>RYFJ01000385.1:0-110766 GCA_003991445.1 Oryza meyeriana var. granulata
GAATACGAGCGCGGTGCTGAAAGGACTCAACTAGTTAAAGTTGAGATCGGGCCGATGTCATAGAGATTGTGGAGATTCCTTATTAGTTGATCCAAGCAATTTGTCTAGGAGTATGAGTGCCAGAGACGATGCTATTAACATCATATCATGAAGAATTGGAAGATCTTATTGAAGGATTTAGGATTATACGTTGAGATCATATTCCTAGAGAAAAAACGAAATTTTGAAGCTTAATGAATCTTGCACAAATTGCTCAGGGTTATCGGCTGAATAGACGATTGAGGTTGAAATACGCCGATACTGATATTCAGGGATAAAGCCGATGACATTGGAGACAGAAATAATAGGTTATGTTACAAAATACATCGCAATCGTTTCTAGGAAAACTTCGCGTATAAACTACTAATATGTATTGCTTGATGGGAGTTATATTATCGGACTTTTGAAGGGTTCATGCGAGATGCCTTAAATTTAGAAGAAGCCAAGGGTTAGTGCGAATGCAATGAGGTGTTTGTTAACTCATCAATCGCTCACTAAGATTGAATGGAATTAAGAAGAGTAGGATATTTTTGACACAATGTTGGAGATTGCTTCAAAATATTATAAAGATGTCAAGATTGCCAGAAACTTTGGAAATATGCAGCGAGCACCAGCACTCGGCTATGAATCCTATCATCAAACCGTGGCGTTCAGAGATGAATTGATATGATCGCCAGTTTATCCTCATGTCAAGTAAAGGACATAAATTTCATATTGGCAGCAAATAGATATTTACAAAATGGTGGAAGCAATCCTTTGAGAAATTACGTCCAAAGATTGCGATTCGAGTTTGTAAAAGCAGATAATTTAGCGTTTGGAATTCCTCAGGACGATAACTACGATCAGGGATCTATTTTCTTGTCCAATGGTATCTCAACAATTTGCTACCGTATGGAATTGAGTTATTGAATTCATCACCTTATTCAATGCTCAAGCTATGGTAGCCAGAAGCTTGAATAAGACTTTATCAAATTAATTAAGCGGAAGATTGATAAACAAGCCACCGAAGATGGCATTACTTACGTAGCCGTCATTATGGGCCTATCGGATGGCATGTCATGGGTCTACTCGATGTGCCCCCATACCAATTTGGTATATGGACATGAAGCAGTTTTGCACTTGGGAGATAACATCGGTTCTAGGAGAATTTCTTTACAAAACCAGCTGACAGCCAGATGATTATTATATTGATGACATATGAACTCAGGATTGCCAAGAATCGCGTGAGGCACGTGGAAAGGATCAGAAAATAAAGCTAGGTTGGCAGCATTATAACCAAAAGGGTGATGAATAAATATTTACTGAGGAAGATCTTCGGTTGGAAGTTGATTTGGCCGATTGAGTCTAGAGTAGTAAATCGGAAAGTGGTCGCCTAATTGGAAGGCCCATCGAATAATCGGCTGTACCTGCAATGCCTATATATGGAGATCTTGAGGGGACAAAGTTTGCTAAAGCACTAAGGGAACCTCAAGAATATTATCGAGCTTGGATCAACCCTGAATCGTTGAGTCGCCGATTTAAAATGGTTCAAGACAAGAGCGATTTAACACCTAAGGATCCGATATCAATTTGATCACCTTTGATAAACACAAATAAAAATTATCAAAAAGCGAAGATGAATTATAAAACGAATAAGTAACAAGCTGGTTAGATTATATTACAGCGAAAGACTACGGCATGTTCCATTTAGCAACATCAAGTCATCATGTTAAGTTTTTACAAGAATTTTTGATTTTTCATCGCACGTAGGCGAATCTTGATCAATTTGATTTTAATGGCACGGATATCTCTCATTGGACTTGGAATGCTTTAACTCTTGCCCAATGACACTTGCGCGTTCTACTGCTCCGCAACTTTGGATTCTTGATCTGTATTGCTCGTGTGCAGCCCGATCGAGCTGACGCATTCTTGATTCAATGTCCTTCGATTCTTTCAACTCTGCTAGCAAATCGACTTGTTTTCCCTCCAGCTATCTAGTTCTAGCTTGAATTCTGAGGACGCCATATCATCAAGCGTTTTCTTTTTAGATTTGAGCAGACAGTTGATCATTGATGCATGACTAGAATCTTTATGTTCGGCCGATCGCTATGCGTTGCCTGTCCTGTGATCAGCTGAAATTGTGGGATTAATAAGAGCAGGATTTAGGCATCGATGATTTTGGGTATGATGATCGTTCATTCAGAAAATCTTACCCAAGATTGGCCCACAATCTTCTACCAGCGCGTCTATTGGTTTCTAGTCGCGGTAATATCCAGCAAAGTTCGCGCATGTCAGATGGAAGGGATGGTCTTCATAGCGCTGTGATTCCTCTTCATCAGTCTCCAGTACTTACCGATCAAGGAGATTGAATAGTCGGCAAGACTGCAAAGGCGGCATCGGTGAGTAAACGGATTATAATTTAATAAGTTTACACAAATGATACCTGAGGGGGATATGGTGCTTGAGAATGACATCGGCATTAGGATGAATAGGTTGCTCTTCAGGATGGCCGTGTCTAGCGCCGAAGTAGGAGAACGCCCTCAATGCCGCTCGGGGCTGGGTGCTGGAGTCTGGAACAGCTGGGAGGGTCATCGGCTCAATGAGGACTCGGTAAGTGAGGGTGAGAGTTGATTTCAGAGCTGATGAATCAACTGAAAAAAGATTGGTAATGAAGACAAAAACATAGACAAATATGTTAAGAATTAGCGCATACCTATGGGATGAAGAGCCGATGTTATTCGATGCAGGCGCACTTAACACGACATCGACTAGTTTTTTGCCTCTTTTGAAAGGCGAACGCCAACTTCTTGCGTTTGCCTATTGTCGTGATGCCCGGAGAAAGAGATGAGGGAGCACCATGCCCCAAGTTTGATTGGCCGATGTGTTGATATATGATCGGCCAACCGCTGTGCTTGTTGTTGGCATTCCTTGTCGTCAGCCTGCAAGATAAGATGTATAAGAGATATGATCGGGACAATGATTAAGCTTATGATTACCTACTTCATCATTCGAACAGAAGTCGGTAGGAGCGAGAAAAGTATTGGCGGCCGATAGTTGAACAAGTGTTTCCCCATTCTGACCACCATTGGAAAAAAGCCTTATGTATTGGCAATGCATTTCTCCAAGCTAGTGGCGGTGCCTAGAGCAGAATCTGTTAACATCCACACCAATCGTACTCCATGAGCACTATTACATTACCCGGGCCTTAAAGTTTGATCAATAAAAATAGGCGATTGGGCAGTTTGGCCGAGCCAGCTGGCGAGAACCGACCGAATGGATGATAAAACTCCAATATATGGTTGTTGCATCGGCCTTGAAAAGCCACGGCAGAAGGCAGGTAATGTCTGATAGAAATATGGTCTTGGATTCTTTGTCGGCCAAAGCATCAAGAGGATGAATTTGAAAGGCATCTGAATGATGCGATTCATCATTCATATGCAAACCAGAGTGTAGCCTCCCTAGTGAACCATAGTAGAAGAAACCTTTGAAAACCATGCGCCTTCCCCCGAGTCCGATAGGATCATTTTCTACAACCCCCAGGGCCAGGGCCGATCCGCCAGCTTCCGCCCCCTACCCACCGACCCGATACATCGTGGCAAATGTTCCTGTCCTCTGGTAATCGGCTGAAGTTAAGTTCAAGAGGCAGTCCCAGGACATGCCTTGGAGGTTAGTACATTGATCCACGAGTTGCACAACAACCACCAAGGACAGCCAATGTGGCCGACTGATTGACTAGCCAATAGTTTTGTTGCTACTTTATGAAGCAGCTGATAGTGGCGTCGAGAAGATATTGCCCAGGATTTTTTCTTATTGGCCAAGCATTCTGCTAAAACATCGCATGTTTGTAGTCGGCCAAGGGTCGCGCCACTGAAGACAATCTATCTGCCACAAATTCAGAAAAGCTACATGCTCCCGATCGATCAACTGGCCCAGTCACCTTGTGTGAATTGATATGTACTGTCCAGCACAGATCATTCTTCGTCTGTAACCGATGAGTGGGCTTGAATCGGAGGTTGAAAGGTTGATTAACTTATCGTGTTGACGTAGCGTGAGCATAGACATCCAGCAGAGTTGGGCTCATCGTCCGTGTCCAAATAGGAAGTTGTTGAGGATGTCTGACCAAAAAAGTATAGAACCGATAGCGAGCAAAGATTCATTTTTCTCCATCTCGGCCAGGAAAGATTGATTGCAATGGCCGATATCTGGGGTTCTTTTTCCCAGAGGTTTCTCTATACAGCCAGATACTCTGAGTACCAGTTCTTCCACCCAGAAGCTTGCTAGGCTAGAGATCTGAAAACTATTGGATCCAATCGCTAGCCAGCATGAAAGAGTTCTTTAAGGGATACGTCTGGTTTCGCAATTGATTGAAGTAATGTGGGGTCTTCGCTACCCATGGACCGTATAGAAGAAATTGATAATTGGGGGGCCGCGAATCAAAATTGGCTCTAAGGTCCTACAGTAAACAAGAACACGCATGAAGAACGGGTGAAGAATCAGACATATTTATCTATCTTAGTTACAACGCAAAAGAGTGATCGACAACGAGAGATTACCTCTGGACAGCGGTGATGCTGAGTGAAGCCATCGCGAAGAAGAAAATGAACGAAGAACGAAGTGGTGTGAGAAGAAGATCACAGCAGTTCGCCTAGGTTCGCCGGAGCTCGTCGAGGTCTCGGTAAGCAAGAGGTTCTTGATGTGAAAGCGTAAAGAAAAGGGCTAGAAGCAAATGGTTTATAGGAATGAATGATGACCGGGCAGAATCGAGGCCACGGCGTTGCACTGTTTCAAAACAATAAGGAAAGGGGCTACCTTGGCCGCCTCGTGTGAAGGAAAATCTGAAAAGCCCAGATGAGAGAATTTTCGAAGTTCTTATGGAAAACTCGAAATATGGGGGGCATGTGTTAATGCCAAAATTTGGTATGTTTCTTTATCAGATTCGGTTAAGGAAAAATCACACTTCAGATATCGGGAATTAATCTGAGGAAGCCGAGTTTGGGAAGGAATCGTGAAGACCACGGAGAGCCAGTTAATATCTTTGTCTATTAATTAGGCAATATTAGTATTTTTCTTTTAGAAACCTAATCTCGTGATACCGATCGGCGGTCTTCATTAGTGTTTTCCTTTCGTAATTAGAAATCATGTGTCGTTCCAATAACGGACTTGTATCAACTCGGGTGTATAAATACGTATGCCCGTGTACCTATGTAGATAATCACACAGATCAATACAATTTTGGCGCATCGCCACCATTTTCGATGGGTTCTTGCTTCTCGAGCCGGGCTGCATTGGTTAGGTCCGAACTCTTCGAGAATGTAAGTCTTGTTACCCCGACTCCTTATCAGCTAGACTTCCTCGGGTTAGGTCGATATCTAGCTGATTGTAACACCCTGACCCTCCAGAACCGTGAGCCCAGCCCAACGACGGGCGGGCCCACTTACACATAGCACCCCACTTACACTTTCGTCCTCGCTTCGTGTAAAAGGGTTAACCCGGAGTGCTATGGTTAGAGGGACAAGGCCTTATAAGTTGGTTCAACCCTTGCTCAACTAGCAAGGTGGTACTTAATCATGTGCACACCGCACTCATCGGGCCATATGGCCATATCCTAATTGGGCCAGGATGTCACACTGATCTACGGTAGTCGGCTTACCACGGTGTATCTATTCTGTCTACGGCTGCATTAGTTAAGTTTGATCTCTTAGATCGAGTGGATATATCACATCACGCGTGCATAGATTTTATTGGCTTACTGGATAATTATCATCAGTTTGTGCTGCATCGGTTAGGTCTGACCTACTAAACTGCCTGCGATAAGTTATTGCTGCTAGGTTGATAGATTTTATGCAAGCGTCTTATCGGAGTGCCTAGCCGATAAGTTATCTTTTACTAGATAAAGCTGACTGCATTGTCTTGATTATTATTTCGATTATCTACACTATCATCGGCTTTCCAGCCGATGCACATGTTCTATTGGTTGTCGGCTGATTTATTTATTTATATCGTTATCGGTTTCATAGCCGATACACAAGTGCTGTCGGTAGTCAGGCAGTCGGCTCGAGGGAAGTTGGTTGGTTTATTATCTGCTTATACCATCATCGGTTTTCTAGCTGATATACAGGTACTATCGGCAATCGGCTGGAGGAAGTCTGTATCGGCCTGTCGGCCGATTGGATCAATGATCTAATTTTTTTCTATCTCCTTGTCAATTGCGGGGTCAAATTGACTAGCACGCCCACGAACCTCAAATTTAGGACCTGCACTAGAGCTAAGCAGATCTCCCAGGCCTTCACGTGTCTAGTGCACCGAACTAGATCATCAACTCGTCTTCAGCGCTGATCGGTGATTTTCGGTGTCAACAATATCTCTCCAGTTGTGTTGTTCCCCATTGCCCAGTTGTGTCTTGACTGTAATGTCGAGTCATTGACTAATCTGTCGTGCAGCCCTCGAAGCCGAGTTGAAGACCCGAGCAGAGAGGGAAATCCAGCTGAAGGAGGCCGAGAAAGCCCACGCCGAGCTTGAAAAGGACAAGGCCGACCTGACAAAGGCCACAACCGAGCTTGAGCTAGAGAAGGCCGAGTTGAAAGAGGCCAATACTTAGCTCGAGAAAGAAAAAGTTGAACTGGAAAGGACCATAGCCAGGTGGGAGGTCGACTACAGTAAGTCTCCCTTTTGGCACTGATCTTAACCAATCCATTAATTACTCCATCTGCAGCTTTTCCTAACAAGTTTACTGGTCGGTGAACCCGGGTAGCTGCTAGAGCCAATTCCCAGGCCCAATTTCAGGCTTATGCAGAGGAGATAAAGGTCGTGAAGGAGTCACGGGAGGCCCTCCTCGGGTCCGTGAGAGGGCTCCTTGACCTCTGTCCTCGCCCTGTGGGAACCAGCTGCAACAGGATCACCCAAGTGGAAGTGCGCCTTGAGGATGCACCGAGTGCCCTGAAAAGATACTCGGATGAGCGTGTTATTACCGGCGTGGCCCGAACCCTTGCTATGACCAAGTCCATCTACCCAAGGGCAGATGTCAAAAGCCATAGGGGAGGGTTTGCTAGGAGACAAACTCCCGAGGAGGCGCTGGAGCTGATAGCCAAGGCGAGGCTGACTGCAGAGATTATCACCAGAGATCTGGATCTGTAAAAACAGTATATCATGCAGTCGGTGTATTGTGTTCTTTTGTAAAGACATGTGTAAATATATGTGCAATGCTGCCAAGCTTTAAACTATTACTCAGTTGTCATTAGCTTTACTCGATTATATGGTCTGCACCGAGTTAGTCTATGGGAACTTAATAAAATCGTTCACCGCAAAAAGCTATACTCGGGCAAACATAATAAAGTCGTAGTGAAGCTTCATAACTTAAGTAAATAGGCTCGTATATTATTGACAAAGCACATAAGATACATGCAGCCCCCGACTCACTACTCGGTTGAAGCAAGCGGCGTAGTGAGTTAGAGAGGAACTATACACATGGGAAAGTACAAAACTCAGGTATAGAAAGGACGTAGTTGTTCTATGTTCCATGAGTTGCTGACGAGGGCACCGTCTTCGGTCTTCAGTCGATAGGCGCCTAGCCACGTGACCTCGGCTATAATGAACGGCCCTTCCCAGATTGGGGATAGTTTGTGCTTGTCTTTGGTGGTATGTATTTTCCTCAAGATGAGATTTCCAACCAAAAAGGCGCGGCCACGGACATTGCGATTGTGGTAGCGATGCAGGCCTTGAAGATACCTTGCCGACTGGATTGTTGCGATATCCCTCGCTTCTTCCAACTGATCCAGTTTGACCAATCGGGTGGTGTTGGAAATATCTTTTGAGTAGGCCCAGACTCGCGGAGAGCCGAACGCTAATTCGGTTGGTAGCATAGCCTCGGCACCATAGACCAGGAAGAAAGGGGATTGCCCTGTTGCCTGACTAACCATGGTTCTGAGAGACCAGAGAACAGATGGGAGTTCTTGTACCCACCGGCCCGCATATGGTTATAGTCGGTCGAATATCCTGGCCTTGATACCTTGTAAGACCATACCGTTGGCTCGTTCAACCTACCCATTGCTCCGTGGGTGTGCCACAGACGCATAGCAGATCTTGATGCCAAAGTCGTCACAGAAATCTTGAAACACGCCACCCATGAACTGAGTGCCGTTGTCAGTAATGATGCAGTTGGGGACTCCGAATCGGTAGAGTATACTCATAATGAAGTCTTTTGCTCATGCCACTGTTATGGTTGCAACGGGTTTAGCCTCAATCCACTTGGTGAATTTATCCACTGCGACAAACAAGTGTGTGAACCCCCCTAGCGCTTTCTTGAAAGGCCTGACCATGTCAAGCCCCCATACTACAAAGGGCCAAGAGATTGAGATTGTTTGGAGTTCCTGGGCTGGGAGATTGGTTTGTCGTGCGTAGAACTAGCAACCCTCGGACGTGAGAATGATGTCTTTGGCATCTGTGACTGCTGTTGGCTAGAAAAATCCCTGCCGGTAAGCCTTTCCGACTAACGTCCTAGATGCAGCATGGTTGCCACATACGCCTGAGTGGATCGACTGCAGGATTTGCTTGCCCTCCTCGGTGGTGACGCAGCGCATGAGGACACCAGATGCACTTCTTTGGTACAGGTCTTCTTCAATGACTAAGAAAGTCTTTCTTCGACGTTTAATTCATTCAGCTTCACTGCGATCTTCTGGGAGTTCATCATCCAGGAGGAATTTGAGAACAGGAGTCCACCAATGATGACATATGTGCAGCACCTCGTCTGTTGCCGGGGTAGGTTCGCCTCCCGACTGCTCTAGCACTTGTTTCTTCTTGATTGTTGGCTCCATGAGTTGCTCAACAAAGATCCCTGTCGGGACCACCTCTCGCTTGGATCCCATGTTTGCCAGCTCGTCTGCAGCGTCATTGTATTGTCGTAGGACATGTGTTATCTCCAGCCCGTCGAACTTGTTTTCCATCTTGCGGACCTCCTGACAGTATGCCGCCATGGTGTCATCAAGGCATGTCCAGTCCTTCATGACTTGGTTTACCACAAGTTGGGAGTCTCCTCGCACAACCAGTCGATGGATGCCAAGTGATATGGCGATGCGGAGCCCATGGATGAGTGCCTCGTACTCGGCGACATTGTGGGAAGCCAGGAAGTGAATTTGTAGGACGTACTTCAGTTTTTCGCCGGTGGGGGACGTCAGTACGACGCTAGCCCCAGCGCCGCTGATCCGTAGGGAACCGTCGAAGTACATTGTCTAGTACTCTAGCTTCGCTGTTGATGCGGGCATGTGAACTTCTGTCCACTCGGCCACGAAGTTGGCTAGAGCTTGTGATTTAATTCTTGTTTGCGGCTGAAAGGTGATGTCGAATGCCATCAACTCGAGCACCCATTTAGCGATTCGGCCGGTGGCCTTGCTGTTATGCAGGATGTCCCCGAGTGGAAACAATGTGACCGCCATGACTTGATGTGCTTGGAAGTAGTGCACCAGCTTCCGGACAGTGATGAGTAGGCCATAGAGCAACTTTTGGACCTGCGGATATCTTGTTTTTGAGTCGGCAAGAACCTCGCTGACAAAGTAAACTAGCCATTGAATTTTCTGGGTGTGACCCTGTTTGGATCTCTTAACCACCAACACCGTGTTGACGACCTGAGTAGTTGCCGCCAGATATAGCATTAGCGTTTCTTGGGGCATGGGTGACGCCAACACGGGGGGTGATGTGAGAAATTGCTTGAAGTCTTCGAAGGCTTGCTGGGCTTCGGGAGTCCATTGGAAGTTGTCTGCTTTCTTCAATAGCTTGAAAAAGGGCATACCCCGTTCGCCCAGTTGAGAAATAAACCGGCTGAGTGCCGCCATGCAGCCTGTCAGCTTCTGGATGTCCTTCTGGTTAGTCGGGGGAGCCATATTCATGATTGCATTGACTTTCTCCGGGTTGGCCTCGATGCCGCGATGTGAGACGATGAAGCCGAGTAGCTTGCCGGATGGCACACCGAAGGCGCACTTTTCTGGGTTCAACTTCATCTTGAATCTTCGAAGATTTTGGAAGATTTCTTCCAGGTCAGCGATGAGGTCTTCTTTGGACTTGGTCTTGATCACCACGTTGTCGACGTAGGCTTCCACGTTGCGCCTGATTTGAGTGTGTAGACACCGCTGGATTGCGCGTTGATACGTTGCTCCAGCGTTTTTCAAACCGAACGGCATAGTGATGTAGCAGTACGCACCAAACGGCGAGATAAAAGACGTCTTGAGGCAGTCCGAGTCCTTCAGGCTGATTTGATGATATCCCGAGTAGCAGTTGAGAAAGCTGAGAAGTTCGCACCCCGCTGTTGAATCCACCACCTGGTCTATCCTTGGTAAACCAAATGGGTCCTTGGGGCACGCCTTGTTGAGATCGGTGTAGTCGACGCACATGCGCCATTTACCGTTTTTCTTCCGGACCAGAACTGGGTTTGCCAACCAATCCGAGTGATAGACCTCTTTGATGAACCCGGCTGTGAGAAGCTTGGTTATCTCCTCCCGAATAGCATCTTTACGGTCCTAAGCGAAGCACTGCAGTCGTTGCTTGACTGGCTTGACGTCTGTCTTCATGTTGAGGGCGTGCTCAATCATCTCCCTTGGTACGCCCGGCATGTCGGACGGTTTCTATGCGAAGATATCTTTTTTGGTTTGGAGGAAGGTGACGAGCGGGTCTTCCTATTTGGGGTCGAGTCCGGTCCCGACTAGAGTAGTCTTGGAGGGGTCGGAAAGGTCCAGGGGACCTTCTTTGTGTCAGAGTCCGCTGAAATTCCTGTCTTCGCTACTTTTTTGGCCGGAACTGGGTTTTCTTCGACTTCAGTTATGATGGCTTGCCGAATGCTGTTGCACCCGACTGCCGCCTCTTGTGATTGAGCCAGTTCGCAACTTTCCTTGTCGTAGGTGAAGGCTTGCTTGACGTCGCTGTGGAGGGAGAGGACTCCTGCTAGCCCTGGCATCTTAAGCACCATATATGTATAGTGCGGTACCGCCATGAATCTGGCTAGCGTTGGTCGTCTGAGTATCGCGTGGTACGCAGTAGTCAGCGACCTCGATGCAGATGTTTTCTATGCGGAAGTTATCCCGCGTGCCGAAGGTGACTGGCAAGGTAATCTGCTTGAGTGGTGTTGAAGACAGGCCGGGAATTATCCCGTGGAAGGGCGCCGTACTCGGCCGCAGATCTGAACGAGGAATCTTCATCTCATCCAGGGTCTTGGCGAAGAGGATATTGAGCCCACTGCCTCCGTCTATGAGAACCTTCTTCAATCTAATATTCTTCATGACCGGGTCCAGGACGAGTGGGTAGCGCCCTGGGTGTGAAACCCAATCTGGGTGATCTGCGCGGGTGAACATTACTGACATCTCTGACCAGCGCAAGTATTGGGGGGCGTCTGCTGTGGAGATTGAGTTGACGTCACGTGCTGTAAGCTTCTGCTTTCGCTTGGACTCGTAGGCAGACGGCCCTCTGAAAATGTGGTTGAGCTTGGCTTGGGGAACTTGAAAATCGTCAGCTGGGCTCTGATCTGGCTTATCCTTGTCCTTGTCAACGCCAGATGATGAAGTCTGCTCGGAAGCAAACTTCTTAAGCATGAAGCAGTCTTTGGCCGCGTGCTTGCCCTTGGGGTGGAAGGGGCAAGGCCCATTCATGACTTTCTGATAGTCATTGTTGCGTTGGGGTCATGACCGAGTTCGCTCCATGTTGGCCACCTCGTTATCCGACTTCCGCTTGCGGCCGCCGGTCTTGTTTTGAGATGGTTCGTCAGCTTTCGCCTTTTGTTCTTTTTGTCAGAATTCCTTCTTCTCGTCGAGGGCCTCTGCGACTGCTTCAGCCGAGTCGGCGTATTTGTTCGCCATGTCGAAGGGAGCCCGGACAGAGGATGGTGGCTTCTGTGTGAATTTCGCAATGAACGGGGCGTCCTTTACTCCCTTGCGGAAGGCGGCGATGACAGCCTCGTCTCTGATCATTGGGATCTTGTTGCGCTTCTCGGAGAATCTTTTGATAAAATCGCGTAGAGACTCGTTCTTCTTCTGGTGTAGTTGATATAAATCATGCTCAGAAGACGGCCTCTCGTAGGTTCCCTGAAATTGGCGATGAACCGCTCCCTGAGTTCTCCCCAGGAACCGATCGACCGCCTCAAGAGCCCTGTCAGCCATGTCCTCGCCGAGTCGGCTAGTGCCACTGGGAGGTAGTTAGCCATGGCTTTATGGTCGCCCCCGGCAGCTCGTATTGCCAAGGTGTATACAGTGAGCCAGGATTCTGGGTTGGTTTTGCAGTCATATTTCTCTATCCCCGTAGGCTTGAAGCCTGACGGCCAGTCAACGTCCTGTAGCTCGTGGGTGAAAGCTGGAACGTCTTCATCTTCGTGAGGGCTCCGGCTCTGTTGACACCGAAAATCACCGATCAGCGCTGAAGACGAGTTGATGATCTGGTTCGGCATACTAGACACGCGAAGGCCTGGGAGATCTGCTTAGCTCCAGTGCAGGTCCTAAATTTGAGGTTCGCGGGTGTGCCAATCAATTTGACCCAACAATTGACAAGGTGATAGAAAATATTAGATTAGTGATCCAATCGGCCAACCAGCCGATACAGACTCCTTCCAGCCGATTGCCGATAGTACTTGTATATCAGCTAGAAACCGATGATGATATAAGCGAATAATAAGCCAGCCGACTGCCGAAAAAACACTTGTACATCAGCTAGAAGCCGATGATAGAGTAGATAGGCAATAATAATCAAGACAATGCAGTCGGCTTTATCTATTGAAAGATAACTTATTGGCTAGGCACTCTGATAAAACATCGCATAAACATCCATCAGCTTAACAAGGATAAATCTATCATTATCAATCTAGTAGGTCAAACATAACTGATGCAGCACAAATTAATAATGATATAAGAACCTCGATGAGCCGATAGATCTAATGCAATCATGATGAACTATATGATAACTTATCGGCTATACATCTCGATAAGACCCTTGCATAAAATATATCAACCTAGCAAGAATAACTTATCACTAGCAGTTTAGTAGGTCGAACCCAACCGATGCAGCACAAATTGACGATAAATTACACCCAGTAAGCTGATAAATCTACGCATGCGTGATGTGATATATCCACTCGGCCTAAGAGATCAAACTTAACTGATGCAGCTGTAGACAGAATAGATACACCGTGGTAAGCCGACTATCGTAGATTAGCTAGAATATCGGACCTAACTGAGGAAGTCCTAGCCGATAAGGTAGTCGGGGTAATGAGGCTTACCCTCTCGCAGGAGTTCGGACCTAACCGATGCAGCCTGGCTTGAGAAGCAAGAACCCGTCGACAAGGGTGGCGATGCACCGAAGTTGTATTGATTTGAGAGATAGTTTACATGGTACCCGGGCATACGTATTTATACCCTGAGTTGATACAGTCCTGATCAGATACGAAATAGGAGTTTCCTAACTATAGATGGAAAATTAACAAGCCCTGATTGAACACGAGATCAGATTTTCCTAAAAATTAATAAAGCTACCTAATTTATAGATAAAATAGCTAACTGCCATGCTGTGGTCTTCACGATTCCTTCCTGAATTCGGCTTCTTCTGGATTAGCTTCCATCGATTAATATAGCCTCTTTCCTTAACCGAACATGATAACGAACCGTACCAAATTTTGGTGTTAACACATGCCCCCCAATTTTGGTGTTTGTTATCAAACTTCGAAATTCTTCTGTTTGGGCCTCAACATTCCTTCCTGGCCTCTTGAAATCGGCTTTCATGAGCCGATACCTTCTGTACTAGGTGTGCTAGGCTCTCAAATTCCTATGATGAAAATCTCTCTTTGATCGGATCCAACAAACCTTGGAATGCCAATTCGGCCAGCTGTGCATCATCCAGACTCAAACTATAACATCGGCTTCTAACATCACGAAACCGCTGGATATATTCCGAAACCGATTCCTCTGGCTTCTGTATTACCGATGCCAAGTCTGTCAACCTCATCTCATGAACCCCAGTAAAGAAGTTGAGATGCCCGTGGGGCTAGTGCCTTGTGATGAGCGATTGACAACACGGTGTGCGTGTGACGTGTCTCTTGGCAGGCTGTGGTTGCAGGTGACAGGTGGAGACTAATCATGCGGCAATCTGTGAAGAACGGGGATAGGATGCCATGCTGATGAACCGCGGGGCGGTGAAGGGTGGTTCGACGCTCGCGTTCGAGGGACGGAGATTGTGCGGTGTACATCTACTGTATCTGGCTACACGGCGGGAGGACGTCGGTGGACGGTTTCTTGGTTGAGCCATAAAACCAAGGACGTACCGGGACGCTCGTGCGGCGGGCGTGGCCGAAGATGGAAATTTCCGGCGATCGCGATATGATTTCGGATGGTCGTGCGGTGACATCGCGAGGATCACATCGTGGAGATGGAGGGATCGCGAACATCGCGGAATTTGACATGGAGGACGTGATTGATTGGATATGATTATCATGCCATTACGTGTCGTTTACGTCGCGTAATGGCAGTTTTGTAATTTAGGTGGGCCACCTTTTTGGAGATATAAATATGTGGCACCTAGGGTTGAGAGAGGTGGGGGTTTTTGGGATTTTTGGGGCGAGCTACTGTTCACGTGAACAGTACCCGTGCCTAGGGTTCCAGGGAACACACCTTCTCTCTCGATCTAGCCTAGGTCTTCAAGTCTAGAGAGAGATTTTTATTGATCTCTCCAATCAAGAGAGGGAGGACAATCGGGCGGAGGCTAGATGCAATTTTGTAGAACAATTACTGGAGTTAATCATTCATCTTGGTGAATTGTTCCTTTTTTGTTTGCATCTACTTTTCCTACTGTCTGCCGCCAGGAACCTCACGCGCGCTGTCGCGGAGTCCAGTTTCTGCCGTCCGCTGGGTGTAGTTGCCGTTCCCTGCTGCTGCTGGTCGAGCACGCCAGGACGGGAGTTCAGCACCCGCTATTTGCCGGCCACCAGCAAGCTGCTGTCAGGGTCAAGCCATTGGCAACAGATCTTGGCTTCCGGTTAAATCCATACGTTTGCCTATTTACGAGTTTTATTTTTCTGCTGATTGCTTGCAGGTTGTCGCTACGTATGTGTGATCTGGACATGATTATATACGATGACTAGTTGTGTTTTCCGTTGCTCTGAATCAGAGAATTGCTTGCTATTTGTTCAGTGCACGCAAGGTGTCTGAGGAATTCTTTACAGGGCAGTTTTGAGCAGTCTTTATTATTTTTGCTTCTGCCGGCTTGGAGAACTTGTTTAATCGTTCCTAAGATTATTACACCACTAGTTGGGGTAAGTAATCTTGACGATTGATTGAGATGGGCGTTGGGTTGAAATTTGGGACATAGGCTGAGTTTCTTATTGAACAAATTTTTATCGGCTCCCATTCACCCCCCCTCTGGTCGCCTGTTTCGGTCCTTCAGAAGTATTTGTGGAATTGCTTTTCCAGATCGGCCCAACCTTGAATTGAGTTAGGTGGCAATGAAGAAAACCATGTAAAAGCCGATCCAGACAATGATAGCGGAAAAAATCTAACTCTCAAAGCTTCTTCAGTCGATGCCTCCCCACATTGAGCCAAAAATCGGCTGACATGCTCCATTGTAGATACATCATCTTGCCCTGAGAATTTGGAGAAGTCTGGTACTCTGTATCGGCGCGGCAACGAAACTCTATCAAACCAATCTAGATATGGATGCCAATACATAAATGTTTCCTTCTTCGGTTTTAGACCGAATTGTTCTCTCACCACCTCTGTGATTCTTGCTGTCCAATCTTCTTCCCTTAGATCTTCGACGTGATAATGCAGAGGTAGAGTTGGTAGCCGATTCTGCCACTGATATCCTCTCTGATAATTATACTTAGGGACAGCTCCTCGATGACTTTGCTGATGCCCCCCATAGTATGCAGTTTGATGATATCCTCGAGGAATTCCATCTTGTTGCCCCCCAGCCAGTTGAATCGGCTCCACCGCCTTCATGATCAAGCTCTGTAATGTGTTCACCAATATCCCAGATTGATTGATCAATGCATGGTGAACTGCTTCATTAATCATCTCTTGAAGTGGCTTCTATGAACTTGCAGGCGATATATGGCTCGATTCGCCAACCAGCACAAGTTTTGGTAATTGTGACTTCTGAATCGGCCCTTGATCTGTCATACCAAAGGATTCTAGACAAAGCTTCTGAAATTCAGCAATGCTCTGCTCCACTTGTTGTCTTTGTTCTTCGATCAAATCTTCCATTGTGACTAGGATTATATTGTCTGTGCTGACCTCCTTTCCAGCCATGTTGAAGTTCTGTGTCCCACCGAGCGTGCCAAAAACGTGTTGACACCGAAAATCACCGATCAGCGCTGAAGACGAGTTGATGATCTGGTTCGGCGCACTAGACACGCGAAGGCCTGGGAGATCTGCTTAGCTCCAGTGCAGGTCCTAAATTTCAGGTTCGCGGGCGTGCCACTCAATTTGACCCAGCAATTGACAAGGAGATAGAAAATATTAGATCAGTGATCCAATCGGCCAACCAGCCGATACAGACTCCTTCCAGCCGATTGCCGATAGTACTTGTACAACGGCTAGAAACCGATGATGATATAAGCGAATAATAAGCCAACCAACTGCCGAAAAAACACTTGTACATCGGCTAGAAGCCGATGATAGAGTAGATAGGCAATAATAATCAAGACAATGCAGTCGGCCTTATCTATTGAAAGATAACTTATCGGCTAGGCACTCCGATAAAACATCGCATAAACATCCATCGGCTTAACAAGGATAAATCTATCATTATCAATCTAGTATGTCAAACTTAACTGGTGCAGCACAGATTAATAATGATATAAGAACCTCGATGTGCCGATAGATCTAATGCAATCGTGATGAACTATATAATAACTTATCAGCTATACATCCCGATAAGACGCTTGCATAAAATATATCAACCTAGCAGGAATAACTTATCACTAGCAGTTTAGTAGGTCGGACCCAACCGATGTAGAACAAACTGACGATAAATTACACCCAGTAAGCTGATAAATCTACGCACGTGTGATGTGATATATCCACTCGGCCTAAGAGATCAAACTTAACTGATGCAGCCATAGATAGAATAGATACACCGTGGTAAGCCGACTACCGTAGATCAGCTAGAATATCGAACCTAACCAAGGAAGTCCTAGCCGTTAAGGTAGTCGGGGTAACACGACTTACCCTCTCGCAGGAGTTCGGACTTATCCGGTGCAGCCCGGCTCGAGAAGCAAGAACCAGTCGAGAAGGGTGGCGATGTGCTGAAGTTGTATTGATATGAGAGATAGTTTACATGGTACCCGGGCATACGTATTTATACCCCGAGTTGATACAGTCCTGATCGGATACAAAACAGGAGTTTCCTAACTATAAAAAGAAAATTAACAAGCCCTGATTGAACACGAGATCAGGTTTTCCTAAAAATTATTAAAGCTACCTAATTTATAGATAAAATAGCTAACTGCCATGCTGTGGTCTTCATGATTCTTTCCTGAATTCGGCTTCTTCTGGATTAGCTTCCATCGGTTAGTATAGCCTCTTTCCTTAACCGAACATGATAACGAACCGTACTAAATTTTGGTGTTAACAGGCTCCGATCACGGCGGTTAAACTGCCCGTGGTGGAGGCCGAAACGCTTGTTCTCGTCCTTCAGTCGGTGGCGCTCTTCCTCTTTACATTGGCGGCGCCGGGCGTTGATGTCGTATTGGAGGTCGTGTTGTAGGCGGACTCAGAGATCTTGGTTGGGTCAGCGATCGTACTGGTGACATCGCCGATTATCGTTGTTGGTGTCGCCGAGTGTCATTTGGCGCGATTCCTCGTGTGGCCGACTTGAGCCAGCCGCCCGACGCCGTGCTGATGTAGATGAGCTAGCTATCGGAGAACCCAACCTGTTGGTCGGTATAATTGTGCCGCCTGACTGCTATTGCTGCTGACAGGCGACAGCTGTGATCATCGCTTTAATTTTGGCGATAGTCGGGGTGGCCTGGTGATCAGGCCCAAGCTAGAGCGTATCCAGCAGGGTTGCGGCGGCCACGACATTTTGTTGTGGCGTGACGAAGACGTCGTGGTCTCCGACTTTGGTCTGGAGGATCTATTGCTGAGCGGCTCACCCAGCCTTGTGTAGCCCATCGTTGTGGGCCTCGCAGTCAACTTCCTCCTGTTGTCGTAGTCGGCGTGCCTCCTCCTGCTGCTCATCTTGTAGTCGGCACACCTCCGGTGGCGGTGTTGAAGCCATGAAGATCTCATGGGGCAGAAGAAAGCTTGCCAGACTGGAGTCCGAACTGGTGTTCGAACTGTTATCTGACTTGGAGTCGGAATCCGAGTAGTTTATCAGAGAAAGAATGACTCCGACCTCCCTAGATCCAATCTGAAATGGCGCTTGGCCGTGTCCAAACTGAATCGCAAGAGATCAGGCTACCGCGTAAGATGTAGATCTGCGGCGCTGCCGAACCTGTGCGGGAGATTGACGATCTCTCACCTTCTTGGCCCAACCCGGGCTGGCTCAAGGCCTAGCAAGTCGGACGCCAAAGGGAAGAGTTGTCCCAAAGTTCGGCGAAGTAGAAGATTGCTGCGTTGAGTTGATGATAGTTGGCGCAACGTCTTGTGTGCCGACTGGCGCGGAGTCGGCTGGTTCCTCGGCCGGTTGGATTGGATCTGCTTCGGCCAAGGTGAGATTGCCGATCTGGTCGGTGATGAAGTTGAGGCTTCCAAAGGTGATTGTATCTCCAAGGGAGAACTTGTCGCCATCGACTCTGAAAGTGGGATCCATCGAGATTGTTGGTGTAGATCTTGCCGAAGGCCCTACCTGGCGCGCCAACTGTCGATGTTTTACACCGGCAATATGATTATGGGGCTACTCGGAGAGGGGAAATCCGATGGAATGCAAAGGAACACAAGGTGATTTTATACTGGTTCAGGCCCTCGATGTGAGGTAATACCCTATGTCCAGTTGTGGTGGTATTCCTTTGAGGATGTGTGTCGATCAATGATCTCCTGTGTTCTTCTGCCCTCAGGGGGCGCCCTGCCTCCCCTTATATACTGGGAGACAGGGGTACAAGGTAGGAATCCCAGCCGGATACAGCCAAGGGATTTTCTTCTTAGAGATATATCTTACCCAGTTAAGATTGTATATTCCTTTTTGTACAAGGCAAAATCTACCGGGTGCTACTATATCTCTAACTACAAGACTCGACCCATCCTCTATCCGAGTGGCCCATATGCTTGTGATGAGGTACCCGGGGCCCATGGCCTCCACAGTAGGGTAAATATAAAAAAAGCAATCTGAAATCTAGTTATTGTCAAGATAAGTAACATTCCAAGCTAGAAGTTCAATGCCTAGTGCTGATCCAAGAGTCAAAGATATAAGCAGCAAAACTCACGCACAAAGGAGATCAAACTTTTTGATGCAAAACAAGGATTATCTAGAGATAGATGGATTATGTTTTATACCTATCAAAAATCACACCAAAGATAGATAACAACTGAATAGGTGACATAAACAGTTCAACACTCGTTCATAACACAAAAAGATCATTCTTTTCATAGTTCTTCTCACAATTTTTTACCTCTTTTTTTTTAATTTTTTCAGCAACTCTTTTTTATACGACTTCTCTTCTTTTGCACAAACAACAAGAGTACAGATATAACACTTGAACAAATGCGATATAGAATAAAATATAACCTAATAGGATCAAAGTTTACGCAAAGGATAGATATGGCTTACTATATATATATTTATTTTTATGGGGATTTTCAGAAACAACAAGAGATTGGCTGAAAAAAAATCTGATCAGCACATAAACACAAACTCTAATGGACTGAAACTTAACCAAACTTACTAGATCAACACATGCAAACAAAGGCTGGAATATTTTTTTTGGATAGGAAGAAAAACGAAATATATGCAGCTAGGGGTAATGGATCCTACCGTGGCAACGAAAGCTCTAATACCAGATGATACGGCCCTGATAGAGGACGTGTTCCCGATCTTCACGACGTAGGATCTCAACTGATAACTAGCCTCAAAGAGACCAAGATAACTAGCTGCAAGCAGCCAAAAACGTAGTGCAACCTAGCAAATAAAACTCGAAGCCAACCACCATCTTTAACCGGCAACCTAAATCGAGGATTCGCCCAACCACACTCTCAAAAACCAACCAACACAGCCTACAATCAATCGAGGAAACCTCAAAGGGAGTAGGAGCACCAATTGCGAGCCGATGAAGCGGCCGCTTCTATAATTCCTGCTAGGAAATCACAAGAGCAAAGTATGAGATTTTGGTAGTATATAATTCTCATCAATATCGAAATAAGTTTCAGCTAGGAGCGAGTTCACCTCTTGATGTAGCTTCTTTGCTCGGCTGCGCGCAATCGGTCCTTGGAATGGTGTAACAGGTCTTTTCTCTTCCTTAGCTAACTCCTGGGTTGGCATAACCTCTTCATTTGATGGTTTTCATGGTGATGGCGAATGGCTACTAGGTGTAGCAATGGTTGGTAGGGTAATCTGCATCACTAACCCTAGCTGCCCCCGCCAAGTCGCTGTTCGCCATCATCTGCGAGATCAGAACCTCGCTGCCGCACCACCGTAGCCCAGCCACCATTCCCCACTGTTCCAGCTGCCTTCGGAGCTCGCCATCGCTGCCGTTGGGACTGCTAGATTAGGGAGGACCCTGGCTGCCCTTTCGCAACCGTCGAAGATCATCAGTGCACCGCCGTCCACGACGCCCCGAAGTCATCCGCCGCTTGGAGCTCACCGCTGGTTGCTTCCCGTCGTTGTTCCGGTCGCTTCCCGTCGCCGTTCCGGTCTCGGTATGCATCGCCACATCCTCTTCTATCTCTCTGTGCTGTCGCCCTACTCTGCTGCACCGCCGTTTTCTGACGACCATCGAGATCGGTGCGCCGCCCCACTCAGGTGAAGCCGTGCCGACGTGGCGCCATGTCGCCGTCCCCATCAACTGCCACATTGCCTTCCCGTCTGACGTGTATGCCACCTGGCGCTCACGTGTCCAACCGCGTGATCGATCAGTGATGGTTCAATCTCAGCCGTCTGATCCCCTTGACTAAATCATTTGGGGTGATTCAACTTGCAAAATTCATTAAAAATCAAGATCTACCCAATAAAAATATAATATTGTACTATTGATGTGTGCTTATGTACTGTTTTGCTCGTTTTTGTTTATTGCTTTTAGCCACCAACGTTCCAGAAGAGTCGGGATTTCTCGAGGAGAGTTCGGAAGCGTGTGCAGAGCAGTAAGGCAAGTCACACAGATTCCTCAACACCTTTAAGCATATTGTACCTATGTTTTAAGCTATCTTTTCCTTCAACTATACATTTATTTTTATAATGCCATTTGGAAGGGGAACCTTTATCCTTGGTTATGGCCTTGTTGATTTAATTACTTGTCATTGTACCTATGGGAGTAATGTGACTAGCTAGCTTTAATTATTGGTTAGCTATAATAATTCTAGGATCCTGCTTAGCCATGCCTAGACACTGTAGTATAATTTATGGGCTATCTTTTAAACCCTGATTACATTGTTAAGTTCACATGAAATGATGATTCCATTCACGACTGTGGTCGTGTGAGGATAACTTAATGGTTCACTAAAACTTGACTAAATGGTGGGTTGTGAGCACCAGGTTTGTACATGTTGCTAGCGGTGCTCATGGCAATTAAGGACCGGTTCACAGACTACTTGTTGCAAAGCATTTATCATACTAACCACAAGTTAAAATGGGCAACAGCTGGGCTTGTTGTGTAGTGTGTTCTAGCAGGAGACACCATGGTGTGTTAGATGTGTTGACGCCGAAAACCCGCCGGGGGCCATCCGGCGTCTGGGTGACACGCGAAGGCCTGGGAGATTTGCTTAGCTCCAGTGCAGGTCCTAAAGATTTGAGGTTCGTAGGCATGCCAGTCAATTTGACCCTGGTAATTGACAAGGAGAAAAACGTTAGATCGATGAGCCAATCGGCTGGAAGCCGATCTAGACTCGTTTCATCGGCCGATGGCCGATAAGCACTGTAGCACTTATACATCGACTAGAAGCCGATGATGGCATGAATAATAACTAATAATAAGCAAACATTAAATTAGCCGATCATCGAAGGGATGCTCAAGAATCGGCTATAAGCTTGATAAATAAAACAAGCAAGATGCGTAAGGAAAGTAAACTACAGGAAATCCTGCCAATCATAGTTTGAAGTTACTGGTATTGCTGTGAAGATACTGCCTGTGCTCGTGCTCGGGTCCCTTGCTCACATCGGCTCCCGGGATCTTCATCCGCTGTCCATACTCGTGCCCGGGTTCTTACCTAAGCTCATGCCCGGGTCCTCCCCTGAGGTCGTGCCCGGGAACTTGGATCGGCAGAATAAACCAATCAGCTAGCCCATAGCCGATTGCAACAGTAATGCAGGCAAGGATGTATAACAAGGCAGGCAATAACATAAATGATAAACCATTGATGATTTCTGCCGACTATCGAACAGGACACATGGGCATTGGCTAGAAGCTGATGATAAGATAGATAGCAGAATAATAAAGCTATTAAGATAAATAAATGCAGTCGGCTTCAACAGATAACTTATTGGCTAAGCACTCCGATAACAACATCGCATAACACCCATCGGCTTACCAAGAGTAAAGCTATTATCATCGGTCTAGTAGATCGGACCCAACCGTTGCAGCACAGACTGATGATGATAACAATACATCGACAGGCCGATAGATCTAATGCGATCGTGATGTAAAACATGATAACTTACCGGCTATACATCCCGATAAGACGCCTGCGCATAAAGCATCAACTTAGCAGGGACGGTTTATCGCTAGCAGCTTGGTAGGTCGGACTTAACTGATGCAGCACAAACTGATGATAAACCGCTCCCAGTAAGCCGATACGATCTACGCACGCGTGATGTGATATACCTAGTCAATCTATGAGATCAAACTGAACTGATGCAGCCATAGATAAAATAAATATACCGTGGTAAGCCGACTACCATAAACCGACTAGAATATCGGACCTAACCGAGGAAGTCCTAGCCAATAGGTAGCCGGGGTGACGAGACTTACCCTCTCGCAGGAGTTCGGACCTAACCGATGCAGCCCGGCTCAAGAAGCAAGATCCCGTCGGAAGGGTGGCGATGTGCCGAAGTTTGTATTGATTGTTGTGTTGATTACAAGGCACCCGGGCATACGTATATATACCCCGAGTTGCATGAGTCCTTATAGGACACGATACATGATTTCCTATCCATAACAGAAAAATGCTAACTAATCCTGACCGGACACGAGGTCAGATTTCCTAAAGATAAACACTTGCCTAATTAATAGGTACAGTAAATAACTGCCAAGTAACGGTCTTCACGGCTCCTTCCTGATTCCGGCCTCTTCTTTGTCAGTTGACTGCAATCTCTCCTTTGACCAAATCTGACACAGGGCCTTACCAAATTTTGGCGTTAACAAGATGATAGGTGGTAGTGTCAATAAATCCACAATGGCAGTGCCAATAAGTCCATATTTGGGAGCCAAGAGTTTGTCTAGCTTGGAGGTTGGGCCACCTCTACTGGGGACATGTTATGTGAAGAGTCCTATCACAACTCCTTTCTGAGGTACCATAGTGGTAATGATGAGGACATCACTAGCTCGGATATGACCATAGCTACCTTATGTATTTATCAACCAAAGGTGCATGCTTTCTACATAAAATTTACGTGTTATATATTTGAACAGCCGTTACTGCACCATGAGTTTTGTGTATTCTTGTTTGCAGAGATACTTGCTTGGGTGAAGGGAAAGAGACTGAGCACAAGGAACGCATGGATGATCAAAGAAGTTAATTGGGGACTAAACCAAGACCTTACCCAAGTCTACTCCTATATCACCATGTCACTTTTGGTCCATAGAAGGCAAGAGATGAAGTTCTGCATGTTTTGGATTCAGATTCGGACCTCCTGATAGCATCAACTTCAAATGGACCTAGCCGCTGATTCAGAAGGACTTTCGGAGCCCATGAGTACTTGTTGGAAAGCTTATGGAGTCTACTTTCAGATGGTTTTAGTCCCACATCAAAATTCCTACTGAGCTGTCCGAAATCATCAAAATAAGACACATACCTATTTCAGTCCGAGTCTGTTTTGGGCCTTGGGCCTTAGGCCTTGTAATTGTGTCATGGGCTAAGCCCAAGGGGTGTGCGATCTAGGGTTAGCCCTAGGATGTCCCAACTCATATATATACAGTAGCCGTCATTGTTTAGAGTCGGGTTTTACTTAGATTATTCTGCCATTGCAGTTTCACCGTCTAGATCGGTTTCTAGAACCCCAACTTCATGTGCTAAACATTCATCTGCAATTCAGATTGCATTCTTTCTTGTTCTTGTGAGTTTCTTCGATTGCTTGCAGGGATAAAACCTTCGTGGTGAGGTCGACTACGTGAGAGCGTGGTTGATAACAACTAGACGTGTGGGTGTAGCGGTTGCAAGGTGATGATCGCTAATTGGAAGCCTCAAAACATGAACGTCTTCACGTCGCCAAAGCGAACCTATCGGAAGATCGGGCACCCAGCCACATCAGGTAATGAGGCGCATAGTGATGTGTTGTGGAGTTGTGTCTTGTGGCCAGAGTAAAACTCTTCGAATATCCATGCCCTTGGTTAATGGGAGGGCCTATCAATGTTTTCTATGATTAGTCTCACACTACCTTAATTAAATAATAAATGGTGGAATATTGTTAGCTCCAGGTTGGAGTGGTTGGGCCTATATCGCTTGGGAGAGCAATATAGTGTTGATTAATGTCGATTAATGATCATTGTTTGATTACTCTCTCAAATGTTTATTTAAATGCTATTTATGCAATTTGAGCCATATTATGCCATCCTTTTGATACTTGCACACTTGCATATGTGCTATGTGGCTTGTGGAGTATTCCATGTACTCACCTTACAATCACCAATCATCATCAGAGGAATACTACAGCGAGGAGGACTTCTTGGAGGACTAAGCGGGAGCCTGGTCAAGTGCGTGTGGAGTGGGAGTCGTCACGTCGTTAGTAGTTTATTCTGTTGTTTAGACTTTATTATTTTGAGAGGTGCCATTCGTCTATGTAATAAATATATTCGTTATGTAAACAATTACTTTGTTATCAACTTTGTCATATGTGTGCCTTGGTTGATTCCTGAACGATGATTTACACACAATAAAACACCTGAATTTTGGATGGAAATTCCGGGTGTGGCAAGTTGGTATCAGAGTAACCTTGACCGTAGGATAAGCCGCTTGGTACCCCTAAGAACCTTCAGAAAAAGATTTTAAAAACTAGAACTGTCCTCTCCTCTTTCTCTTTTAATTAGGGAAGTTAACGGTACATGAAGAAAAAACTTTTTGATTTAGTTAACTTCCGCCCCCAAAAAAATGAAATCTGTTTTTTTAAAAAAAATCTTGTAAAATCTCTATCTATTTAATTGTGCAATTTTCTTTCACCATCCTATTAATTAGTACTGTACATCCATTACTATACTGATTATGATCCTTTTCTCAACTAAAAAAAACTTCTTCCGTTTTATGGTACTTAAATTCACTTTTAATTTTCTTTGGAAACTTTATTACCCTTCTTTTTCTCTTTTATTTAAATCAAACTTGTTCTATTAACTTAGTTGAAATCAATAATCTTCCTTTCATGCTCTATGGATGGCAAACCGAGAGCCAATTTTCTTTGGAAACTTTATTACCCTTCTTTTTCTCTTTTATTTAAATCAAACTTGTTCTGTTAACTTAGTTGAAATCAATAATCTTCCTTTCATGCTCTATGGATGGCAAACCAAGCCAGTGCATCTATTTGGAGTTGGTGGATTCATCAAGGAGGTGTGCGACATGGCCTTCGCCGTATGGTGTAATCCAGCACCCGAGTACAGACAAGTCACCCATAACCCATGTGAAGAAGTGCCGTGTGCGCTGATAATTTCAAGTGAGCGAGAGGAAGTCCCATCCATGATCTTCAGAGCCGGAGAAAGGAACTTTGAGCATGCATGTCAAGAAGTGGCATTGGAAGCCATTGGAGAACTTTGTCACCGCTACAACGCTCGTTTGAGGAACACTGCTTATCGCTATCACCCTTCTAGGACCCACAATGATGAGTACAACAGCTACTAGAGTCCGGAAGTAGAGAACAACGCTACTACGCAGCGCTTAGTAAGGATGTTGAGTGCTATGGACAATGCTCGTGTGGATGTGGTGATCGTAGCTCATGAACGGGAGAACGAGAACCACACCAAGATTTGTAGGCTGCAAAACCAAGTGGATCGCTTGAAGAGAGAGTTGGCATTGGCCAAAGGAGAAGCACCCCTTGGAGAAGCACCCCCTGCAGAAGAAGACTCGGAGGAGTCAGAAGCCAGCACGCCTTCGGAAAGGTCAGGAGATAGTGGAACTCGCACCCATTCTGAAGTGGAGTGGGGTGATACTCAAGATGATGAGGAGGAACCCAAGTACAACTCTAGTGCAAGAAGAAGCCCTTCGCCCTGTTGAGTAGCACCTTAGTAGAATGTTACCTTAGAACATTGTGTTAGCAGTTGTGTACTTAGGAGATGCTTGTGTGTGTGGTTTAGATGGCAGTTTATGTCAGAGAATGGTGATGTAATTGCTTAAGTTCGGAATTTCTTGTTGGTGTGGTGTGAGTTTTAAGCAACATAAATGTTCATCATTCAATTCAGATCAATATAAGTGGAAGTTTAAGCAATATGAATCCATCCTAAGGGCTCTTTTCCTTTTTCTCATCTTTGTTTTGCTCTCTATAGATGGTGAACACACGCAATGGTGCCAACTAGGATGGCAACACCGGAAACAACAACAACCGTGGAGGTGCTCCCAACAGACCGTTGGCTCAGGATGACAACCTCACTATTCCACAAGTCCTAGCAAACCAAACCCAGCTCATGAGCGTGATGTTCCAACAGATGCAGAATCAACAAAACCAGGGACATCACCAAGTGCCCCCTCCTCCAACCCAGAACAAGCTTGCAGAGTTTTTGTGAGTGAGACCTCCTACCTTGTCCAGCACAACTATGTCAGTGATATGCCCTAGAGGCAATCATAGAGATGATTGTATCACATACTATGTTTATGAATTTATGAATAAAGTGTTCCATGAGACAGTTAACCTATTATTGATCAATAAGTATGTGACTTATTCATGAGACTCTTTATGCGATATGTTATTATTTCTAAATGATCCCTGATTATATATCATATATGGAACGGATATGATTTTAAGATCAGCACATGTATTGATTGATGATCATGTCTCGTGGATCATGGTATGAAGATACCAAATCAATAATGTGGACACATGTTAGAGAACATGTTGTTGGATAGACCCAACATGAGACATTGCAAGAGCTTTATATGATGTGCCATCAGTTGGTCTCAAGTAGTATTGGTGTAGAACTCTTGCACCTAAGGTTATCACGGTTCCCAACATGTGTAGTGACTTACTTTGGGGTTGCCAAATGCTACTCCGTAACTGGGTAGTTATAAAAGTGGTCTACGGGTTTGTTATGAAACATGTAGTGGGATGTGAATAATCAAGATGGGATTTGCCCCTCCCAATTAATGGGAGAGATATCTCTGGACCCATCGATGTTATGGACTACTAAAGTGCATGGCCATGCCGAGTGATTGAGGAGTCAATCATGAGTTGAGTAATCCATCACATGGTCGAGTGAATGATTGAGCTAATGAAAGGATGGCACACTTCTTGTCTTGAGCTTAATCGATATCATGTGGCAAAGGGGTTCATACATGTATACATTACAGGTTCAGCCCATATGATCTTTGTGTGTACCCAGCGGGTCAATATGCCTTACTAGAGATGGCTGTTGACACGTGGACCAAAAATTTGTTTTTGGGTTGCAACCGAGTGCACATGAGCCTACAAGGTCGCACACTTAACAGGTTGGAACAAATTGTTGGGATAGAGATCTGAATATGGTTCAGTTTGGATAGGGATTTGAATAGAGTTCCTAATGGGCTTGCGAGGCCTAGTTAGATGATTTGTATATTCAAGGGCGAGGTGCAGTGGAAACTATCTCGTTACGAGAAAGAAAAACCCTAGCCGCACCTCTTCCCACGAGCCAAACCCTAGCCGCGCGTGGGTGCTAGCACTTCCGCGCACGAGCGTTCCAACCCTAAATGTGTGGATACCAGTAGAGACGCTGCTGCATTGCGGAGAATGTGAGAAGGCGAGGAGGTGACGATCAGGTTGAGGAGATCGACTACCTCCTCTACGTCGGTACCCACTTCGTCGGATTGGGCTACTCCGACTTTACTTCCGCTGCTCTGCGCGTCGAGTGGTAACAATCCATGATCCTTTACTCGTATAGTTTCCTAGTTTACGCAGTAGAAAAATTTTGTTTTTGCGCTATCGTAGCCTACCCGTAACCCTACAAACTAATCCCGTGGAAGCTGGGGATTGGCTGCATGCCATCGAGAAGAAACTAGACTTATTGCAGTGCACAGACTAGGAGAAGGTCTCATTTGCTTTAGATCAGTTGCATGGCCCTGCATCAGAGTGGTGGGACCATTTCCGTGCCAACAGAACTGACGGTCAGCCTATCACTTGGGCTGAGTTCGCCGCCGCCTTTAAGAAGACCCATATTCCCGCGGGAGTAGTGGCACTCAAGAAGTGCGAATTCTGGGCTCTGAAGCAAGGAAATCAGTTGGTGACTGAATTTCTTTATGAGTTCAACCGCCTAGCCTGCTATGCACCCAAGGACGTCAGCACGGACTCGAAAAGGCAAAAGAAGTTCCTAGTCGGACTAAATGACGAGCTTTCCGTTCAACTGATCTCTGGCGACTATGCTGACTTTCAAAAGCTGGTAGACAAGGACATCCATCAAGAGAACAAGCATAACCAGATGGAGTAGAGGAAGTGCAAGATTGCTAGCTTCCGAGCAAAACAATCCACTAGTCAAAGGCCACGTATGGTAGGGCCCCCTCAGACTCAGCAGGGAGGAATATCCTCGGCATCTCGGCCACAACGCCATTTCTACAACAACAACACTGGCAGTGGTGCTGTGGCAAATTGTCCTCCCCCTCATCCAGCTGCTGCACCTATACAGAATCAGCCAGTCAAGAAGGAACAAGGAGGCAAGACCTTGGTGTGCTACAACTGCAATGAACTGGGGCATTTCTCGAATTAGTGCCCGAAGCTTAAGCGGCAGGGACCTAGGCCAGCAGTGCCAGGGCAAAACAACCCCAGTATGCCCAAGACTCGAGTCAACCATGTCACGACCTAGTAAGCTCAAGCCGCTCCATATGTGGTTCTAGGTACGTTCCCTATTAACTCAGTTCTTGCCACAATTCTTTTTGATTCTGGTGCTACTCATTTATTCTTGTCTAAGAGTTTTGCAGGAAAGAATGGGATAATGGTAGAAAAACTCGCTAACCCAATGATGATATGCATCCTTGGAAATCAAATGCCCTCCACCTTTTATAGCCCCTCTATTACTATAGAAATCAAAGGGGTTCCTTTTCTAGCCAACCTGATTCTGCTAGAATCTAGAGACCTTGATGTCATCCTAGGGATGGACTGGCTAACTAGACATAGAGGAATGATAAATTGTGCTACAAGGGAAGTTACCTTAACCAATAACCTAGGGCAGAAAGTGATGTTCCATAGCCCATTAGTCAAACCCCCGAGAGTAATTCTCAATCAAGCTATCTTGGCAGAAATCCCTATGGTACGGGATTATCCTGACGTCTTTCCTGATGATCTACATGGGATGCCACCCAAGAGAGAGATTGAATTTAGAATAGACCTACTGCAGGCACTGCCCCTATCCACAAGAGACCGTATAGGATGGGAGCAAATGAGTTGGCAGAAGTGAAGAAGCAAGTGGAGGAGTTGCTTGCAAAAGGTTATATCAGACCCATCACATCACCTTAGGGAGCACTGATCATTTTTGTGAAAAAGAAAGATGGAACCCAAATGATGTGCATGGATTATTGTGCGCTCAAACAAGTACCCTTTGCCTAGAATCTTTGATCTGTTTGATCAGTTGGAAGGAGCCACAGTGTTCTCCATAATAGATCTTCGCTCCAGTTTTCATCAGTTGAGGATCCGAGAGTAAGATATTCTCAAGACCGCTTTTACCACTCGGTATGGGTTATACGAGTGCACCGTCATGTCTTTTAGATTGACGAATGCCCCTACCTTCTTCATGAATTTGATGACCAAAGTGTTCATGGAGTACCTGGACAAGTTTGTAGTGGTTTTCATCAATGATATCCTCATAAATTCCAAGAGTAAGGAAGATCATGAGCAGCATCTTTGTATAGTTGTGGAGACCCTTCGGGAGCATCAGTTATATGCCAAGTTCAACAAGTGTGAGTTTTGGCTTCCGGAGGTGAAGTTTCTAGGACATGTCATCACCGCCAGAGGAATTGCGGTAGACCCAACAAATGTGGAATCAGTGACCAAGTGGAAACAGCCGCAGATAGTTATGGAGATCTGAAGTTTCTTGGGATTAGTGGGATATTACCGGCGATTCATAGAGAACTTCTCTTTTATTGCGAAGCCCATGACCAGTCTACTCCAGAAGGATGTGAAATTTTCATGGACTCTAGAATGTGAGCAGAGCTATCAAGAGGTGAAGAAGAAGTTAGTATATGCGCCTATGTTGATCATGCCAGATCCCAAGAAAGGATTTTAAGTTTACTGTGATGCATCCTGATAGGGTTTGGGGTGTGTGCAGGAAGGAAAAGTGGTGACATATGCCTCACGGCAGTTACGACCCCATGAGAATAATTATCCTACCCATGATTTGGAACTTGCAGCTGTGGTGCATGCTTTAAAGATATGGAGACACTACCTCATCGGCAACCGCAGTGAAGTCTACACGGATCACAAGAGTCTGAAGTATATCTTCACCTAGCCAGATCTAAATCTTTGGCAACGGAGATGGTTGGAGCTGATCAAGCATTACAACATCAGAATCCATTAGCATCTAGGGAAAGCCAATGTGGTGGCTGATGCCCTTAGTCGGAAGAGTTACTGCAACACCACGGAAGGCCAACAGTTACCTTTAGAATTGTGTGAAGAGTTTGAACGGTTAAATCTGGGATTAGTCAGTCAAGGATATGTGGCAGCTTTGGAAGCACAAAATATTCTAGTGGATCAGGTCCAAGAAGCTCAGAGCAATGACCTAGACATTCTGGAGATCAAGAACATGAAAAAGGGTAAAGAGGAACTGAAGAAGCTGATCTTGGATGAAGCTCATGGTACTCAATATTTCATCCATCCTAGCAGCACCAAAATGTATCAAGACCTCAAGGAGAAGTTCTGGTGGTCTAGCATGTGATAGGAAATAGCTGAATATGTGGCTGTTTGTGATGTATGCCAACATGTGAAGGCCAAGCATCAGAGACCAACAGGATTACTGTAACCTCTCAAGGCTCCTGAATGGAAGTGGGAAGAAGTGGGGATGGATTTCATCACCGGATTACCAAGGACCGCATCAAGATTCAACTCCATATGGGTAGTGGTGGACAGACTCAATAAGGTAGCCTACTTCATATCAGTCAAGACAACCTACTCCGGTAGCAAGTTGGCAGAATTGTATATGGCACGAATCGTGTGTTTGCATGGTGTGCCACGCAAGATCATGTCAAACAGAGGAAGCTAGTTTACATCCAAGTTTTGGCAGAGACTCCAAGAGGAGATAGGTACGCGGTTAAACTTCAGTACCGCATACCACCTGCAAACGGTTGGTCAAACCGAGCAAGTCAATCAGATTTTAGAAGACATGCTGAGGGCTAGTGCCATAGAATTCGGTGGAAGTTGGGATAAGAGTCTACCGTATGTCAAGTTCTCTTACAACAATAGTTACAAAGCAAGTCTTAAGATGGCCCTGTTTGAGGCTTTATATGGACGAAAGTGCCGCACACCCCTACTTTGGGATCAAACTGGAGAACGTCAAGTATATGGAACCGACATTCTACGAGAAGTAGAAGAGAAAGTGAAAATTATATAGGAGTGCCTATGAGTGGCTCAGTCACACCAGAAGAGCTAAGCGGACAATCTAGGGGAGACCTTAGTTTTGAGTAAGGAGACTTTGTGTACTTATGAGTCACGCCACTTCGGGGAGTTCATTGGTTCTAGACGAAAGGAAAGTTGGCACCACGTTTTGTGGGACTGTACAAGATATTGAGCCGAAGAGGAGAAGTTGCTTGTCAGTTAGAGTTGCCTCCCACCTTGGTTGGGGTACACGATGTTTTCCATGTGTCTCAATTGAAGAAGTGCCTATGAGTGCCAACCGAAGAAGCTAATCCGAAACAGATAGAGATACATGAAGACCTAACTTATGTTGAGAAGCCTATCCGCATGTTGGAGACCAGAGAGAGAGACACTCGGAACTGGGTGATAAGGTTTTGTAAAGTACAGTGAAGCAATCACTCGGAAGAGGAAGCAACATGGGAATGTGAAGATGAACTGAAGTCTGCTCACCCGCATCTCTTCGCTTGATCTTCTGAATCTCGGGACGAGATTCTATTTAAGGGGGTAGGTTTGTAACACTTTGAAATTACTTAATTAAAATAATTGGATGGCAAAATTTTAGAAATTATTTTAAAAGCCTCAAGGAGTGAAAATTTTAAAATCAGAGAAAATCTACAACATAAATTGGCCTAGAGATAATTTTAGAAAATACTTTGCTTAATCTTTTACCTCCTGGAAACTTTCTAGGATTTAATTGAGCAAGGAAAGTATTTTTGGTGAATTAAACAAGCATTTCAGCATTAAAAACAAAAGAAAAACCCTCTTAAATCCTTTTCCTGTGCTTGGGCCGTAAGCGGCCTGTTCCTATTCTCTTTCCCCGCTCCGCGCCACGGCCCAGCCAGCCCGGTGGCCTTTCCTCGCAAACACTCATTGACAGGTGGGGCCCACCTATCAGCTTCGTCCCCAAGCTTGGGATAGAGTCCTGTTCATCCCCGATTCGGAGGCTGCCGCAATCCCGTGAAATCTAGCTGACTCAATTGTGCTTTCCTTCAATCGGATGAGGGAAAATACTCCCCTTGATCCCCTCAACGGAATCCCTCTTCTACAGGCTGAAACCCCTTCTATCCGACGCGAACCTGTGTTCGGATAAGCGCCGCCGACTACTTAGAGTTGCACTGCTGCCATCCCTCCGTGTCCGGGGCAGATTTCCCCTCCCCGGGCTATAAATAGTTAGCCCAAGAGCACCGCCGCCGAACCCTAACCCTAGCCGCTGCTGCCAAGTCGTTATTCACCGTCATCCGCCCGATCAGAACCTCGCCACCGCACCACCGTAGCCCAGCCACCGTTCCCTGCTGTTCCAGCCGCCTTTGGAGCTCGCCATCGCTGCCATTGGGACCACCAGATCGGGGAGGACCCCGGCCACCCTTTTGCAGCCGTCAAAGATTGCCAGAGCACCACTGTCCATGACGCCCCGAAGTCATCCGCCACTTGGAGCTTGCCGCCAGTTGCTTCCCGTCATTGTTCCGGTCTCGGTATGCATCGCCGCATCCTCCTCTATCTCTATGTGCCGTCTCCCTGTTCTGCCGTGCCACCGTTTGCCGACGACCATCGGGATCAGTGCGCCGCCCCGCTCCGGCGAAGCCATGCCGACGTGGTGCCACATCACCGTCCACGTCAGCTGCCACATCGCCCTCCTGTCCGACATGTACCCCACCTGGCGCTCACGTGTCCACCGCGTGATCAATCAGTGATGGTTCAATCTCAGCCGTCTGATCCCCTTGATTAAATCACAGCCATCAGATCCATTCCCAAATCAATCCAAGCCATCCAAACCCGCTTGTACCTTTAGTATACCCGGTCCACGGTGCACCGGTCCCCTTCCTCTCTCTGCCTAGTGGGACCCGCATGTCAGCCACTGGTTCATACCCTCTCTCTCCAGGGCTGACGTCATAAACCTGTGATTAATTTCTTTAACACATGAAATAGGCATTAAACTTTAGAAATTCATAACTAATTCATCTGAACTACGTTTGGGGTGATTCAACTTGCAAAATTCATTAAAAATCAAGATCTACCCAATAAAAATATAATATTGTACTATTGATATTTGCTTATATACTGTTTTGCTCATTTTTGTTTATTGCTTTTAGCCGCCGACGTTCCGAAAGAGTCAGGATTTATTGACAACTGCCATGTGTGGACTTATATCAGCCACAAACAAAGCCTTGGTGCCTCCTATTGAACTCGGCACACTTCAAATCTCGCTACTACCCATTCTAGCTTGTAGTTAGTACGAGTGTTGCTTCGCAACAAGTAGTCCGCGAACCGGTCCTTAAGTGTCATGAGCACCACTTGCAACATTCACAACCCTGGTGCTCACAACCCACCATTTAGTCAAATTTTAATGGACCATTAAGTCATCCTCACACAACCACAGTCGTGAACTGAATCATCATTTCATGTGAACTGAATAATATAATCAAGGTTCAAATGATAGCCTACAAATTATACAATAGTTTCTAGGCATGGCTAAGCAGGATCCTAGAATTATTCTAGCGAACCAATACTTAAAGCTAGCTAGTCACATTATTCCCATAGGTACAATGGCAGGTAATCAAATCAATAGGGCCATAATCAAAGACAAAGATTTCCCTTCCAGATGACATTATGAAAATAAATGCATAGTTGAAGGAAAATATAGATTAAAACATAGGTACAATATGCTCAAAGGTGTTCAGGAATTTGTGTGACTTCCCTTGCTGCTCTGCAAACACTTCCGAACTCTCCTCGAGAAATCCTGACTCTTCTGGAACATCGACGTCTAAAGGCAATAACCAAAAATGAACAAAACAATACATAAGCACACACCAACAGTACAATATTATATTTTTAATGGATAGATCTTGATTTTTAATAAATTCTTCAAGTTGAATCACCCCAAACGGAGTTTGGATGAATTAGTTATGAATTTTAGAAATTTAAACCCTTTTAAAGCCTATTTAAAAGAATTAAACCGATTTGTGACGTCATTTATGATGTATTTTAATTCGGGAAAAAAAGTTTATGGTGTCAGCACAGGGGAGAGAGGCGGCTGACACCTGGCGCCCACCGGTCAGTGAGAGGATGGCTCGGGTCTACAGTAGACCGAGTCTACCCGAGGGTTCATGGGAAACCGACGGCTTAGATTTGAAAGGAAACGATCGGACGGCTCAGATCAATCTAGGGTTTTAAGTTGGATCAGAAGGTTGAGATCTAATCAAACATAGATCGAATGGCTAGGTTCTAATGATGGCAATCAACGGCTCAGACGTAACCTGAACAGATCAGGCCTGCGGCCGAGCTAGCTTTCGATGTGGCGTCCTCATCAGCGGCCACGTCGGCAATGGCGCGGTGGCGACGGCGGGGCTCAGGTAACTATGGTCATCAGCGATTGGCGGCATGGCGGAGTGCGGCGAGGGCAGAAATAGAGGTGAGTCTCACAGTGGGTAGAACGATGGTGAACGGCGATGAGGTTGACCGGCGGCAGGCTTTTGGCGGTAGCTCTCCTCGGGTTCATGGCAGTGATGGTGCTCCGGCAGTCTTTGAGGGTAGGGAAGAGGCTGCCGAGACTCCTCACGGCCCGGCGGTGCTAACCATGGCGGCGGCGAGCACTGGTGACTGCGGAGACGGCAGCTAGGCGTGACCGAAAGGTAGGTGGCGGCGGCGATGGGATTCCATGCGCGGAGAGGGTGGCTACGGCTAGCTACAGCTCACGACGATGCTCAGAAAAACTCCCAGGGCCTCGGGTGATGCTATTTAAAGGGAGGAGGAGAGGAATCCAGCTCGGGGACGATCTCCACGGCAGCGGAAACCTAGGGCTCAATCGAATCCCGAACAACCTCGAGCCCGAGCTCGATTTGGCGGGGTCTGGGCTCTGGATCTTGGGGCAAAAGATAGAGGGGGATAAGGGAAAGAGAACCCTTCAATCAATTTGGAGTCCGAGCGCACGCGGAGGCCGAATTGGGGTGGATTTGGTGTGGCGGCGGTGGCGCGGGATGCACAGGAACGCTCCGACACGAGGTTGGAGACAGACCTGATAGGTGGGGAGCACCTATCAGCGGGGAGCGGAGGGGCGCGGTGGTTGCGGGCCGTGGGCTGCGGCGCGCGTGCGGGAAGGGAGGTTAGTGCACTGTGCTGGGCTGAATTACGGCCCAAGAACATGAGGAGGAGGGTTTTTAATTTATTTTTCTTTTGTTTAAATGTTGTAAAGTTTGTTTTATTTACTAAAAATACTTTCCTTGCTCAATTAAATCCTAGAAATGTCTAGGAGGTAAAGGATTTAGCAAAGTATTTTCTAAAATTATCTCTAGGTCACTTTTGTTGTAATTTTTTTTGATTTTATTATTTTCACTCCTTGAGGCTTTTATAATAATTTCTGAAATTCCTTTTTCCACATAAGTAATTTGATTTAGTAATTTCAGGGTGTTACAGAACCCGTTAGGGGGTCGCCGGCTGACGAGCGTCCTGTGCTTGCCGAGAGTTCTCGGGAGCCCTCATGGATCGATGAGATCTAAGGGTACCTGAAGGAAAGTACTCTTCCTGATGATGATGCGACTGCAGAGAGGATCGCACGCCAGGTGAAGCGTTATGTTCTGGTAGATGGGGACTTCTACCTGTGTGGCTCAAATGGCGTCCTCCTAAAGTGTTTCATGCCAGAAGCAGGCAGTGAACTCCTCACTGATGTACATGAGGGCGAGTGCAGTAGTCATGCATCATTCCGCACGCTGGTTGGGAAAGCCTTTCGGCAGGGCTTCTACTGGCCGACAGCCTGCAAGACGTGTCTGAGCTGGTTCGCTGCTGCAAGGCGTGTCAATTCCACACAAAGCATGTTCAGCAGCCAGCTCAGGCCCTCTAGACTATCCCCTTTCCTGGCTGTTTACTGGTGGCTGAATATCCTAGGACCATTCCCCCGAGCCACCGGGGGGTACGCGTATCTCTACGTCGCCATCGAAAGTTCACCAAGTGGCCGGAGGCTTTCCCATTCATCAAGATCGACAAGCACTCGGCGCTTAAGTTCATCCGCTGCATCACCTGCCGCTTCGGAATCCCCAACAGGATCATCACCGACAACAGCTCGCAGTTCACCAGTGACCTCTTTGGTGATTACTGCGATGACGTTGGGATCAAACTCTGCTTTGCATCTTCCACTCACCTGAAGAGCAACAGACAGGCAGAGCGTGACAATGCTAAGATCTTGAAGTGGCTCAAGACCAGAACATACAATGATCTCAAAACGCATGGAACTAGATGGATTGACGAGCTGCCGGCTGTGCTGTGGGCTAATAGGACCACGCCTAACCGTGTCACCAGGGAGACCCCATTCTTCCTCGTGTATGGTGTCATGGCCGTCCTCCCCTCTGAGCTCACTCTGAGCTCACCTCGGGTGAACTTGTCCTGTGAAGATGGCCAGGAAGGAACAAGGTGCAATGATCTCAACTATCTCGAGGAGTGCTGATGATGAGCCACGTTGCGTGTTGCCAAATACCAGCAAAGCCTGAGGTGCTATCATCAGCGTAATGTCTCAACTATCTTGTTCTTCTTTGGGAGTTTGCTCCTTCCTATTCATCCGCTCGCGAAAATGCCCTAGCACGCGAGGCCTCTCTCACCCACTACCCAAGTGTGAACTAGCTACGGCTAGTGCACGTGAGTGGGTAATCGTGCTTGGCTCGCCCCTTAGCGCTGGACACGGTGCTCACCCTGATGGATAGCACCCCAAAGTTTGCCGATGTCCCGACAGTTACGACTTTAGTGACAGGCAGCAATGCTCGGTCTAGCCTGCTCCACCCCAAGCACCATGAGGGCCTGAGTGTTCCAAGCAACCCGGTCGCAGCGGCGGGTAAAAGCAGTGAGCGCGTGCTGGCAGCATGCTAATGGGCAGCCCTCGCGGGCGAACAATATTTCTTGGTTTGCATGCAGGACCATGCAGGGATGATGCTGAAGTTGCACACATCCGCGGCCGGCTCGGACCCCGGGTGTGTCGCGTTACGTGCCCAAAAGACGTTCCCTCCTGGTGGGATAGAAACCACCCTAGCGGTTAGAGGAATGACCGTGGCGTAGGCGGTGGATCGTCCGCAAGAGAGCTCGGGGGCTGGACCGCTATGTCTCCCACTTACCAGACAGACGGACGTCACAAAGGTCTGTACATCCCCCACTTTTTCTGGTTAAAGTAACCAGCTTTCAGGAGTTTCTCCCTTTTATCCATTTGCGGGGATGTCCCATCATGCAAGGCAGCACTCATTCGCTTCCCAAACGCAAACGGGAGATGGTCTGCGCAAACCCTTTGGGTTACCAGGGAAGTTTGCCCCTAAGTACTAGGCACAGTTCTCGGCCCGGTGGACAGTGCCCGTGCATCACTGATGTCCCACATGTTACAATCCTGGTGACAGGCTGTGGTGTTTGACCTGGCCCGTTCCACCTTGAGCACCACGAGGGCCTAGGGGCTTTAGGCTACTTGGTCACCCCCTCTGTTGCTAAGACCCATAGCCCAAGAGGCAGCAGGTAAAGCGATGAGTGCCCGCTGGTACCATCCCTACGAGCAACCCCCTTGAACGGATGTCTAGGCTTGGTGCTATGCAGGATCATGCTGCCACACGCCAAGTCTACCCCAATCACCCTTGATCACGTCCTCACACCTGATGAGGGACGTTGGGGTGGGGTCGCGGGTGCCTCAGCCCATCTCAAGACCTCGTGTCACAGCTTGATTTTTGGGGAATTAAATAAATTAATTAATAATGGATTTTCTTGAATTTATATTGAATTGTAAAGTAAATCAAGTACGTAAAGTAAAAATGGGAAATAAAAATTTCTTTAATAAATCATGGTTGAATTCATTTTTAATAAATGTCTTCTGTCTAATTACACTCTCTAAAATTTTCTTGGATTTTTCAGAGCTCCAGAATTAATTTTAATGCTACAAAAATCAATTCAACAATTATTTAAATAAATCCTTTTCCCCAATCCCGGTTCGTTCCTAGCCCAATCCTCTTCTCTCTCCAATCCAGGACTCAGGTTCCCCTCCTCTCTAAATGTCTTGTGTCATAAAACTCGTTTCTCGAAATCCTTGATTTCCCTGAAATTTCGATTTCGAGAAATTTCCTTAAATCCAAAATCTGAATTCTCGGGTTTATTCAAAATCCTAAAAATCTCTAAAGTTCCAAATATTTTCCCAAAAATCCCATTGTTTGTTGAAATGAATCTAAATCCCCATATATTTCGAGTTTTGCTTCAATTCAGATCCCCAGAAAATATTCACAAATTTTCGATATTCGAATATTCACAAATTTTCGATATTCGAAATGTGCCAAAATTCATTTGATGTCTTTAACTCCAATATTCTAAATATTCCTCACATTATATTCCCCGAATTTCCTAAATTTCCAAATTTGGGTTTTCCGGGAAAATTCCTAATTTCCCTTTTTCTTTTCCTTTTTCCCTTCCTTCTTTTCTTTTCCCTCTTTCTTTTCTTTTTCTCCCTTCTTCTTCCTTCCTTCTTCTTTCTTCCTCCTCTCTTCTTCGGTCTGGAGGCCAAGCCCGGCCCAGACCCGATGCCACCCTGCCGTCCTGGCCCTGGCCAGGCCTACTACGCTGCTAAAGCCCCTAGCCGTGCCTGCGCCGCCTTGGTCCGTCGCCGCCCCAGCCTGGCCTGAGCTGCGCCCCCCCGAGTAACGTCAGTCGCCAATCTCGGCGTCGTGCCATGAAAATCGCTGCTAGCTGAAGCCACCGTGCTCTTCTATATATACCGCCCCTCCACCTCCTCTCTTGCCTCCCCAAAGCCCTAGTTTCCGCCGCAACCGCCTAGCGCCACCCTCTGCTTCCCCAAACCGCACGCCGCTCCAGCCGCCAAGCGCCACTACCGCCACTCTGTTCTCGCCGTCGTCATCTGGAATGACGGTCATCGCCGCCTCCACACCTGCCGCCAGTGAGCACTGGGCGCTGCCTATCTCCCTCAGTCCATGTCTTCTTCTCTTCTTTGGCGTAGCGCTCTCTACCACCGAGCGTCACCATCATGCCATTGACTCGGTCCATCCAGTGCCACAACACTCCAACCTGCGTCACCTCCATCCCCTTCATCCAGCGCAGCCCTGGTTTGTCGGTCATTGCTGTCGCTCGCTGTCGAACAACTCCTCTACTTCACCGCGCCATGGCGCGGGGTGCCTGCTTTGCCCAGGCCATGCCACTGACCAGTGGGCCCCACCGGCATCCTATCCTCTCTATGAATGACAGGTGGTCCCCACCGGTGATCCCTTCTCTGTGACCGACGTGTAGACCGGTGAATAGTCCCCAAAATCCTCTTGACCGTCGGATCACCCTCAATTCATCCGAGCCACCCAATTCTCATAAAACCTCGAAGTAAATCTAAACCGTCCGATCCTCTAGATCCGATCTAGGCCATTGGATCTCCCTAACCTGGATTAGAGCCACATCAGCCCTAGATTGCCACCTCACTGCCATCTCATCACCACCACAGCCTCCTCCGTCCACGTGGCAAGCCACGTCACTAGAGTCCACTAGTTCTCTCTGTCTCCTCGGTCCATGGACTTGATCTACGATGGACCATCTCACGACCAGTGGACCCCACTTGTCAGCATTTACAAAATAATTCTTTTAATCGAAAATCCAGGGAATATTCTCGAGAATATTTCTTTTCTATTTCTCTTCAGATTTTTTCTGAATTCAAACTTCCGGAGGCCATAACTTTTCTATCCGAACTCCAATTTGACCAGTTCTTCTTCCTAAATTCATATAAAATCATAATCTACATGTTGTTTCTTAGTGTTTTCCTCGTTTTGCGTGTAGTCACGTGGTTTCACCGTTTCGGAGGATCGCGATGTTCGAGGAAGAGTTCAGAAGATCAAGTGAAGGCTTTTCTGTTGCAAGGCAAGTCACACGACAATCCCATTGAGCATGTTGATCCCAATTGTGAAAACTATTTTGTTTTAACGTTATTGCATGTAAAACTTTGGAATGTCATTATTACGGGTATTTATATTATTATCCTATATTCCTTGATTATGGCCATGAATTGATATTGATACCTTTACCTTGATACCCTATGTAATTAATATTGGCTAGCTGGATGTCTAATTAATGATCTAGTTAGATTATTTAGGTTTTGCTTAGCCAATGCTTAGAAAAACTAGTGTCATTTTATATGGGATAAATATTGATTCACTCATGATTAATTAATGATTAATGGCTATATTTTCACGATGGTTGATCTTGGTTGGTTAATTAATTTTGTCAACTAAAACTTGACTAATGGTGGGTTTTGAGCACATGGAATAATGATGATGCTAGTGGTGCTCATGACACTTAAGGACCGGTTCATAGACTACTTGTTGTGAAGCAATAACTGTATTAACCACAAGTTAGAATGGGTAATGGCGGGATTTGAAGTGTGACATGTTCAATAGGAGGCACCAGGGCGTGATTGTGGTTGTTGTAACTCCACACATGGCGGTTGGTAAATCCATGAGTTCGGGCGTCGAGCCATCTTGCGGGAAGGCACTTCATCACCCGTATCGGAGACCGGAGGCTTGGTGGGAGCCACTCCTATTGTGCAAGTTACATGGATGGTCCTGTCACAGCTCCTTTCCAAGGTACCATGGTGGTATTGAGGTGCACAGTAACATGTTGTGGGGTTGTGTGTTGTGGGTAAATTGGTACACCTCTGGTCAGAGTAAAACTGTTCGAATAGCCGTGCCCGTGGTTAATTGGTGGCCTAGCAATGTTTTTCGTGATTAGTCCCGCACTACTCATTAAGAATAATAATTTGATGGAATCTTAATATCTCCAGGATTGGAGGGTTATGGTTTTGGGCCTGAACTGCATTGGAGTGTTGTTCAGTGATTGGTAAATGTTGATAATAATTAAACTATACTGTTTTGCAATGTTTTTAAATGCATATGTTTTAAATGTTGTTTATGCAAATAAGCCGTAGTATGTCTTTCCTTTGGAATCCTGTTGCATTACAATGCATTCTTGTATGGCTTGTTGAGTATGGTGGGTGGTACTCAGTCTTGCAATAATACTATCATCAGAGTGAAGATTTGCATGGAAGGAGAAGATTTTTGGTGTTTGGCTTATACCCTAGTTGAGCTGCCTGTGGGTGTGGTGCTAAAGCTTCGCTAGGATTGCCATTCCGCTGTAGTTTTCTTCTATGTGAGGACTAAGTGCCTATTTTATAAGTATTTATCATTTATTGTTTTAGTTATGTTTATCAAATTGTTGATTTGTGTACCTCGGTTGATTCCTGGATGAGGGTTTAATACACAAATTAGCTTTAGAAATTTAATTTTCGGGCGTGATACCTCAAGGCCAGGGGATGTGTGCCTTGGTACATGCTACCGGACTAGCGTTGCCCCAACCTAAGGATGCTAAGAGTCTGCCCCGTTGCGGGCAGGCTCGCGGGTGTTTGCTGCCACTTCGAGCTCGCCCAAGCGTGGGCGGGGCTCAGAGGCATCTACAGCAACCTTGAAGACCTCGGGTTCAAAGTACCATGTGCTCATGGGCTACCCTTAACGCCCCCTCAAGTAAAACACGGCTCTTTCCCAGGAGCTCACAAGAGAACATGAAGCTAAGTCGATGGAACCCGTTCGAGCATGGCCTCTGGGCCCCCGAACGGGTGTGGTCCTACCTATGGGACTGGAAGAGCGACTAAAGCAACAAGCCTGGTTCGGCTGCAAGCAAATATGGGAGCTATGTTATTTTGGTTCCCATCGAACAAATACAATGAGCTGCCAAATATAGGTCAAATTTCTCCAAGAAACATCAAACACGGAGAGCAAAGGAGTTTACAACCGCTTCTGTGTACAACAAGCCCGGTGCATAAGCCTAGTAACAGCTTGGGAAAGTAGCAGCAGAGATTGCTCTCGCCGCCCATGCCATCATCGTCCTCACCTTCTTCGGTGTGATGGTCGGATGGAGAGGAGGAAAGTGTGCCCAGCACCAGGTGTCCGCTCCCTGCAGCATGGTGCTTAGGTGCTTGTTCCGGTGGAACCCCCACCGATACATCCACTGCAGTGTGAATAAACCAATCTATTTGAATAGCCATGCTCGCAGTTATTTGAGCACTGGGACATGTGACACACTTGGCTAGACTCCAACTTTTAACTTGTGGGTATTGGGTAATGCATGACTATTTTGGACTGGATGATCAACTTATTGAGAGAGGAGAAGGGGTAGACCTCAGAAAATCATGATAGACAATGGCAGGAAGCCATCCTTTCCTAATCAGGGATTGTAGACAGAACCACCACTGATTAATGAACAATGGAACTAAAACATGTTCAGTCTATGCTAGGTCATAGGTTTGCAAAGAAGTTGTGAAACTAGCTTTCTGTAAAGTAACCAAGCCTTCCTTGATATACCCTGAGCATATGCACTTTTCTGTGGTGGCTTGTTGAGTACCCTCATACTCACCCTTACTAAATCACCTCCAGAGTTAGTTCCTGAAGCCGAGGACCCCTACGACCACTATCCTGAAGATGGCGGAGAAGATGGCGCTCAGTAGGTCTTAGATTCAGTCATTGCCTGTGGCAATGGTGCTACCGCTGTCTTATGTCTGTAACCTTATCTATTTTCTGTATTTGAATATAATCTATGAACCATGTGGTTCTAAGCACTCTATGGTGCCTTTCCGGCTGCTATGTAATAAAGTTATGTGAGACTTCCGTGAACGTGCTTTTGGTATTTACAACAATGTACTCGTGTATATCAACTACGTGTTCTTGGGATTGGTATGTAACACGAAGGTTTCCTGTTATGAAAATGGTTGCCAACAAAGCTGGTATCAGAGCCATTTGACCGTAAGTTAAGACCAATGGCACCCTACCCCGTTCTAGGTTGGCCAAGGTACAAAATCCCACTCCATATTTTATGAAAATCCTACCTTATACCAAATGGAAGATGATAAAATAGAAATTCCTTCACTAAAAATCATCTAAAAACAGTACCTAACCACAATGTGATTTGCATGCATGTTAGATCATTTTGGAGTTTTTGCATTATTTGGTATTTATTCGTTCGTAAGTTAATTTTGTATAGAAAACGAATTCGTTGACGGTGAAAAGTGAGATTAATTGCTGACCAAGTTGAAGAGGAGAAAGGCAAGTACTCTCCTCCTCCTCTGAACATATTGAATCCTATGATTTGGGGAATAAAATGTGTTGTTTATAAATTTGCATGCGTATTTGTAACTATCGATACTTGAAATGTGGGTAGATGGTGGCTATGACCTATTTGCTGCATATTCCACCTTGAAACTTAAATTCCCTATAGCTTGTAACTTTAGATTGGATTGGAGTGCTTTTCAAGTGCTCAAATAGGTATTAAAATGCTTAATATGGTCTTATATGCTTAGCCATGCTTAGAAAATTGTTAATAAACACTATGGTCACTTTATATATGTTAAATGGTCATTTTAATACTTTTGGATAGAGGGGTTTTCTCTAAGTATTTACGAACCAAAGTGATAAAAAAAAACTTGTTTTTAAACTTGGCAAGCAAATGGTGTGTATATGGTGGTAGTTGCACACCGATAGGGGAGTGTTCGCCTGAGTCGATTAAGGACCGGACTCTATATGATCAACTAATGTATACCATGCAAGCACATGTGCTAGAATGGGATGGCCTTAGCACATTAAGTTGCTCAATATTTAGCCTTGCACATTGGTAGGCTGGAGTAGTATGAGTTGTTGTGTTATCGTGATGTGTTGTGTTGACCTAGAGGAGCAACCTATGTGAACCGTGAGGGGCACTCATGACATAGGTGTCTAAGTTTGTCCAATATAATGGTATAGTGTCCCATGGGGAAATGGATGGTTTACCACCACAGCGGTAGGTTTAAGGCGAGGGCCCGCCACCTAATGGCTCTAGGTTTGCTCCTAGGGTGGATTCTCACTTGTCGTCACTAGTGTAAGGTTAGATATTGAGCAATGTAAAGGCTACGTTGTGACCTCTAGACCGCACTCAACATACAGAGTGTGGTGGTGCTTCGCGAGCACAAGACAATCTAGAGGACTCACATTATGTGGGTAAAGTTGTACAAACTCTGCTGAGTCAAAACTAATTGATTAGTAGTGCTCTCGGTCATGAGCAGCATAGTGATGTGCCATGAGTATAAATTTATGCTTTATAAATATGTTTGTGAAATTGGGACATGGTATGGGTGATTTATAATATGATATATGATGCTACGAGGTTATAGAAGTGAAAATATGGCTTGCTGCCATAGAGGACAGCAAGCATGATATTTTGATATTGATGATAACATTCCTATAAAATACCGTTGCAAAACCTTGTGAACTAAAACTTGCTTTACGGTGAAAATGAGACCACAAATAGCTCTCATTTGGTATAAGCTTGCATGTAGTATATTAGATTTGCCTTGGCAATATATTATTTTGATGATGTATAGACCCTTGCTTTGCTATATATTTGTTGTTTTAGCATTTGTTGTAGGCGGTGAGTTGCTTATGTTGAGTGCCGAGGGATTCATTGGTTCTTTAGGACGGTTCTAATTAGGGGCCTATCCCTAGTCAGCTTGCTTATGGGAATGGGTAGTCAACCTCCCGCTGAACTTTGACTAATTGGTCGGTCGGCCTATGTAAACTCTTAGTTGTAAATCTAAGTTTATTTATTTGTATGACCTATTGTTGTATATCATTGCTTGAGATAAAAGTGTGAGACTAGTTCACTTTCTGGGAGCTAGTTGAATATAAGTATAGGCTTCGGAGCAATTGAGATATCTGTAGGATGGCCTTTTGTACATCGAGTTCTCCGTGGTATGTAGTTTTCTAGTCGCCATCTTCAAATGGTTGACGAGCATACCTTGGGAAGGATTGATGTGGCTATTCTATTGGGTATATCGTTTGTTACGAGTCTGGTACCTAGGGTTTGTATTGTGCGTACGACTAGCAGTGTCAAGTTTCCATTGACATGGCTAGCAGTAGCGTACAATATAAATTTTGGGGTAACCTCACATGCTCTCTTTCTCTCTCTCCTCATGCAACTATATGCAAGAGAGACATCTGCATGCAATCATTTATCCATGCTTTGCACGTTCAACCTCACTTCCTTTCCCCTTCTTCAAATGATTTTTCTCTTAATTTACTTATGAGATCTACAATCCGACTACACCGTTGAATTCGTTGTAATTAAACCTTTACAAAAATATCTCATATGATTATATTTTGATAAAATAAATACATATATTTCAACCATTAAAATTCGATGTTTTATTGTGAGACGTGAACTGTATCAATTAGTATTCAATTTTGTTGCATATTTTAAGTTTTAATTTATAAATTTTTTCGATGTTTTAGTTATTGGGACTCAATATTTTATGTAGTGGGTTGTTGATGTTGCAGTTAGTATTTTTAAATGTTGCATTTCTTTGAAACATTTCAGCAAGTGAGTTGAAACATTTAATCAAGTGATGAAACAATTTTTTTAAGTGATGAAACAACATCCGATTTTTAGGGAAAATTCGGACGGCCGAGCGATAGTTATGTTCAGATTAATCTATCTTGCTTAAGGGTGCAAGTGGGGCAGGTCACGCTGCTGACCCACCAGGCTAGCCGGCCCCCACTTGCCCACTGGCCCGCATTTTTCGAACCCACATCGATCGATGCATGCTGTTAGATACGGTAACCCGCATCAACCCAGCGGCACCGCATCCCGCGCCGCATTGCCTGAACTAGGAGATGTGGCGCTGTTAGCGAGATGGTCCATCGAGCTATATATGATGGCATGGCTAACTCCAATCGCACCCCAGGGTCTCAGCTACCATTGTGCACTGGTAATCTGGAATCTTACTTAATGGAGGGGAAGAACATAGCCATGGTGCCCATGGCAGCTCATGAAGCAACGACGGCACCTATCAACAAAATTATTGCACGATTAGCCTGGGTGTTGAGGGATTTTACTCCCTGAATCATGGGACATGAAATGACGCAGATGGTCCTGCTCGAGGAGCTCTAAGATAAAGAGAACAGGAAGCCCTAACAGGAGCATGTCAGCCCGGAGAGCAAGATGATAATGGTGGGTCATTTAAACAACCTCCATCTTCAATACCAAGCACAAAAATGGAACATATGAACAATGCAGAATGCGTTCCTGTGGATGTCGTGGACAGAATCTCATACGTTCCGATTACCAGGAACTTCATCGAACACTTGCTAGCACCACGAAAGACAACGTCTCTTTTTTAGTGTGGGAGGAGGAAGAGACGGTCTTTGCTCTTGCATTAATTCTCTTATAGAGAGGAGAAATTAACAAGATGCGATTAACCTAGCTGGTTTCATTCACGGAGGTACATGGCGCATGCAGCATGGTCTGGGCGGTGAAAGCAGCTGGTGGGTTGGTTGCGGGTTTGATGGAACCCCACAAGACAGCCCAGCGGTCAATCAAGTGGGCTTGCGGCATCCTTAACAACCATAGCAGACAACGTGGACGGGCAGCTGCATCCCGCCCACTTGCACCCTTACTTTTGATGTATCCTTTGTACGTCTTGTGTAGATGACTACTGGGACAGTGCTAAATTTTAAAATTCGTAGGGAAAAAAGAGTCGTAGTATTTTGTTTCAAGAGCCAATCGTCGTTTCACGGGCAAAGTACTTGATCTAAGAGAGGTTATTACTAAAGGTGCTCCTCATTTAGATTCGAGATGGAAGATAAACTATAAATCGTGGAGCTTGAAATAAGTAGAACATTTTTTGTACCTATAATAGCTTTCTGCTGTCTTTCTTATGCTTGATCCAATAGATGTCTAGTCAGCTTACCCTTGTACTAATATCAGCTGGGTTTTACACTTTTGTCGGGAAATGACATTGTTGAAAGTGATTATGATGGATAGATATACAAGACTTGAAGTGTATTTCCTTGATCTATTCATTTTGAGATTATCGGATTTGTTCTTGCTAGTTGTGCATCCTATGAAATTCATACATAATCATATTTTGTCAACCTGCAAGATCTGAAGATTGGAAGCTTCAAAGTCATTTGCCATAATCCATTCAAGAAGTGTAGTTTCAATGAAGTCAATACTTGGTCAGGCCATATTCTAAAGGGTTCTGAATTTTGTTTGTTCCATGATAACCTCTAGAAAATTTTAGAGAGCATATGTGTAGCATCCAAATTTTTATATTGTGCTTTTATTGTAGCCACAATAATTTAATAACTTCAGTGAGAAATTTATATTTTATTTGTTGCAATGCAAGGAGCATTTTTTATTTTTTAAATGGAATTATTAACGCTGCTAGTAAGTTGTGAGCATCACTGGAAATAGAGCTTGATCCGTCATCTGTCCTCCCTCTGTTCTTAGGTGGGATGTGACATAGGACGGACCATCCTAACAGAGGACCGACGGTCCATCCTACCTCTGTTCGCATCTAGAAATTTCAATTCATCCGGGGGTTCAACGATCAGGACCGTCCAAACCGAGCCCGAACCATCCTAACCGAATAGGAAGGGACATGCTGGTTCAACGATTAGGACTGTCCTGACCGAGGTTGACCTAATTTTTTTTATTTTTAACTAGCCCAACTCATTTGTCAAATATTTTTATTTTAGAAACATAGTACATAGCTATAATAACATGTTATATATACTAGTTCCAAACCATAAATTTTATTTTCACTATTCAGTACCGTCCGCACCAATGCCTAGGATGACACGTGGGGCTCAAGAGGGTGGCCTATAGAGACTAGCGGACAGTGACCTGGGATGACATGCTAGGAAAGATGAATAAGAAGACACAATTAGTTATACACATTGGAAAGGGAAAAAAAAGAGAAAACAATGACCTACTTTTCGATAACATGATGTCCATGCACGTGAATTTCTCCCTATTTGGTAATTCGTGATTCATATAGGCTCATCAAGGCTGTCTATAGAGATTACTGGATGATATCGGGGGATGACACGTGTGGAAAGCTGCATGAGGTTGAAAAATGACAAGTGTTTCAACATTTTGGACCGTCCGCAGATTAGAATGGACAGTCCTTCTTCTGGCCTTGACCACTATGCGTAAGGGCTAGGAAGCTTCGACATGGAATAGACCGTCCCCATCGAGGTGGGATGGTCCTCCTTATGGCCCTAAATAGCAGGTGACCTAGCTAGTTCAACGGTCCGGACCATCCTGACATGAATCAGACGGTCTGGATATTAACCTATTGTTTAACAATTGTTAACTGGCCCAACTCATTTGTCAAATATTTTTATTTTAGATACACGGTACATAGCTATAATAACATGTTACATATTCTAGTTCCAAACCATAAATTTTATTTTCAACATTCAGGACCGTCCTCACTTAGTTTGGATGGTCCGGCCAGTGTATTTCGCATTACTTGCTGGTTCAACGGGCAGGACCGTCCTCACGTAGTCTGGACGGTATGGCCAGTGTATTTCGCATTACTTGCTGGTTCAACGGGTGCTAGTTCAATGGTCAGGACCGTCCTCCCTTAGTCCAGACGGTCCATACAATATATTTCACCTTACTTGCTGGTTCAACGGGTAGAACCGTCCTCATGTAGTCCGAATGGTCCGGCCGGTGTATTCCATGTTACTTGATGATTCAATAGGCAGGAACGTTCTCACTTGTTCCGGACCGTCCGGCTTGTGTATTTACCATTACTTGCTGGTTCAACGGTCCGGACCATCCTCACATGGTCTAGACAGTCCGGACCGTCCTCACGTGGTCCAGACGGTCCAGCTGGTGTATTTCATGTTACTTCTTGATTCAACAGGCAGCACCGTCCTCACTTGGTCCGGATGATCCAGCTAGTGTATTTCCCGTTACTTACTGGTTCAACAGTAAGGACCATCGGACCATGATTGGACGATCCATCCTTCCTCTATGCTCATGGAGAAGTAAGGACCCTGACCTAGGACGGACGGTCCATCCTGAAATTCCTACCTATATTGCTCTCCTTACACAAGTCCATTTTATAAAAAAAAAAGATACAGTAAGGTGCACTACCAATCATTAAGAGAAAAAAGTTTTACTAAGGTTTATCAACCCATTTCCTCCCAAAACAACATTTTTCTTAGAAGATGAATGAACACTAGGGAAGGTAATTCCTCCAGCCCTAACCAATCAAAACCGGATATATTCTATTTTCAGTTCAATATTTGGTGTACTTCAACGTGAATAGGCCATATGAACACCCATCGTTCTGCATTGTATTCTTGATGCATTCTTGAATAGGCCATTCTGTAACATCGCTGTCCTTCCACTTCTCAGATGTGAATCCATTTTCCTTTCATAGATGGTTGAAACGGTTCTGGAATCCTAGCAACTTTTTGTGACAATTATTAGCAGTAAGGTCAAACATTGTTAAATGCAATTAAATTAGTACGATGTGTATAGTAATATCCCACCATTTTTTAAGTTCAGGGCGGTTGGAGGTGGGACCCATCAAGTCCAGTACTTGTATCGCATGTTTACGGGCGTTGACAACCACTAAGTACCAGTGTTTGTCTTTAATATTAATGGGATAGATGACTTAAACAAAGCAATTCATAAGGTGATGTCATATCCATAAAACTTAAATCATAAGGACTAATGCAAACCGTACCATATCATGCTCCGAATAACTTCTCGTCTGCCTCACTCGGAAGTTGTTTTCATCTCTATGCTGTACGAAATCCATGGCATCTCCACCTATCATTTCAGTCATGTATGTTGTCTCTGAGTAGGCAGCTCCATCTTCCCTGTATTGTATACTTGGCATAGCCCTTAGTATACGGATGTATGCATTCATGATCTATACTTGCAGGTTATAATTAGCCAGAGTAGATGTTCATGCCAAAATAGTCTATTTCACATATATGGACATACCTCGCCATCCAAGAAACCTTTAGGATTGAGCAAACAATCCAAATTGTGTTTTGTTGCAGTGTAAATGCCGATAGGAACTAACATTTTATCGACGTGGGCGAAACTAATGCACTCTATAGTTTGCTTGTCTTCGTTGTTGTAAATATAATTTGCACGAGGTAGCCATACATCAAACCTTTGTAAGAAATTAGAGAGGACAATGGCCACAGGGCCAATAAGTACCTATACTGGTTATTTCCGTTGGTTCTGGTTCCTTTGGTACGTCAATAATTCGGACACCATCTTTTTTTTGACCTCCTTTTGTCATTTATGCTTCTTAGACTTTCCATATTCATAGTTATAATCTACATTTGTTTGTTGGATCAGTTTGGATTCCCGTCCAGATGGAGGCCTCACTCAGTCGGTGATGTTCCCATTGATGCTCGATTTTTTGCTTTTACGATTAACCTATTGCACACATGTTGGTAGCTCGTGAAAAATTGCATTGTTGCATATGATGGAAAGAAAGAAGATGAGAAGCATGGCTCCACCTTTGTGTCTAGCCCTTCATTAACTTCGTATATTTCATAAGGCTTGTCGTGGTTAAGTCCACCGTCAACATTTTTGGTCGCACTTGACGTTCCGAGGTCATCGGTCATGGCATTTTCCTGCCGCCTCGAATTGTACGAAGTGAAATACTAAAAATGTTAGTTATGCTAGTATGTTAATGTAGCTATTTCTTGCCTTGTTATTGTAGACTTACACAAATTTTCTCTATGAATGTATCCAATTTATGGTGAAATCTTGCTAGGCCATTGTTGTATTTTGTTTCTAGTACCACATATTTATACTTCAGGTCTTGTAGTTCCTGCACACGATTGAAATAAAAAACAATTGATCTGAATATATATATATATACACACACACACACACACCCCTTTATAATTCTGCTCTCTGTTGTTCCCGTGTTGAATTGTTGTGGAGCCGTGTTACATTTATGGTCTGGTTGTGGTTTGTTGACTTCAGGATTCCTAAGTTCTTCAACAATCTATTATATGTTTAATACAATACGATTATTTAATATTGAATGTATATATATATATATATATATATATATATATATATATATATATATATATATATATGTCTTGAAAATTAAATAGTCCAGATAAGTGCTTACCGTTGCATGTCCAAATTGATGGAGGCGTGCATATTTTCCTCGTTGTTGTGCTCTTTTTCATCCCAATACTGGATAAGTGGCACCTCACATCCAGGATGACGTAATATAGGGTATATATTAGAGATAGACACATTTTCCCAAAACCAAACCTTCATAGTTTCATTATTATTATCGTAATAATTGTTATGAGTCGTTGTCACATATTTCAAGATACAATCTACGTACCTATAAAAGAGCTTGATTACCAGCATGATTGGTCGCACCTAACACATTGAACTCCCTTATTTTTCCAACCAAATCATTTAGAACAAGGCTAGACTAGTTGAGGTTCTTCATATTGTCAACATCCACGAATAGTCCGAGATATTCGAACTTTACATGTGGCTGCAATGTCGGGCACAAATAAAAGCCAATCGAGTAAAGAACAAAGATGCGAACAAAATCATCATCGTAGCTGTTGGTAGTGCTTAAAAACTCTTTCATAGAGGAACAAATTGTTGTGGCATCCTTCCATTTGTATTTTTGAAACAAACCTGGGACATGTATTTTTGGTCATGCCTTTATTTCATCACATTTCGAGGGCAACCCAAGGATATATCAAGGGGTGACACGTGGGGCCCACTTGATATCGCGTCGCTCTATTGGTCTTCTTGCCATCTACCCTCCATAGTAGGGATGAAAACGGATCAAATAGGGACAGAAACTAGCTCTACCTTATTTGTTTTCATATTTTTTTTCGGAACCGTAAACAAATAAACCGTGAAAATAAATAAATGAAAAATAATAGTGGTTCAATGGCTAGGACCGTCCTCACAACGTCCGGATGGTCCTGCCAGGTTGAAGGATTTGATCGTCATATGAAGTGTTTGACAGATGAAGACCTTCATGAATACAAATGGTGGCAATATTTGGATGTGACGTCATGGAATATAAACATGCTGGAAGGTCTACCACAACAAGAAGACCGCACATCTTGTGGTCTGTTCATGCTGAAGCATATGGAGCATTGGAACGATAACAGGATAGGAAAAGGCTTCACACAATGGCTTATAGATGGCTTTAGAAAAAAGTTGATTGCTATACTGTGAAACTCGAAGTATAACGAGGATAGGTCTTTTTTGTGTAATCGAGCCTCTCCAGTGTTTTAGATACCACACATCAGCCCTAAATAGCAGGTGACCTAGCTAGTTCAACGGTTAGGACTGTCCTGACCAGGGCCGGATGGTCTGGCACATTAACCTATTCTTTAAAAATTTTTACCTAGCCCAACTCATTTGTCAATTATTTTTATTTTAGAAACATGGTACATAGCTATAATAAAATGTTATATATACTAGTTCCAAACCATAAATTTTATTTTCAATGTTTAGGACCGTCCGCTCCAATACCTGGGATGACATCTGGAGCCAACTTGATATCCGTTGCTCTATCGGTCATCTTGCCATCTACCCTCCATAGTAGGGATGAAAACATATCAAATAGAGACGGAAACTAGCTCTACTATATTTGTTTTCATATTTTTTTTAGAACCAGAAACGAATACGGATACTGCAGAAATGAAAACGGAAATGAATATTATTGAATACATATATGGAGGAATATGAATCGGAACACATACGGTCACGGATATTTATCGGAACATGAACCCCGTAGACCGTGCTTCTAAAATCAACGAAGAGTAATAACTAGTTCTTTTATCCAAAAGAATATATTAAATTAAAGAATATGCTATTATAAATACTATAGAATTTATTTTTCAAAAACTTAAAAAATTAGAATTACTAACTATCCGACCGATTTCATCCCTACTCCATAGCCGATCTTAGCCTCAACAAGCCTGCCTACAGAGACTAGCAGGCGATGTCCTAGGTTGACACGTGGGGCCCCCTTGCTATCTCGGCGCCCTTGCACGAATCTTGGCCTGATCGGACAGAAACAATAACAGAGTATTTCACGTGGTTCAATGGCTAGGACCATCCTCCCATAGTCTGGACTATCCAGCCAGTGTATTTCGCGTTACTTGCTGGTTCAACGGTCAGAACCGTCGTCACTTAGTCCGGATGGTCTGGCTAGTGTATTTCGCGTTACTTGCTGGTTCAATGGTCTGGACCATCCTAACATAGTCTGGATGGTCCGGCAGGTGTATTTCGCGTTACTTGCTGATTCAACGGTCAGAACTGTCCTCATAGAGTTCACACGGTCCGGCCAGTGTATTTCCCGTTACTTCCTCATTCAACGGTCTGGACCGTCCTAACTTGGTCTAGACAGTCCGGATATTTCCCGTTACTTGCTGGTTCAATGGTCTAGACCATCCTAACATAGTTCAGACGGTCCAGCAGGTGTATTTCGCGTTACTTGTTGATTCTACGGTTAGAACCGTCCTTACTTGGTTTGGACAGTCTGGCCAATGTATTTCCTGTTAATTGCTGTTAATATGGCTAGGACCATCTAGACCGAGGTCGAACGGTACCAATACTAGGGCAATAGTCATCCCACTCCCACACATCTTCCCCCATCTGCACCGGCCCAACCGCTCTCGCCCGGAGCTTCGCCATCGCCCAGAGACTAGCAGGCAATGTCCGGGTGGACACGTAGGGCCTACTTGCTATCTCAACACCCTTGCACGAAGCTTGGCGCGATTAGATGGACAAACAATGGCAAAGTATATTGTGTGGTTCAACAGCCAGGACCGTCCTCACATAGTCCAGACTGCCCAGCCAGTGTATTTCGCGTTACTAGCTGGTTCAACGGTCAGGACCGTCCTCACTTAGTCCAGATGGTCTGGCTAGTGTATTTCGTGTTACTTGCTGGTTTAACGGTTCAGACGGTCCGGACAATGTATTTCCCATTACTTGCTGGTTCAACGGTCCAAACTATCCTTACATAGTACAGATGGTCTGGCAGTGTATTTCGCGTTACTTGCTGATTCTATTGTTAGGGCAGTCCTCACTTGGTTTGAACGGTCCGGCTAGTGTATTTCCCATTAATTGCTGGTAATACAGTTAGGACCATCTAGACCAAGGTCAGACGGTACCAATACTAGGGCAACGGCTGTCCCACTCCCACACATCTTCCCCTATTTGCACCGGCCCAACTACCCTCGCCCGAAGCTTCGCTGTCAGCCGCCGCCATCGTGCCGCGCGAAGGAAACCGCTCCTTGCGCCGCCTTCCGCCCTCGCTCGAAGCGCCATTGGGCCACCCTCTCCCCTCGCGGAAGCAGCTGCCCCTCGCGCCGCAGTTGGCCTTCCTTGCCCGGGGCGCCTTTCACCGCTAGTGGCTCTGTGATCCTCCAGTCGTCGCCCACACCCTCTACCAAAGTATGCTTAATTGCTAAAGGTTAATGGCAATAATAGGTAGTAGGTTCCTGCATAGGGTCAAATTAAATTTTTTGCCTTCAAGAGAAGAAATATTCTTCGTTCTAAAAAAAAGAGAAGAAATATTGTGTACTAAAAACAAGAAATCGATTAGTCAATATGCAGAAAGGAAGCATCTAGTTTAGTGTGTAGACTCTACAAGATGTAGAACAGTTTGCTAGTCATTTCTTCAGAGTTTAGGTATAAAATTTTGTTTCTTCAAATTAAATTTAGTGTACTGTGTATACTGAAGCATATATGTGCTAGAGACATCAGTTGTTGTCAAATGTCAATTTTAGCATCATTTTCAGGGATGTCATCACTGCATCTCCTCTGTTGCTGAAAAAAATATTCATCATTCCGACTGATTGTGATGCTACAGTGACCTTAAATGCTGTCTTTTAGGCTTTACTGCACCCTGATACATAATGCATCATGCTGTTGCTTCTATATAGTTTAGCAATACAAGATTACTGCATATCACTTTTGTTGTTCCATGATAGTACTTGATTCACGTTTGTTATTGCTTCGACAAAACTGTAGAGCATATACATTTAGGTAATTCATTTTTTAGTACAGTTGTCTTATTACGTCTTTTTGTGTTGGCAGGTTCACTATGGCTCGTGAGAATAAGGGCAAACGGAAGGTTCAAGAGGGAAAGAAGATCGGCGCCTCATTTAGATCTGTCTGCCCTCAACTAGACACTTGCGATGAACCTCCTCCTATGACAGACGCTTCGGCTCCTCGACTGTAGAGGCACTCTACTCGTACTACTCGGATATGTTACAATGAGGCCAGAATGGGAGAGCCAGCTGATGAGGCACCTCTAGAATTATCACAGCCAAATCCTAGCGAGTCCAGTGATGCCACTGCTATTGATCAGAACTTAGAGGAGAAGGAGGGGTCACCAGTGCACCCAGATGAGTTGTTGGAGGCACATGATAGTCCACAGAGGGATGATGCAGGGCCGCGCCCTCCTCATGTGGACTACACCCGTTATAAGGCAGCGGAATGTGCAGGCTGAGTCAGGTTCCAGAGGCTGATTGGTTCCCAACTGCTAGAGACCCACACGGTACACTTGGACATATTCAACTGTGGACGAGGGTCCAGAAGGATCTATACCTAGCCAACAGAGACAAGATGGGTCAGGGACAGACTGGATTGAGTGAGCACTAGACTTTAGAGTGGACCAGTCTCAGTGCAGCAGCTAGAGGATTCAACGTCTGCAGTCTTTTCACAGCGTGGCTGGGCATATCTCCTTTGTGTTCAGAGGGCAAAGGCACCTTTACACTCACGATGATCTTGCTGGATTTCTAGGGTTTGTGTCACATCCTATGAGGATTCATGCCTTGGCTTTTCCTCGTGCGAGGTGGGATGCTATGTTTCCTATAGTTGATCAAGCACATGTTTTCTTAGGTGACGGTAAGGTTGCATCACAAGCGCAAAAGCAGTTGAGTCTAGCCGTCTTTGTTGTCCTTGCAGTGATCCGGCGGACTCTCATCACGCATAAAGGCGCGAAGGAAGGAGTGACAATAGTGATGCAGTTGGTCATGTATCACCTCTTCAGTCGGCAGTGCTTTGACATCATCGATCTCATGTTGGTAGAGATGGAGGATGTCATCTACAGTGCCATCGAGTGTCAGTTCTCGTATGGTCCCTACCTATTCGCACTTCTTCAGATGGCAGAGTTGGTCGATTGTGTCTCCTACAAGATGTTGCCGTGCATTATCAATACTTACTCACCTTCTTCGGCGACAGACAAGAGACATGGGGATAGGGCCCTACTAGTGCCAGCAATAGACGGTTTTAGTTTGCCAGAGGAGAAGGAGGCACCTAGGGAGGACATCCCAGAAGTCTCCCCAGTTTACGATGTCAGCATTACACTTCTCTACCGGTGGGCAGGGATCAGGCGGAGTCTGGCAGCTCTAGGAGCAATGACTTTGCTTCCACAGTTCTTCAAGAGCTTATGAGATTGCATTCACTATTCGAGCACCACATAGACTACATTGCTCGCATGATGCACGATATGTGGGAGCAGGTATAGGATTTAAGAAAGGATACAGGACTTCCATGCTCTGCTTCTCCAGTGCCACTTGCATCCACTGATAGGTCACCCTGGGACCCTCTATGTCCACCTACATCCACTGACATGCCTACTTCAGCCGGTATAGCCGCACCATCTTCCACGGCAGTCGAGTGACCAATGCCACATATAGGATTGCATTCACTATTCGAGCGCCGCATAGACTACATTGCTCGCATGATGCACGATATGTGGGAGCAGGTATAGGATTTAAGAGAGGCTACAGGACTTCCATGCTATGCTTCTCCAGTGCCACCTGCATCCACTGATAGGTCATCCTGGGACCCTCTATGTCCACCTACGTCCACCGACATGCCTACTTCAGCCGGTACAGCCGCACCATCTTCCACGGCAGTTGAGTGACCAATCCCACATATAGGTGCTACAGAGGAGGACCCCACCACCACTGAAGAGGGGACACCGGCCTCTGTCATTGTGTGACCTGTACCTACTACAGAGGACAACAACACTGCTGTTGCCGAGGTGTCATCCACTGCCTTTGCCGACGTTGACAAGGCAGCTGGACGACCGACGCCGCTTACAGATGCTACAGAGGACCACCCAATTACGGAGGAGGACCTTTCTAGTAACACAGAGGGCGACACCACCGCTCCTGCCAATATGTCACCCACCGCCTTTGCTGATGTTGATGAGGCAGCTAGGCGACCGACGCTACTTATAGGTCTATAGAGGACCGCGCACCTACAAAGGGGGACCCTGTGACTACTGCAGAGGAGGCACCCACCTCTGTCGTTGTTGCTACTATAGAGGGAGACACCACCACTGCTGCCGAGGTGTCATCTGCTATCGTCGCTGAACTAGACAATCCTATTGCCGCCGTCGACATTGCAGCCATGCGGATTGTCGATGAATAGGACTAGACTTTTGCACTATATATATTTTAATATATTTTTGCTAAACCCCACTTGACGCTTCGGACTGTGAATGTTCGTATTTTATCATGTCATTTCTTATGCTTATTTACCTATCTCATGCTTATGTATGACATATCTCGTTGTGGACGTATTGTATGAATCACTATTTGCTTCAACTCAGCATATTTTTTGTGAAAAAATCGACAATTTATTAGTTGAACAAAGAGATTGTCAAAGTTAGCACGTTGTTTGCTTCTAATGGTCTGACACTAACATCTCCTGATATGCATGTCAGGACCATCCTCATTGTGGCCAGATGGCCCGTCCTGTTTATTTCCGGCTACTTTCTTGTTTTAATATAAAGTAGAAAAAAATCAAGTAGGGCCCACTTGCTATCGAGATTTGCCTATATAAAACTCATGGATTTAGCCTATAAGTTTAGAATTTATATGTATATCATATCAAAGAAAAACTGGATAATGGTGTGATTCTGTGAAACTTGAACAAAAATATATGGGTTTTATGAAATTTACTCTAAAATTAATAAATGATCAGATGTTCAACGTTTATTTTCTATCTTACCTACCATGAACTAAAAAATTAAGGAAATTAATAAATTTTGGAAATAACTAATTGGAAAATAATAGTGGTTCAACGGATGGGACCGTCCTTACCAAGGATGGGATGATCGGACGGTAAAAAACACACAAAAAATCTCTGAATTTATTTCCAGTATCCTACCTAGCACGAATCTCCATGCTATCGGATGGTCAAAAAAACATAAAAAATCAGAAATAACTAACAAATTACATATATGTCATTTTTTATTTCCTCATAATATTCTTATACAAGTTATACTAGTGATATATACTACATATACTATAAGTGTAACTTTTACTAAAATACAGCGAATCTGAACCGTTAGATCACGAGTACAATCCACTAGTTATATTGTAGTATGTTGCGCTCTAAAAGAACTCTTTTGGTATCGTTGAGGACTTGATGTGTTGCTTGAGTCTACTTACTGATGGTGGTGATCCAAAAACTAGGTGGAAAATGCTTGGGACCAGACAGAAATCAAGCAAAAAAATGTCACGCCATATTTTTGGCAAAACTAATCGAAATGGGTTGATATCACCAGAATTTCTAAGCATACCAATTTAAATCTGAACTGTTATGTTGATCATCAACGTGAGTAGCAGTAGACAAAACATTCTGACTAGTTTTGTCGATTCTACTGACATCTACTTTTCTGGTGTTTATATAGGAGCCTTCTCTGCTGTTTTCTAGTAAGAAAACTATTCCATCGTATTTAATGTTTGACATTGTTGATCTTTGAAATTATGTTTGACTATTTATCTTATTAAAAAATTCGTAACAATTAATTATTTTATTATGATTGGTTTTATCCCTAAAGGTAATTTAAGCATGGATTATATTTTTGCATATTTGTAAAAAATTTTAATAAGATAAATAGTCAAACGTGAATCTAAAAATCAATGGCATCAAATAATAAAAAAAAGTTGGTAGTAATTTTCTGTGCCAAAATTATACTAGTATAGTATAATAGTAGAATGGCTAGATTTCTTGCGACAGAAAATCAGGGAACTTTTGAATTTAGGATATCGGATGTCCTTTGAGACTTGTGCACAGGGGAGGGAAATAAAAACAAAACATGGTCATTTTCCCACCTTTTTAAGCCCTTCTAGCCGCCACTTTTATAATTAGGTTTTGTTTAGATAAAAGTTTAGCTTCAGTTACTTCATTGTAACTGCGTGTGTCGGCTAGATCGGGATTACAAGGAACTAGCTGAAGCTAAACTTTCATCTATACAAAACCCAACCCCAAAAGTAGCGGTTGATAGGGCTTAAAAAGGTGAAATACAATCGGTTAGGGTGGTGGGAGCAAACCCTAGTGTCCTAATGGGCTCTACTAGATACAAGGCTAGGCCCAAGTTGCTCTTGTGGATATTATTCGACTTATTATGAGCATCTCTGGTCCAATCTAATGGTGAGGTTGGATTCATCTGAAACTAGATGACGAGATCTTTCCAATAAGTACTCATATGCCCCCATTGCCCTTTGAAGTAGAGTTTTGACTTGTTGAATACGGTATTGCCTAGAGGTCCAAACAAGCGGTCTGATATTATCACAAGAAATTAGTTGCACCCAATTTGGAGAAGAACACTAGGAACGGTTTTACCTGATAGTTAAGTTCATGATAATTAAGTTCATGAGCTCGAGTTCTAGTCATTGATCCTTGCTGTACAATAGGCATGATTATATTATTGCAAGGGATATCCTCATCATTTTTTCTGCCGAAAATTCTATGGGTAGTCCCATATAATAATGTTGGTTTCATTCTTGCATCAAACTCTTGTAGAACAGTACAGAAATTTTATTTCAGGCGTCCTTTAAGTCTTGAACGTTACAAACCATTTATCACTAGGCAACTGTATGTTAGGATTTTCGTCAACAAAAAAAATTGTATATTAGGTTCATTGAACTAGGTTCTAAGAACTGGAGCAATTTCGATATCGAATGTTTTTAAGAGTTTGAGTACTTCAGCTATGTTGTAGTAGCTGAGTACCAGCAAGCCTGCACCCTTCTGGTGAATCCTGATTAATGAATGGTTGCTAAAATTTGGCAGCATCGACCTTACTCTATATTTGTCATATGCGGTTTGGATTTTTTTTTGGCACACGGAAACAGCAACGAATAAGGAACAGCTAACTCTAACTCTGTATGTGTTATGCCAGTTGTTTCAAAAAAAAAAAAAAGAAGTGTTATGCCAGTGCTTGACTTGATAGTAAGCTTCCTCCGCATTCCTTTTCTTTGAGCAGAATGCAGAACTTTCATCCTGAACTCCTGAGAGAAGTTATTTGAAATTTTGCATTCTGTTTTGTTGTCGTGTTCATGTAGCACTCCCATCGCGGATGTGGGCCATGGCCCAAGGCTCCCGATGCGTGAAAATGTAAGAAAGCAGAATCAAGAGGTGCTCCATGCAATCTGGACCGTCGATAGCATCCATCGAATTGGTGTGGCGTTGAACCTACGCTATTGATCATCATTCTTTTTCGAGGATTAAGTGTGACGTTTTTTTGAACAACACAAAGTCATCTAACGATTTACGGTGTAATCAATAGAGTCAACAAAATCGAATTGAAAGGATCAACACTGGCTAGCAGAGCCGATTTCAAGATTAATTCACTTTCATAGAAACACACGATTAATTTACGAGTAAATTAGTAAAAAAGATAAATCATGCTTACATACTAGTTTTCAAGTAAACTAGCAAAAGATAACCTTCTCGCTTTCGTGAAGAAGCACGACCGTTTTTTAGTGCAAAACGACGAAGATCAATTAAATTCTAGGGTTGCTATAAATGAGCCATGAAATCGAAATAAAAAATAACTGAAAAGTAAAGTAGCAGAAATAGTAGATGGATTGATAATTGTTCGGGGGTTCTGTCGACGTTGGAGCTGCAGTTTTATAGGCGTCACGCTCTCCTCCACCAGTGGCAAATCCATCTTATTTCCTTATGAGGGCCCTCCCTTCCCGAGTTGGTACAGCAGAGAAAGAAATCAATCCTGCATGCATACGATCGGACTGGGATATTTTCCTACTCCACGGCAATGTGAAACTCTTATGCGCAGGTGCAGAAAATCCAGGACACAATCTCCTGCGTGCAGCATATACCAGCATCTCTCTAGCATCTGCACACATGCATGGACTGCACGACATGGCCAAGCTTAATGCAACAATAAGTGCTCATCCTGTCTATTTCTTTGATACCCACAGGTCTATGGATTGGGAGTATTAGCTCACTTGATTAATATGCTAATAATGTAGTAATAGGCTTAAATAACAACTAAATTAAACCGATTATATAGCACGCTAAATTTGGCTATTAACACATACCCCCTGGTTTTCGGTAAAATTTAGTGTCCAAAAAACAAACTTACAAAAGGAACGACCAATATTCAGGTATTTTGCATTTTCGCGCAAGGTGACAACTACTAAATATTGGTGATACTTTAAATTTCTCGAAACAATAATAAACAAAGCATGGGTCATATCTCAGATCGATATTAAGTAAAATATCGGCCTTTTATATTATCTCAGCCTAATAACAAGCAATATGCTGGCCACACTAACTCCTAACGAGCAAAATCATTTTTTGCACTAAGTTACTTATTTGAAACGATTTCACTACACAGTGTACCCATTGCATTAATCGCATGGGTTTGCTGTATAATTACTCTAACAAATTCATAGCACGTCCTGGGTGGGTACTTTCTCCATTCTCAAATATAAACACTTCTAAAAAAAAGTATATGTAATTATAGCTTTTTATAGTACTACTTCTCTCATTAACCACTCACCACTGTCATGTCTCACAATCAGCTAGGTAGTGGACTTTTGTCCCTTCCATAACCCTCAAGCCATGAAACAAGGAAAATTTATTTTAAAGTGAGGTGCAAAATAATGACAAATATGATCTAAAGAATTTACGGAGGGAATACTTTTAATAAAAAGTTTTTAGGTTTTAAGGTTTTAAAGTATACGGTGGGTTTCTCTTTTTTTTAATTCCCATTGCAACGTATGTGTATTTAGCTACTAGATGAAACAATAACAAGGGTACCAAGGGCCTGGTCCACAAGGCAAATTGTCAAATCCATTTTGGTATCAAGCGTGCAATAAGTGTGATGCAAGACTAGGTGCCCGACCTTCCAATGGTTCGATTTGGCGACGTGTGGACATTCATGTTTTGAGGCTTCCGATCAATAGATCGTCACCTCGCACTCGCTACACCCGCGCGTCTTGTCGTTATCGGCCACGCTCTCACATAGTCAACCTAACTACGAAGGTTTTGCTCCTGCAAACAATCGAAGAAATTTACAAGAACAAAGAAAACACAACCTGAATTGCAGATAAATGTTTAGCACACGAAGTTGGGGTTCCACAAACCAATCTAGACAGTGAAACTGCAATGGCAGAATATTCTAAGCAAAACTCAACCCTAACTCGACAACTTCTACTGAATATATAGGGTCTAGTGTCGTCCAAGGAACCCTGGACACATCCCTAATGGACTCTGACGCGATACAAGACCAACGGCCCAAAAGACGGTGACACAGCACCCTAGCAAATTCTGTTCACCCTCTTGTTTCGATGATATCTTTTGACTCGTAAGGAATTTTGATGTAGAACCAAATCCATTGGAAAGCTTATCTTCTTAGCTTTCCGTACATATGTAGAATGTCGAAAACGGAGTTCATATGCAATCTGGTCGACATTTTAGTGCGGACTGCTCCTGGACTCCGAGATGGACTTGAGCTTGATATGAATTGGGCCTCCAACTTGACTTGAACGCCTTTGCTGGCCTTGTTCGCCTCCTAGCCTCTCTCAAAGTGCTTCCTAGTCCTCTCCAAGGTTCCTAATCATAATTAAATCATTAGGTAGTAATCTATTCTCAAAGTCACCAAAAGAAAAACTTAGGAACGAGTTCACCTGGAGATTCAATTGTCGTGCCTGAGCTCTAGTAATTGGCCATTACATAACAACTTTAGGATTGTTATAATTATCCAAAGGAGTGATGTCCTCATCATCCTCCCCCTCTTGAAGTGGAATCGTCCTCAACTCAAGCTCATTTTCTTCTCTCAAGTATGGTTTCAAATCTAAAATGTTAAAGGTGGGACTAACCCCAAACTCGGGAGGCAACTCAAGTTTATATGCATTATCGTTAATTTTTTCAATTATCTTAAAAGGACCAGCAGCTCTAGGCATCAATTTAGATTTTCTAAGCGCTAGAAATCTATCTTTTCTCAAGTGTAACCACACTAAATCACTCAATTCAAGAGTAACTTCCTTTCTACCTTTACTACCAGCAATTCTATACTTTTCATTCATCTTTTTAATATGTTCTTTAGTTGTTTCATGCATTTTCAAAATAAAATCAGCAAGCTGCTTAGCATTATTATGTGCCCGCTCAGTAGTAGTAGTAGGTAAAGACAAAAGATCAATAGGAGCACGGGGATTAAATCCATACACTAACTGGAAAGGACTTACCTTGGTGGTGGAGTGGTCTGCCCGATTATATGCAAATTCAACATGCGGCAAACACTATTTCCACATCTTCAAATTCTTCTTCAAAATAGCTCACAACATAGTAGACAATGTTCTATTCACAACCTCGGTCTGTCCATCAGTTTGTGGGTGACATGTTGTAGAAAATAGCAGCTTTGTACCCAATTTATTCCAAAGTGTATGCTAAAAGTGACTCAAGAATTTAGCGTCACGATCTGAAACAATAGTAGAAGGCATACCATGTAAACGAACAATCTCTTTGAAAAAGTGGTCAGCAACATGAACGACATCATCGCTTTTATGACAAGGAATAAAGTGTGTCCATCTTAGAAAATCAATCCACTACAAGTTTTGCTCCCGAGTGTCTTGCTCCTGAGTACTCGTTGTCCGAGTGTTTCTTCTCCAAGTTTTGCTTCATATCGATTGGCAACGAGGTTATGAAGGGCTTCATGGAAAAATATGAATAGTGTGCGCCGAATAGGTGCACCTATTAGGTGTAGCCCCTAACTTTGTGCTTAATTATAAAACAATTAAACATAAAGTCAAAGATCTTTAATCTTTTAGTCTTTCCCGAGTAGTGTACTACTCGAAAATTAGACTCTTCAGTATCATGTCAGCTGGAAGAATTTTTACTCAAGGCAATTGTTGGCTAAGCATGTAAGCTGAGCACCACTTCTTGGATTTTAACCCAATATGTGGTCAGGTGTACTTGAGAATACCTGCATCCCTAATTTTAATGGAGACCAGCTGTCGATCCTTATAAGAATATATCCTCAATACCTGGTAAATAATTCCGATATTTGAACAATTGTGTTCAACAATTAGGCTTTCATGAAGCATTTCTGATTATTTAATCAGTTTTTGTAAATAGTATCTGTATTGTGATTTTAACACAGCAAGCAGTCGGCTCAATAGAGCATGCCATTTAAAAACTCATGTCTTGTGGCCCAGTACTGAATTAGTCGGCCCAAGCCTACTTATCAGCACAGGCTCTATAAAGCGGGGAGAGAAAAGATTCCCCCTTCTTCTCCAATCCGCAATCGTTTTGTCTTCTAGCTTCCGCGCCCAAATTTCACGCTCCGCCTCGCTAGGGTTCGTTGTAGCCTGCGTCCCCACTCGAGACTCCCCCGATTCTGCTCCGCCGCATCCATTCCTAGCCTCCGCAAGTCGTTCCCCCAAATCTTTTGGCCTCCAACGATGCTAAAAGCCCCATTTGAGATCCCTGAGATGACCGCCGGAGTCTGGCCGATGTTGGACTGCAGTCCGTTGAAGCTGAAGCTGCTAGAGAAGCGGTTGATGTTGCAATGACAAGATGTCATCCATTGGTGCACCGCAGAAGGGGAATCCATGCCGGCGCCCAAATTCGCTGAGACCGTCGTCTTCACCTCGTTCTTTGATCGCGGTCTTGCCCTCCCTTCTTTAGATTTCCTTCACCAACTTCTGTCTTTCTATCAAATAGAGTGGGTGAATTTGAATCCTAACTCTATCATGCACATCTCCATCTTCACTACCTTGTGTGAAGCCTTTTTGGGGGTTAAGCCCCATTTCAATCTCTTCTGGTACTTGTTCCACATAAAGCCCTAGCCATCCAAGAACAAGATCCAAACCATTGGGGGCCGGTCTCCAACTTAGGAATGAGATGAAGAAAACTTATCTCAATGTTCCTTTGAAAACCTCCCTCAAGGGCTGGCACAAAAGAATGGTTCTACTATTCTAATCTCAAACTTTCTCTGTCCTCTTTCATTGGTTCTCCACCAACAGTTCTCCCCAACTGGTCTTCAGTGCCAAATTATGAAGAAATGGGATAAGTATACTAATTGATGGAGAAAATTGACCTCCTAAAGAGCTCAGGGCTGACTGGTCCCTGGGTGGTGACGTGTTTCCTCAACTACCACACCAGACCTCTGAAGGCCAAGAGCCATTTTGGCTAGGACTACCAAGGCAAGGATGATCCTAGCCATGAATACCCCGACATAGCCAACAAGAACAAGGTTACTGATACCTTGCTCGGCTTCTTCGTCAATGGGGTAGTAGAGACAGAGGAGAGAGAACGCGCCCCCACGCCCTACAGCCAGAGCAGGCCTCGGCCACAGGTAATCTTGAAAGATTGATATTGGATTATCATCCTTCTGTGATGAATGTCTGTGAATTTCTGTCTTAGATTGTTCTGCAATGCATGATGAATGTCGTCGAAATACTTGCAGGACTATGTAGAGTTTGATAATGACTCTCAAAATCAGCCGGCCACCAAAACAAAGAAACGGCTAGCCAGCCCTTCTGCTGCCCAACCCAGCTCCAAGAGGGCTGGGAAGAAGCCAATTGAGGACCCGGGCAAGAAGAAAACAAGCACACCTAGTGCAGTGCCGGGGAGCCTGAAGATCAGGGATCCTGTCGATTTAGCTCCCAGGCTACCAAGCCCAAGACCTACGCCACCGAGCCCAAGGCTTGTGCCGCCGAGCCTAGGGCCAGCGCCACCGAGCGCCTCGACCCCCCCGTCGGCTGCCTCAGGAACAGAGCTGACTGGGGTCAAATCTCCACCACCGACTGCCGCGCCGATGGGCCTGACGGCCGGCAGCTCTCCTCCACCAAGCAGGCTATCAAGCCCCTCGTCGACATCTCCTGGTGCTCCTCAGTGGAAATTCAAGACTTCCAAGAGGTAATATAAACATCTTCAATCTTCTAAGAATCTTGAATGATGTGGCAGTGTTTTGATATCTAACATATTGTGCAGGAAGCAAGTTGACATAGATCCCAAGGGGACTATGCCACCAGCTCCTGCCGCCGAGCCCATCCCAACCGAGCCAGTACTAGTAACGTCACCTGCCGAGCCAAAGGCTGCCCCAGCTACTGAAGCTGAAGTAGTCCTGACAGCAGAGTTACTAGTGCCAGCTAACCAGGGAGTGGATGCTGAAGCTACTGCCCCAGCCCCTAGCAGATCGCTGAAGATCCTGCAGCTGCCAAACTCAGGACCAGGACCCCATCGCCGGCAATATCATCATCTTCTAATGAAAGAGATCTCCCAAGGCTGGAAGCCCCTCCGAGTTCTTGCTTATTCTGAGTCGTCATTAGCTTTACTCGACTATGTGGTCTGCACCGAGTAGGTGGAGAGGAACTTAAGAAAAAATGTTCACCTCTAAGAGCTATACTTGGGCAAACTTAGCGTAATCGTTGTAGAACTTCATGACTTAGATAAAATAAGCTCTGATTTTATTAACAAGGCACATAATACATGCAGCCCCCGACTCACTATTCGGTTGGGACAAGCAACGTAGTGAGTCAGAGAAAAAATCTTTATTCATATATATAGAAGAAATACAAGACTCAGGTATAGAAAGGACATAGCTGTTCTATAGTCCATGAGTTGCTAACTAGGGCACCATCTTTAGTCTTTAGTCGGTAGGCACCCGGACGTGTTACCTCAGCGATAATGAACGGCCCTTCCCATAAAGGGGATAGTTTATGCATGTCTTTGGTGGTTTGTATTTTTCTCAAGACGAGATCTCCTAGCAAAAAGGCGCAGCCACGAACATTTTGACTGTGATAACGACGTAGGCCTTGAAGATACCTTGCCGACTGGATAGTTGCGATGTCCCTTGCTTCCTCCAACTGATCAAGTTCAACCAGTCGGTCTTCGTTTGATTTGTCTTCTAAGGGGGCCCGAACTCATGGAGAGCCGAATGCCAACTCGGTTGGTAACATAGCCTCAGCACCATAGACTAGGAAGAAATAGGATTGCCTTGATGCCCGACTATCCGTGGTTCTTAGAGACTAGAGAACAGATGGGAGTTCTTATACCCACCGCCCTACATATGGTTGTAGTCGGTCGAATACCCTAGCTTTGATACATTGTAAGACCATGCCATTGGCACGCTCGACCTGCCCATTACTCTGTGGGTGTGCCACAAAAGCAAAACAGATCTTGATGCCGAAGTCGTCACAGCAATCTTGAAATATGCCGCTAGTGAACTGAGTACCGTTTTCCGTTATGATGCGGTTAGGAACTCCAAATCGGTATAAAATACTCATGATGAAGTCCTTTGCTTGTGCTGCTATTATGGTAGCAACGGGTTTTGTCTTGATCCACTTTGTGAATTTGTCCACTGCGATGAATAAGTGTGTGAACCCTCCTAGCGCTTTTTTGAACGGCCCGACCATGTCAAGCCCCCAAACTGCCAAGGGCCAAGAGATTGGAATTGTTTGAAGTTCTTGAGCTGGAAGATGTATTTGCCTTGCATAGAATTGGCATCCCTCGCATGTGTGAACTATGTCTTTAGCATCTGTTACCGCAGTCGACTAGAAGAAACCCTATCTGTAAGCCTTTCCGACTAACGTCCTAGATGTAGCGTGGTTGCCATAAATACCCAAGTGGATCGACTGCAGAATCTGCTTGCCCTCCTCGGTTGTGACGCAGCGCATGAGGACTCCGGATGCACTTTGATAGTACAGGTCTTCTCGACTACAAGAAAACATTTGCTTCGATGTTTGATCCGTTTGGCTTCACTGCGATCTTCTGGGAGTTCATCATTTAAAAGGAATCTAATGACTGGAGTCCGTTAATCTTGAGAGATGATTAGCGCTTCATTTGTAGCCGGGGTATGTTCAGCCCCTGACTGTTTAGGCACTAGTTTCTTCTTGACTGATGGCTCCGATAGTTGTTCAACAAAAATCCCAGTCGGGATACTTCTCACTTGGATCCCCTATAGGCCAATTCATCTGTAGCTTCGTTGTATTGTCATAATACATGTGTTATTTCCAGCCCGTCGAACTTGTTTTCCATCTTTTGTACCTCCTGACAATATGCCGCCATGTTATCGTTGAGACATGTTCAGTCTTTCATGACTTGGTTGACCACGAGTTGAGAATCCTCACGTACGACCAGTCGGTGGATGCCGAGTGATATGGCAATGCGGAGCCTGTGGATGAGTGCCTCGTACTCAGCAACATTGTGGCAAGCCTAAAAGTGAATCTGGAGAACGTACTTCAGTTTTTTGCCAGTAGGTGACATCAGCACGACGCAAGCCCCTGCACCGCCGATCTGTAGAGAACCTTGTCCAGTACTCTAGCTTTTCCATGTTTGTAGTCATCTGGACTTCTATCCACTCGGCCACGAAGTCGGCTAGAGCTTGAGATTTGATTATTGTCCATGGCTGAAAGATGATGTCAAACGCCATCAGCTCGAGCGCCCATTTAGCGATTCTGCCAGTGGCCTCGCAGTTATGTAGGACGTCCCCGAGTGGATAAGATGTGACAACAGTTACTTGATGCGACTGAAAATAGTGTACCAATTTCTGAATAGTGATGAGTAGACCATATAACAGCTTCTGGACTTGAGAATATCTCATCTTAGAGTCGGCTAAGACCTGCTGAAGAAGTAGACTGGCCTTTGTATTTTCTGTATATGACCTGGCTCTGCTCGCTCGACTACCAGCACCGTGCTGACTACCTAACTGGTTGCCGCCAGGTATGACATTAGTGGTTCCTGGGGCATAGGTGATGCCAACACTGGTGGTGACGTGAGAAATTTTTTGAAGTCTTCGAAGGCTTGCTGGGCTTTGTTTGTCTATTGAAAATTGTTCGCTTTCTTCAATAGTTTGAAAAAGGGCATGCCCCGTTCACCAAGTCAGGAGATGAATCGGCTGAGTGCCGCCGTGCAGCCTGTTAGCTTTTGAAGCCATGTTCAGGATAGCGTTGATTTTCACTGGATTGGCCTCGATGCCTCAATGTGATACGATGAAGCCGAATAGCTTTCCGGACGGTACACCGAAGGCGCACTTTTCTGGATTTAACTTCATCTTGAATCTCCAAAGGCTTTGGAAAGTTTCTTCCAAGTCGGCGATGAGGTATTCCTTGGATTTTGTCTTGATCACCACGTCATCGACATACGCCTACACGTTGCGCCCGAGTTGAGTGTGTAAACACCGCTGAATTGCTAGTTGATACGTTGCTCCAGCGTTTTTCAACCCAAACGGCATAGTGACATAGGAGTATGCTCCAAACGGCATAATGAAAGAAGTCTTCACGTAGTCCTCCTCCTTCAAGCTGATTTGGTGATATCCCGAGTGATAGTCAAGAAAGCTAAGAAGTTCGCACCCCGTAGTTGAATCCACCACCTGATCTATTCTGGGTAGACCAAATGGGTCTTTGGGCACACCTTATTTAAGTCGGTGTAGTCGACGCACATGCGTCATTTACCGTTCTTCTTTTGGACCAAGGCTGGGTTTGCTAGCCAATCTGGGTGGTAGACCTTTTTGATGAACCTGGTTGCAAGGAGCTTGGTTATTTCCCCCCGAATAGCATCTTTGCGGTTCTGTGCGAAGCACCACAGTCGTTGTTTAACTGGCTTGGCGTCCGGTTTAACGTTGAGGGAATGCTCGATCACCTCCCTTGGTACATCAAGCATCTCAGAAGGTTTCCAAGCAAATATATCCCTGTTCACCTGGAGGAAGGTGATGAGCTCGTCTTCCTATTTGGGGTCGAGTCCGGTCTCGACAAGAGCAGTTTTAGAAGGGTCGGAAGGGTCCACGGGGATCTTTTTCGTTTCAGAGTCCACTGAAATTCCCGACTTGGCTGCTTTCTTTGCCAAAACTTGATCATCCTCACTTGCTGTTGTAGCAGCTAGTTGGATGTTGTTGCGCCTGACTGCCGCTTCTTGAGATTGGGCTAGCTCACAACTCTCCTTGTCACAGGTGAAGGCTTGCTTCACAACGCTGCGAAGAGAAAGCACTCCAGCTGGTCCTGGCATCTTGAGCATCTTGTATGTATAATGGGGCACTGCCATCAATTTGGCTAGTGCTGGCTGTTCGAGTATTGCGTGATACGCAGTCTCGAAGTCGGCAACCTCGAAGCAGGTATTCTCGGTGCGGAAATTATGCTGCGTGCCAAAAGTAACTGGCAGAGTTATCTGTCCGAGTGGAGTTGAAGACGGGCCGGGGATTACCCCATGGAAGGGCACTGTACTCGGCCATAGCTCGGAACGAGGGATCTTCATCTCATCGAGCATCTTGGTGAACAAAATATTGAGAGCGCTTCCTCCATCGATGAGAACCTTCTTCGATTTGATGCTTTTGATGACCTGATCCAGGATGAGAGGGTAACATCCTAGATGAGTAACCCGATCAGGGTGATCGCGTGGTCAAACGTGATTGGCATTTCTGACTAGGGGTCGTCTACTGAGACCGAGTTGACTTGGCGTGCTGTGAGCTTTTGCTTACTCTTGGACTCGTATGTAGTCGGCCCTCCAAAGATGTGGTTGAGCTCAGCCTGGGGATCTTGGTAGTCACCTGCTGCGCCTAGATCTGGCTTGTCCTTGTCTTTATTGCTGCCAGCTGTTGAAGTCTGCTTAGAAGCAAACTTTTTAAGCATGAAGCAGTCCTTAGCCCCGTGCTTGCCCGTTGGTTGAAAGGGGCATGGCCCGTTCATCACTTTTTGGTACTCATCTGTCCTTGGGGGTCGCGGCCGAGTACGCTCCACAGCGATTGCCGGACTTGTTCTGTGCTGGCTTGTCGTTGTCTTTTTTGTCCTTCTGCCGGGGCTCCTTCTTTTCTTCTAGGGCCTTAGCAATTGCATTTACCGAGTCGGCATATTTGTTCGCCATGTCAAAAAGAGCCTTGATAGAAGAGGGAGGTTTCTGAGTAAACTTGGCAATGAATGAGGTGTCTCTGACTCCCTTACGGAAGGCAGTGATGACGACCTTGTCCTTGATCTTCGGGATTGAATTCCTCTTCTCAGAAAACCTCTTGATGAACTCACGAAGGGACTCGTTCTTCCTTTGATGGCACTGATACAGATCGTACTTGGAAGATGGCCTCTCGTACCTTCCTTGGAAATTGGTGATGAAATGTTCTCCGAGTTCTCCCAAGAGCCGATTGACCTCTTGGGAAGTCTAGTTAGCCATGTCCTTACTAAGTCGGCTAGACCAACTAGGAGGTAGTTAGCCATGGCCTTGTGATCTCCTCCAGTTGCTCGGATAACCAGAGTGTAAACTATGAGCCAGGACTCTGGTTTGTCTTCCCATCATATTTTTCAATTCCAGTCGGCTTGAAGCCTGATAGCCAGTCAACCTGTTGTAGCTCATGGGTGAAGGCCGGTACTCCTTCATGTCATTTTCCTCGTGTTCGCGGCATCGTGCATTGATGTCTTGCCGAAGATCACGTCGTAGTTGGCCTCGGTCGTCCTGGTTATCCCGACGGTCGTCTTGATATCGGCGTCGCCGATCGTTATTGTGGTTGCCGAGTGACGTGACTCCGTGTGCGGCTGACTGGAGCCGGCCACTCATCGTCGTGTTGAGGTAGATGAGACTGCCATTGGGGAAGCCAACCTGTTGGTTGGTATGAGAGTGTCGACCGACTGTTGATGCTGCTGACATGCAGCAGATGTGATCATGGCTTTTATCCTTGCTATCGTTGGGGTGCCTGGTGATCAGGCCCAAACTGCAGTGTATCCAGTAGAGTCGTAGCGGCCACAACGTTTTATTGAGGAGTTACGAAAACATCGTGGTCGCCGACTTGGGTCTGAAGGATTTGCTGTTGAGCAGTCCGCCCAGCCTTATGCAGATCGTCATTGTGAGCATCACGCTCGGCCTGCTGGCGTCTTGCGTCGTCCTCCTATTGTTGCGTCCTGCAGTCGGCGGGCTTCCTCTTCTTGCAAATCGCGTAGTCGGCGTGCCTCCTGAGTGGGAGTTGAGCCCTTGGATGCCATGAAGACTTCACGTGGGGGAGAAAAGCTCGCCGAACTACTGTCTGACTTAGAGTCGGAGTCAGAGCAGTTGAGAGGGGTAATAACGACCCCAACCTCCCTAGATCTAATCTCGAGTGGCTCTGAGCTATATCCGAGTTGAACTCTAGGGGATCGGGTTTGCTATGTCAGGAGTTGATTGAAGAAATCTGCAACGTCGCCGAGTCTGAATGGGAGATTGACAATCTCCTCCTTTCTTAGCCTGATCACACTGGCTCGAGCCCAAGTCCGAGTCGAACACCGAAAGAAAGAGTTGTCCCTAGACTCGGGCATGTTGGAGATCGTCGCAGCATGTCGTCGAGGATTGTTGCAGCGTTACGTAAGCCAACTGGCGCGGAGTCGGTTTGGTCCTTGGCCGATCAGATCGGATCCGAGTCAGATAGGGTGAGATTGCTGAATTCGTCGGTGGCGAAGTCGAGGCTCCCGAAGGTGATTGTTTGCCCGGGGAAGAAGTTGATGCCGTCGACTCCGGAGGTTGAATCCATCAGCCTTGTCAAAGATGATCTCGCTGATGCCCCTACCTGGCGTGCCAACTATCGATGTTTTGTATCGGCAATAAGAACATGAGGCTATTCATGAGACCTAAACTTGATGGATTGCAAAGGGACACGAGACGATTTATCCTGGTTCAGTCCCTCGAGGTGAGGTAATACCCTAATTCCAGCTATTGTGTATTGCTTTTGAGGTTTCTCTTGTGAGATTCTGAAATTCTGCCCTCAGGGGACACCCTGCCTCCCCTAATATACCGGGGGATAGGGTTATAGTGTAGGAATCCCAGTCGGACTCCGACCAAGGGATTTCCTTCTAGGAATATAACGTGCCCGACTAGGACTATATCCTTTCCTTGTCATGCAAGGTAATGTATGCCAAGTCCTATTGAATCCCTAATTACAAGGTTAGGTCCATCCTCTATCCGAGTGGCCCTAATGCTTCTCATGAGGTACCCGGGGCCCATGGCCTCCACAACTTCTCTTGATGTCTGCCACCCGGCGGCCACCGCTTCCAGCAGCCACCCACCGACCACCGCATTCATCTCACCAACCCCACGCTTGACCATGGTGGGCAAGCTTGCCAGCACCTCCTCAACTCGCCCAGCAACTCCCCTTATTTTCCCCATCTCCCTCTCCCCATTTCGCTTTCAATCTTTTCCATCAGCGTGGGCGTCGAGCGCTGCTGAACTGACAAGCCAAAATCTTGAGCTCAGCCAACACCGAGCTCCTCCTCCGTTGTCATGCTTGGAAGTTCACAACTAGTTTTTGAAGCAATTTGTGTATTCAAGCCCCGTCCAGTAATCAGCTGGGGTACACAAACTGACAATTCAATATACAAATCCAACAAAGTAATAACGTTAAATACATATAAAAGAGGTACTTAGTCCTCAAAAGGAAGAAAACAACAGTGGAAGACGATCTAGCTTAGCTTCATATCTACACCCACAAGCAACTAAACCAAGGTATAAGCCAGGTGTAACATTCTCAAAAATTCGGAATAAAAATTGGAGACCAAAAGTCGGAACCGACAAAAACTCTCTCAAAAATTGCATCATGTTGGATCTTCTGGAGTCTAATACTCTTTTACTCCAGTGCCAAGAAGTTAAATACAAATTTATTTTTCCCAAAGGTTCACATTAGAATGATTTATTAACCATAAACTCCTAAAGTTTTTTTTATATATATCTATAAAGACAAAAATGCTAAGCTATTCCTTTTTCCAAATTTTCATCCCAAGTCCCTGACCTAAAAGCAATGGGCCAGCCCAAGTACCTCTCCCCTATCTTGGGCTCTCCTTTTTCCCCCCACGGTGCGGGACAAGCAAGCCGGCCCAGTTGGGTTGCCTCCCCCCGCCCCCCCGCGACTAGGCCACACGGCCCAGCTGGCCTCCCAAGCCAGGCCAGCCTGCGAGTGCGCCCGCACTGGCATCTGCTCGGTAGCCATTGGACCCAGCCCCACCTGTCAGTTGGAGCCGCAACTCAACGGCCACCCACGCATGCCCGACCGCGTGGCCATCTCCCTCCTCACTCTCTCTCTCTCTCGCTCTCTCTCTCTCTCACACCTAGAGTGTGCTGCTGCGGCGAGCCCCCGTTGGACCTGAGCCATACTGCCTCCGCGAGGTCCCCGCCAGTCCGAGAGCGGCTCCGCCTGCCGCCGTCTGCGCTGCCGCTGTGAGGACACCCTGAGACTTGTACCGTAATTTACAACTTGCTATGTCAACATTAACTATTAGAGTGGTGGGGTCTCAAATAAAACCAAATAAATACTATAACCACCACACCTCAAAGCAGACTTGACGTCACGAATGTAACGCCTAGAAATTCACCACTGAAATTCTGAACATTCATGTGTATTAAATCCCTATCATGGAAAGCCAGGGTACACAAATCCAAGTTGCCATACGGAGTGCGTCTTACAAACAGAGTAAAATTATATTACATAAATGCAGTGGAAGAAAGGAAATAAAGTCTATAAACATCTGGCCAAGCAGCAACTTCCATCCCAGAAGCACCTTGACGGCGGACGTAGCTATTCAAATATACTTAACTCTGATCAGATGTGTACAACTGTACCCACAAGACACAGCCCCACACACGTTCCCGTGTGCTGGTGTGTCACCATGACACCCCGCGAGAGGCTGTGACAAGGCTGTTCACGCAACCTCTCCCTAACCATCCACACCATGTTGAGGTTGCACCTGCTGCCAGGATACCCCACATCAGCCAAGCTACCCCCCTTGCGCCACAATGGATTTGGAAGGCAGTCAACCCTACCCCGGGCCAACCCAACTCCATCACGCCCATCCTCATCTTCGATGCCTAGGAGAGGAAGAAGAGATGCTACAAGCCCAGCCGTTGCCCACGCTGGCTTGTGGAAAGTACGAGTAATTTCCCAAGGGATTCCTACGAACCGGTCCTTAATTGCCATGGGTGCGACCAGCAAAACCATGCACCCACAGCCCACCATTTAGTTCAAATTTTAGTAGTTTAACATTAACATATCCAAAGTTCTATTTTTTGACATCGAGTCAAACCAAATAATGTAAATGATAATAATATTTAATATCCAGATCAACTAAGTTGCTAAGCATCCTAAGAATAGTATTCTAATCATGTTGTTACCCAGGTGACAAGGAATTAGGTTTAAAAACTAAGGCATAGTCCTATCAATATAAAGGTTACAACCCCTCCACATGAAATAATGAAATAATGTAGTTTATTTAAATAAACGAAACATTTTAGCGAAAAATGGGAACAAAATGATCAAGATTACAGTGCGACTTGCCTTGCTCCGGCTCGATGTACTCAGCTACAACCTCGTAGTACACAAAAGAGTCACCGGTGTCGGCTTCTATAACAGATAATGCATAAATAATTAAAAACAGTATATGTGGGAAATCAAACATGAGCAGAAAATATTTTTAATGAATTCTTGGCATTTTTCTGGATTTAATGCAATTTGAATGGACTTAATCGGAGCTCGTATGAATTAGTTATGAATTATTGAAATTTTACTATGTTTTCCAATGCAAAATTAATTATTAACTGATTTATTGCGCAATTAACTGATTTATTGCGTCACCAGACCCAGGAGCCGGCACCGACAGGTAGGCCCCATAGGTCAGTGGCACAAAGGAGGGCGGCGCATGGTGGACTGAGTCCACCGTGGCCCTAGCGGGAGGCGGCCACGTGGCTGCCACACAGCAGCCACGGCGGGCCAAGGAGCCGACGTGGCGCCCCAGGTGGCGCCGACGTGGCGGGGGAAACGGGCGCTCGCGGGGACGCCACGCAGCCGGTCCTGATCTACCCCGAGGCAAATCGGACGGTCCAGGACGAATGGGACTCGCCCCCGCTGGCGCGGCCGTGCCGCGGCAGGGCGAGTGGCCCGATGGTCACCACCGGCGACCATCCAGCCCCTGGAGGATGGCGGCGAGCTGCGGTACAAAGCGAGGAAGACGAGGGAGAGCTCACCGAGGGGCTACGACGGCCGGGAGAGGGTGAACGGCGGCGAGCCGAGAAGAATTACAGCGGCGGAGGTACGGGACGATGGCGAGGACGGTGTTTTGGCGAGGATCCCTAGCAACAGATGAACGGCAGAGGTTCAGGGGGTCCTGGCGAAGGTGTAGGAACGAATTAGGGCTGAAATGGCCGAGCGAATTGACGGGAAAATGCAGCCAAATGCTGGCGGAACGGCTTACCGAGGAGTGTGGTGACAAGATCGGCCTCCGACAGCGTAGAGGCTCACGGACGCGGTGGCCGGAGTTCGCACAGGTGCGGCGGAGCTAGCGGTGGTGAGCTCGTGGTCTGGCGGTGGCTACAGCGGCGGCGGCTAGCGCCGGAGATGGCGGAGCACGGCGGTGGCTCTGGATTACACGGCGCGGGGTGCTAGGGAGCTAGGGCTAATAGGCGGGCCCGGCCTATCTGCAGGAGGGCGAGCGAGCAGGCGGGCGAGGCGCCCAGACAGATGGGCCCCACCAGACAGCGAGAAGGGGAGACGGCACGTGGCTGACAGGTGGGCCTGTGGGGAGGCACGCGCGCGCGGGCCGCCTGGAGGCCGGCGGCACAGTGCTGGGCTGCAGCACAGCGGGAGGGGGAGAGTAAAGAAAAAGAAAAGGAGAAAGAAAGGAAAAGAGAAAATGGTTTCCAGAGCAAATTTAATTTCGATAATCATTTTTTATTTATTAAAAATAGTTCCTGTGCTCTAAAAATTCAGGTAAAAATCCTGTTAATATATTTTGGCATGAGGAATATAAGAAAAATATTCCCAGCCCAGATAATTTATTATTTTGCATTTTTCACCTTTAATTACTTCTTTTGGCCATTTTAATTAATTAATTTATATATATATTAATTTCTTTGGTATTATTTTTGTGGCTAATTTTAGGGTGTGACAAACCTACCCCCCTTAAACGGAATCTCGTCCTCGAGATTCGGGCGTGCTGGTGAAGAGGTGGGGATAGACGGACTTCATTCATCTTCTCGCTCCGTGGCCTTTTCCCTCTGAGTGGTGACTCCACTGTACCTTGCAGAACCTAATCACCCGACTTTGAGTGTTTCTTTCACTGATCTCCAAGATCCGAATTGGTTTTTCCAGATAGGTGAGGTCTTCCTGGACCTCGATCTGTTCCGGATCGGCCTGTTCTGCTGGTATCCTCAAACATTTCTTCAGTTGTGACACATGGAACACGTCGTGTATACCTGCCATTGAAGCTGGGGGGCTCAACTGATATGCCACTTCGCCTAGTACTCGGTAGGGTCCACAAAACGGGGCGCTAAACTTTCCCTTGGTTTTGGAACCTGTTGTACCCCGCGGAGTGGTATGACACGAAGATGCACATAGTCCTCCCTTCCCTCGAAGCTTAGGTCTCTACAATGGTTGTCGGCGTAACTCTTCTATTTGGATTGAGCTGTCTTTAGGCGCTCCCGTATTATGGCCACCTTCTCTTCTGCCTCTTTGAGTGCGTCGGTTCCGAATACCTGGCGTTCACCTGTTTGATCCTAGAAAAGGGGTGTATAGCACTTCCTGCCATACAGAGCTTCAAACGATGTCATCTGTAAGCTGGCTTGGTAGCTGTTGTTGTATGAGAACTCGGCAGGGTAGGCTCTTATCCCATGTCCCTCCAAAGTCCAATGCACACGCCCTTAGCATATCTTCCAATATCTGATTGACTCTTTCAATTTGACCATCAATTTGTGGATGATAAGCTGTGCTGAAATTCAGACAAGTTCCCAGTTCTGCTTGTAACTTCTGCAAAAACCTAGAAGTGAACTGGCTACCATGGTCAATCCATCCTCTTGGGTTTACTCCGTGTAGAAACATGATCCGGGCCATGTACAGTTATGCCAGTCTTTTACCTAAATATGTTGTATCAATGGGGATGAAATGAGCGACCTTGGTGAGTCGGTCGACGATCACCCAAATTGAGTCATATCTTGAAGATGTGTGGGGCAAGCCGGTGATGAAGTCCATCCCGATCTCTTCCCACTTCCACTCTAAAACTCTGAGCGGCGTAAAAATTAGTTTTTTTTCCTAGTAGGCCGTTGGTGTTCTACTTTGACTCGCTGACACACATCACAAAGCGCCACAAATTCTGCGATTTCTCGTCTCATGCTGGCCCACCAAAACTTTGTTTTGAGGTCTTGGGTACATCTTTGTGCTGTCGGGGTGAATGGAGTATTGCGTCTCATGGGCTTCCCGAAGTATTAAGTCTTTAAGTTCCTTGTTCTCTGGGACGCACAATCGTTCTCCCATCTAGATGGTCCCGTTTTCGTCTTCAGTGAATCTTAGGCTTTTCAACTCTCATGTTATTCTTAAGTTCTTTAATCTCTGGATCATTGTTTGTGCCGTCACGAAACTTAACTCAAAGAGTGTGGGTTTGGGGTCTCTAGGCTGCATGAATCCAGGGTCGACGATGCCCAGATTCAATGTTCAAACATTCCTGCTGCATTTCCTTGCACATGCCTCTGCTCGGAGCAGGTTGCAGTATTTTCCTGCTCAAAGCGTCTGCCACGACATGGCTTTTCGAGTGGTAATGGTATTCCCACATCATAATCCTTTAATCAATTCCATAGCCACCTTCTTTGAATGGAGGTTAATAGGTCGGGGTTGGCTGAATATGTATTTCAAGCTTTGGGTTCGTGTTATATCTCGGTGCGGTTTCGATGAGGTAATGCGCAAATTTTTCAAGCATGGACCACGCGGCCAATTCTAGGTCATGGTCGTAGTTGCCCTCATGGGGATAACTGGCGGATGCATAGGCTACAATGTACCTTCTTGCATCAACACACCCTAGCCCTTGCGAGATGCATCACAGTATACCCTAGAAATCTTTCTTGGGATCTGCTATGATCAGAACCGGTACTGAAACCAACTTCCTTTTGAGTTCTTCGAAACTGCGGTTGCACTCAGTTGTCCAGACAAACTTCACATCTTTCTTCAACAATTGAGTCACTGGTTCGCATCTTTGAGAATTCTTGATGAACAGCGTAATACCCCGCAAGTCCAAGGAAACTCCGCACTTGTGTCACTGTTTTAGGCGGTTTCCAATTAGTAACAGACTCCACATTCGTTCGATCCACAGCAACTCCCTGGGCGGTGATGATGTGTCCTAGGAACTGCACTTCTCTCAGCGAGAAGTCGCACTTACTAAACTTGGCATATAACCGATGCTCCCTCAATTTCTCGAGAACCAGACGGAGATGTTGCTCATGCTTTTCTGTTGATTTTGAGTAGATCAGAATATCGTCGATAAAAACCACCACAAATTTGTCCAAAAACGCCATGAACACCTTGTTCATCAGATTCATGAAAAAGGTAGTGCATTTGTCAGTCCGAAGGACATAACGGTGCACTCGTACAACCCATATCAAGTGGTGAAAGCTGTCTTCGGTATATCCTCTTCTCGGATCCTCAGCTGATGATAGCCTAATCGCAGGTCTATCTTGGAGAAGACGGTGACACTCTCCAATTGATCGAAGAGATCATCAATCCTTGGCAGGGGATACTTGTTCTTGATGGTGACGTCATTTAGTGCACGATAGTCCACGCACATCCGCTTTGTTTTGTCTTTCTTTTCTACGAAGATGACTGGTGCACCCCAAGGCGATGTACTTGGTCGGATGTAACCCTTCTGTAGCAGATCGTCGACTTGTTTCTTGACTTATGCCATCTCATTTGGTGCCATTCTATACGGCCTTTTGTATATTGACACTCTTCCTGGTGCCAAATCAATCCTAAACTTGATTTTCCTTTTTGGTGGCATCCCTGGTAGATCGTCCGGGAACACATCCGGGTATTCCTTTACTATTGGAATGTCCTCTACTATCCTTTCTGGTTTTGTTCCACCTTCCAACGGTTGCTCTACTGTGACCTGATTCAAGTTTACTTCCTGACGCTGTGGCACCAATGACTGGAAGGTAACTGCCTCTCCTTTCGCATTGGTCACGGTAACAGTGTGGTCGGCGCAGTTGATCACCCCTTTGTGCCGGGTCAACCAATCCATTCCTAGGATGACATCTAGGTCTTTGGATTCCAAGAGGATGAGATTGGCTAGAAAAGGTGATCCTTGGATTTCTAGGCTCACTGAAGGGCTTTAACGAGCTGTGGTCATGCAGTTCCCAGTTGTGTGAACCCGCATGGGGATTTTAAGTTCCACTACTTTTATCCCATGTGTCCCCATAAATTTCTTGGATATGAAAGTATGGGTTGCACTAGAATCGAAAAGTACGATTGCAGGTATTGAGTTCACAGGAAACGTACCCAGTACTATCTCTGGTGCAGCTTATGCCTCCTCTGCGGAGACATGGTTAACATGTCCCTTTATCATCTGCTGATTGGCATTGGAGTTTTGGGGAGCAGCAGGCCTGAGTCCCATGCGCTTCGGCTTTGGGCACTTGTCAGCAAAGTGGCCCGGTTCATTGCAATTGAAGCAGATGAGGGTCTTGCCCCCCACTGTCCCTCTGTGGCTGACTCTGCTGCGCTGGCGCCATTGGCGGGTGCGGAGCGGTGTGACGGTTGTGTTGCCCACTGTTGCTGTTGTTGCCTCCGAAGTGCCCCGGGTGGAACGGACGCTGTTGGCCGACGATCATGGTGGAAGGTCCTCCCTAATGCCCCACAGCTCACTCGTGGCCTTTGGTGCTGCCCCTGGTGAGTCTGGAACTGGGCCGATTTTCTCTTGCGGTCCACCTTGTTGTGCTGACTTTCCTGGTGGATCGCTTTATCCACCAGCTTCTCGAAGTCTGGATAGTCACTTGAGAGGAGCTGACTGGTTAGCTCGTCATCCAGTTCGTCCAGGAACCTCTCCTGTCTCTCTGCATCGGTGCAGACATCCTCGGGCGCGTAGCGTGCCAAACGGTTGAAGTCGTGGAGATACTATGTGATTGTCCGGTTTCCTTGGACTAAGTCCTTGAACTCCCTCTTCTTCTGTGCCACAATTCCTGCGGAATTTGAGACTTCCGGAAGTTGTGTAGAATTCTGCCCAGGTGACCTTGGTGGTAGCCGTACGGGTCACAAGGAAATTGTCCCACCATGTTGATGCGGGACCTTGGAGCTGGTGGGTTGCAAAGGCAACCTTCTCCTGATCGCTACACTGGATGAGGTTGAGCTTCTTCTTGATTGCCAACAGCCAGTCGTTGGCATCCATGGGGTTTGTGGTGCTGGAGAAGGTTGGTGGCCTGACCCTTAAGAACTCAGGCAGTTTTGACTAAGGGGCGATGGCCGGGTATAAGTTGCTGGTGCTGGCTGCATATTGTTTTGCTGGGGCATTCTACTGCATCATGATGGCGCAACATCTGGTTCTGTTGCCAAACCTGTGCCAACATCGGGTGTTTTCCGGTAGCAGAGGTGGCTATGTGATTAGGAGCTCTATGGTTCTGAGGTGCTCCTTCCTATTGGTTGGTAGCACTAGCGTCACTGGCAGCATGGTTACCATTCCTTGTGTTCACCATCTGAAGGGGATAGCAGTGGAAGGGAAGGAGAAAAACAGGTGGCTCAGAAACAGGAGTGAGAATTAAGTGACTGAATTAAATTAACTGAATTTATATTGGAAACATGGACTAAAACTAGTTCAACTCCTAATTAAGGTGGACACACCACAACAGTCGGTATGTCACCAACCAACCCCAAGCAAACACACTAACATTACAACTAATCAAGAAATCAAACTAAGAAAATATAAACATTAAGACGCGCATCTACTGCTCTGAGCGGCTCCTGCGGTTGTCCGAGTTGTATTCCAGCTCCTGCTCGTCGCCCGCCTCATTGTCGATGCGGCTCCTGGATCCGCTCACATAATCCTCACTATCGTGAGCCGAGGAACTAGCCTCACTGCGGGTGCGAGATCCACTAAAGGAGTTACTGTCGTCGGTGGAAGTGAAGCCCCTATGGATGCTGGTGCCTCCCTGAGAGTTGTCGTCGCTCGACGACGTGCTGATCATACCTCCCGTTGGTGCTGGAGCTAGAGCGGGCGTTGGTGCTGGAGCTGGAGCTAGTGCCGGTGGTGGTGCGTGTGGCCCGTTCCTAGGGGCCAACTGAACAAGCACTGGAGGAAGGGTCCTCTTCCTCAGGGTCAGACAGATCCTGGCCCCACCGGGTGGCGGCTGTCCCTTTAGTTCTGCGACCTCCTTCTTCAGGCGGTTGATCTGGTTTTGGAGACCAATGATGGTCATCCTATTGGCGTCCTCCCGGTTGTGGGCTGCACACACCCAGTTGGTGTGCATGTAGTCCATGGCCCACATCGCCCACCTCATGTGGACGATGGTGGTGTCGTTCTCGTTGTTTGCTAGCTGGAAGGTACTGTAGACCTGGTAGTGCGCCCGGCAGGGGAGGTAGCGGTAGGCGGTGGTGGGGAGGGTGGAGTGGTGTCTTCAGCGCAACTCTCCAATCAGGCGGAAAGCGGCCTCCTAGCAGACATGGTTGAAGGTGCGCCCGCTGATCTCGACCTCCATAGTTGGTAGGAGGTACAACTCGCCTAGCAGCTCCAAGCGAACTCGGTGTGGGAACTCACCCTCCATGGGCTCCACTGCGGTGTACTCTGGGGCATGGCTGTACCCCAAAGTAAAGCTCATCATACGCAGCTCTTCAACAAATCCGCCCATGTCTGTGCCACGCTGGTTGGAGAGACCATCCATCTATAGAAGGCAAGGAGGGAGAATCAATGTATGCTCAGATCCAAATAAGTGAACAGTAAATAATTTGGAAATAACAACAATTTTATGCATGAAATAATTTTATATGTAAACTTGAGACTGACAAAACACTACAGCGAAACCAAATAGTACCGAATAAATTTTTAAATAATAATCGCAAAATAAGTAGAAATATTTTATGCATGCCGTAAATCATACATCACCATGATAACCAATGTTTTCCCAAAGTTTGGACTCCTATGCCATAGCCCCTTGAATGAAATTCCCATCCTAAAGTTGACCTAACTCAAAAATTTCAGTCAAATAAAAGATCAAGATTTTATCCCAATCCGAGAACAAATTCCCATTTTTCCCAAAATAACTCCAAGTGCAAAAAGCATATGCAAATGAAAATTTTAGAGGGCTCTTAGGGTTTCCATTTGGCTGGTCCTATGGTCAAGTTCGGCTCTGATACCAACTTGTAATGCCCAGATATTCACCACCGAAATTCTAAACATTCATGTGTATTAAATCCCTGTCCAGGAAAGCCAGGGTACACAAATCCAAGTTGTCATACAGAGTGCGTCTTACAAACAGAGTAAAATTATATTACATAAATGCAGCGGAAGAAAGGAAATAAAGTCTATAAACATCTGGCTAAGCAGCAGCTTCCATCCCACAAGCACCTTGATGACAGAGCCAGCCTATTCCTCAGGACGATCCTCGTCGGACGTGTACTCCACCACTGAGAGGGGAAAAAGGGAGCAAGGCTGAGTACCACCCACAGTACTCAACAAATCACACCCACAAAGATGCATAATGCATGGGTGACAAAGGCAAACTAGAGGTGTATTTGCGTAAAAGCAGTTGTAAATAGTAGTAGATCGCAAACAATAAAAGGTTGATTAATTAACCCATATAAAGCTTCCACTGATTAACGTTACACCACGTTAACCAATATAAAGCCCCCACTGATTAACGTTACACCACGTTAACCAGGTCCAACCACCCATCTGAACTATACCAGTTCCATTGAGTCAAATTAATTAAGTAAGGTGAGACTAATCATGGTGAGTCTTGACCAATATGCCCATAACCACAAGCGCGGCTATTCGAATAGATTTAACTCTGATCAGAGGTGTACAACTGTACCCACAAGACACAGCCCCACACATGTCCCGTTGCTAGATGTCACCACGACACCCCGCGAGAGGCTGTGACTGGGTTGTTCACGCAACCTCTCCCTAACCATCCGCACCACGCTGAGGTTGCACCTGCCTCCAGGATACCCCACATCGGGTAGGCTATCCCCCTTGCGCAACAATGGATCCGGAAGGCAATCAACCCTACCCCAGGCCGACCCAACTCCATCACGCCCATCCTCATTTTCGGTGCCTAGGAGAGGGAGAAGAGATGCTACAAGCCCAACCGTTGCCCACGCTGGCTTGTGGAAAGTACGAGTAATTGCCCACGCGGCGCCGATCGGACGGCGGAGGGGAATTTCTCCTCCGCCCGATTCGGACGGAGGAGGAAGAAAGGGCTGACAGGTGGGCCCGGCCTATCAGCAGGAGGGCGAGCAAGCGGGCTGGTGAGGTAGCCTGATAGATGGGCCCCACCGGGCAGTGAGAAGGGGAGACGGCACGCGGCCAACAGGTGGGCCCATGGGGAGACGCGCGTGCGGGCTGCTCGGAGGCCGGCGGCACAGTGCTGGGCCACGGCGCAGCAAGAGGGGGAGAGTAAAGAAAAAGAAAAGGAGAAAGAAAGGAAAAGAGAAAATGGTTTCCAGAGCAAATTTAATTCCGATAACCATTTGTGATTTATTGAAAATAGTTCTGGTGCTCTAAAAATTCTGGTAAAAATCCTGTTAATATATTTTGGCATGAGGAATATAAGAAAAATATTCCTAGCCCAGATGATTTATTATTTTGCATTTTTCACCCTTAATTACTTCTTTTGGCCATTTTAATTTATTTATTTATATATTTTTTAATTTCTTTGGTATTATTTTTGTGTGGCTAATTTTAGGGTGTGACAGCGAATCACAAAAATGTACAGTCCTCCCCGAGATATGCCCGTCAAACCACACGATGGTGGAGACTAAGAGACTACATATCACGGAGGACTCGATCTACGTCGGCTATTAAGCAAATATACAACAATAGGGTATACACATAGGAAATGAACAGTCTCACACGTTCATCTCAGGCAATAATATACAACAACAGGGTATACAAGTAAATAAACTAAATTTACAACTTAATAGTTTACATAGGCCGACCGGCCAAATAATATGTTTCAGCGAAAGCTCTTCTACCCATACCCACAAGCAACCGACTAGGGGTTGGCCCCATTAAAGAACCATCCTAAAGAAGCAACGGTTCCCGCAATACTCAACCCACAACAGAGTTAGACAACAATAATATAAGCAAGAGTCAATACATTACCGAGATAATGTACTGACTAGGACAATCCTACAAAGCTACATGCATGCTCTAAGTCAAAGGAGTGGCTATTTGTAGGTTCAGTTTTGCGTAAAGCAAATTTTAGTTTACAAGCATTTGCAATGGTATTTAATAAAACATTAGAAACATGTATGATAAGTAAAGGAAGTCATCAACATAATAGTTTTCCTGCTTGCTGCCCTCCACAGCATCAGGCCACCATAAGCATCATCATAAGCATAATAATCATCAAAATCACCAATCCACATCCTAATTTCATAATCATATTTGTAAAACATAAATCTATACTCATGGCATGTCACTATATCACTCATGACCGTGAACACGGCTAATCGATTAGTTTTGACTCTGCAGAGTTTGTACAGCTTTACCCACATGATGTGAACACTCTAGTTTGTTTCGTGCTGCGCGAAGCACTACCACACTCTACACATTGAGTGCGGTCTAGAGGTCACAACGTAGTTTTTACATTGCTCAATGCCTAGCCTTGCACCATTGACGAGAAGCAGGAATCCACCCTAGGAGCAACCCTACAGCCGCTAGGTAGCAGGTCCACGCCTTAACCTAGCACCGTGGCGGCAAACCCTCTATTTCCCAATGAGGCAGTATACCATTGTATTGAATAGACTTAGATGTCTAACGCTGTTATGGGCCATTAGATAGTTCCTATGACCTAATAGAACGACTTAACCCATACTACTTCGGCCTACCATGTGCAAGGCTAAGCATTGGATAACTTAATGAGCTAAGGCCATCCCATTCTGGCACATGTGGTTGTACGGTAGACAATAGAGAGTGACATAGAGTTTGGTCCTTAATCGACTCGGGCAACATCCCCCTATTGGTGTGCAACTACTCCATATACATACCACTTGCCACCCAAGTCTAAAATCAGGTTTCTCATTATTTTAGTTTATAAATAACCAAAGGCTTCACCTCTATCCAGAAGATGTAAAATGCCATTTTCAAATGTATAAAGTGATCACAATATTATTTGGCACATTACTAAGCATGGCTAAGCATATAAAAGCATAACAAGCAAGTAATAGCCCAAATGAGCACAAGAGAAGTACTCTAACCAACTCTAAGGTTACAATCAGCAAGGTTCACAAGTTTTCAAGGTTGATTATGGAACAAATAGGATATAACTACCAATTCCCATATTTTAAATACTGATAGTTGCAACTACATATGCAATTTTGCAAACAATACATTTCATTCCCCAAAACATAGGATTCAATTTGTTCAAAGGAAGAGGGGGGGATACTTGCCTTACTCTTGATACCTAGAGCAATATTTACTCCACTCCTTCACCGATTTCGAATTCGTCCTCTAAAAAGAAATTTAACGTACGATCGAATAAATAGCAAATAATACAAAAAAATACAAAATACTATAATATGCATGAGGTTTACATGGTAGGTTGCTACTGATCTAAAGTGAATTTAGGTGAAAGAATTTCCATTTTATCTCTTTTCTTTTGTGAGTTACGAATTTTACAAGTTCTCCGGTTAAAATACAGTATTTATATCCCATATAGATTTTAGAGATATTCTGTGAGGTGTTTTGTTGAGTGTGAGCTTTAGGCAGTAGATAGATATTGGTTTTGGATGATTTTTAGTGAAGGGAGTTCTATGTTATTACTTTGCACCTCCGAGATATGAATTCAAGAAGCTATACGCGTGAAGTATGGGGTTTGTACCCTATGTCAAATTTAACATGCATTACATGAGGTAGTCCTGTCAAATTATTATTTATAGTATTAGAGAGTATAAATTTCAGATGAAAGATGGTGAAAGAAGTTATAATTTAGTATTTGGCTTTGTGTTAACGCCAAAATTTGGTACGGGTCGTTACCATGTTCGGTTAAGGAAAGAAGCGATATCAGCCATTGGAAACTAATCCAGAAGAGTCCGAGCTTGGGAAGGAATCGTGAAGACCACGTTATGGCAGTTATTTATCTTATCTATTAGATAGTTTTATCTTTTAGGAAACCTGATCTCTTGTCCGATCAGGTCTGTTAGTTTTCCTTTTCTAGTTAGGAAAGTCCTGTTTCGTGTCCTATAAGGACTCTTGTAACTCGGGGTATATATACGTATGCCCGGGACCTTGTAATCTATCTCTCGATCAATCAAATTCGGCGCATCGCCACCTTTACCAACGGGTTCTTGCTTCTCGAGCGGCTGCATCGGTTAGGTCCGAACTCCTGCGAGAGGGTAAGTCTCGTACCCCGACTACCAATCGGCTAGGACTTTCTCGGTTAGGTCCGATATTCTAGTCGGTCTATGGTAGTCGGCTTACCACGGTGTATTGGATCTGTCTACGGCTGCATCGGTTTCGGTCCGACCTCTTAGGCTGGTCAGGTATATCACATCACGCGTGCATAATTTTATCAGTTTATTGGGGTAGTTATCATCAGTTTGTGCTGCATCGGTTGGGTCCGACCTACTAAACTGCTAGCGATAAACTATTCCTGTTAGGCTGATATCCTTTGTGCAAGCGTCTTATCGGAATGTATAGCCGGTAAGTTATTTTCATCACAGTTGTATTAGGTCTATCGGCTCGTTGAGGTTCCTTCACTATTATCGATCTGTGCTGCATCAGTTAGGTTTGAACTACTAGATCGATAATAATAGATTTATCCTTGTCGGGCTGATCGGTGTATATGCGACGTTCTATCGGAGTGCTTAGCCGATAGGTTATCTTTTTATAAAGCCGACTGTATTATCCTTACTGTTTTGGTCATCTATATTATCATCGGTTTTCTAGCCGATGCATATGTGTTTCCTCGGCAGTCGGCTGGCTTACTATTTTTGCTTATCTATTGATAATCGGCTCCTAGCCGATGCACATGTTATACTGACATCTTGTCTATTTGCTCATAGCGCTATCGGTTTCCTAGCCGATACACAGGTGCCATCGGCCATCGGCTACAAGGAGCCTACATCAGCCCGTATCGGTCGATAGCCGATGTGCAGTTGCTGTTGACCCGGGCGCGAGCACAAGCGAGGACCCGGGAGCGCAAGTACAGGCGAGGGCCCGGGCACGAGCATAGCGGCGATCGGCTGGAAGGGATCCGTATCGGCTTACTGGCCGATTGGATCAGTAATCTAATTTCTTCATCTCCTTGTCAATTGCGAGGTCAAATTGACTGGCACGCCCGCGAACCTCAAATATTTTAGGACCTGCACTGGAGCTAAGCAGATCTCCCAGGCCTTCGCGTGTCACCAGAAGCCGAACCAGATCGTCAGCAAGCTTTTCGGCACACCCGGCGGTTTTCGGCGTCAACACGTTTTTGGCACGCCCGGTGGGACACAGAACTTCAATATGGCTGGAAAAGAGGTCAGTACAGATAATATAATCCCAGTCACAATGGAAGATTTGACCGAAGAACAGAGACAACAAGTGGAGCAGAATATTGCTGAATTTCAGAAGCTTTGTCTGGAATCCTTCGGTATGACAGATCAAGGGCCGATTCAAAAGTCCCAATTTCCAAAGCCTGTTCTGGTTGGTGAATCGAGCCGTACATTATCTGCAAGTTCACAAAAGCCGATCCAAGACATGTTTAATGAAGCAGTTCATCATGCGTTAACTGATCAATCTGGGGTATTGGTGAACACATTACAGAGCTTGATCAAGAAGGCAGTAGAGCCGATTCAAATACCCGGGGGGCAACAAGATGGGATTCCTCAAGGATATCAAACTGCGTACTATGGGGGGCATCAACAGAGTTATCCAGAAGCTGTTCCTGAGTACAACTATCCGAGGGAATATCAGAATCAGAATCAGAATCGGCTATCAACTCCACCTCTGCGTTATTACGGTGAAGATCCAAAAGAAGATTTATCAGCAAGAGTCATAGAGGTGATAAGAGAGCAATTCGGTCTAAGACCGAAGGAGGAAATGTTTATGTATCGGCCTCCATATCCAGATTGGTTTGATAGAGCTCCGTTGCCACGCCGATACAGAGTACCAGACTTCTCCAAATTCTCAGGGCAAGATAATGTGTCTACAGTGGAGCATGTCAGCCGATTCCTGGCGCAGTGCGGAGAAGCATCGGCTGTAGAAGCTTTGAGAGTTAGACTCTTCCCGTTATCATTATCCGGATCGGCCTTTACATGGTTTTCTTCATTGCCACCTAACTCAGTTCGAGGTTGGGCCAATCTGGAAAAGCAATTCCACAAGTATTTCTTTATGGGAAGTCAGGAGATGAGTTTGATAGACTTAACATCGGTAATACAGAAGCCGGAGGAATCAGTCGCAGAATATATCCAGCGGTTTCGTAATGTTAGAAGCCGATGTTATAGTTTAAGTCTGGACGATGCACAGCTGGCCGATTAGCATTCCAAGGTTTGTGTTGGCTCCGATCAAGGAAAAGATTTTCATCAGAAGACTTTGAGAGCCTAGCACACCTAGTACAGAAGGTATCGGTTTATGAAAAAGCCGATTTCAGGAGGCCAGGAAGGATGATAAGGCCCGAACAGAAGAATTTCGAAGTTTGATAACAAACTCCGAAATTGGGGGGCATGTGTTAACGCCAAAATTTGGTACGGGTCGTTACCATGTTCGGTTAAGGAAAGAAGCGATATCAGCCATTGGAAACTAATCCAGAAGAGTCCGAGCTTGGGAAGGAATCGTGAAGACCACGTTATGGCAGTTATTTATCTTATCTATTAGATAGTTTTATCTTTTAGGAAACCTGATCTCTTGTCCGATCAGGTCTGTTAGTTTTCCTTTTCTAGTTAGGAAAGTCCTGTTTCGTGTCCTATAAGGACTCTTGTAACTCGGGGTATATATACGTATGCCCGGGGACCTTGTAATCTATCTCTCGATCAATCAAATTCGGCGCATCGCCACCCTTTACCAACGGGTTCTTGCTTCTCGACGGGGCTGCATCGTTTAGGTCCGAACTCCTGCGAGAGGGTAAGTCTCGTTACCCCGACTACCAATCGGCTAGGACTTTCTCGGTTAGGTCCGATATTCTAGTCGGTCTATGGTAGTCGGCTTACCACGGTGTATCGGATCTGTCTACGGCTGCATCGGTTCGGTCCGACCTCTTAGGCTGGTCAGGTATATCACATCACGCTTGCATAATTTTTATCAGTTTATTGGGGGTAGTTTATCATCAGTTTGTGCTGCATCGGTTGGGTCCGACCTACTAAACTGCTAGCGATAAACTATTCCTGTTAGGCTGATATCCTTTGTGCAAGCGTCTTATCGGAATGTATAGCCGGTAAGTTATTTTCATCACAGTTGCATTAGGTCTATCGGCTCGTTGAGGTTCCTTTACTATTATCGATCTGTGCTGCATCAGTTAGGTTTGAACTACTAGATCGATAATAATAGATTTATCCTTGTCGGCTGATCGGTGTATATGCGACGTTCTATCGAGTGCTTAGCCGATAGGTTATCTTTTTATTAAAGCCGACTGTATTATCCTACTGTTTTGGTCATCTATATTATCATCGGTTTTCTAGCCGATGCATATGTGTTTCCTCGGCAGTCGGCTGGCTTACTATTTTTGCTTATCTATTGATAATCGGCTCCTAGCCGATGCACATGTTATACTGACATCTTGTCTATTTGCTCATAGCGCTATCGGTTTCCTAGCCGATACACAGGTGCCATCGGCCATCGGCTACAAGGAGCCTACATCAGCCCGTATCGGCCGATAGCCGATGTGCAGTTGCTGTTGACCCGGGCGCGAGCACAAGCGAGGACCCGGGAGCGCAAGTACAGGCGAGGGCCCGGGCACGAGCATAGCGGCGATCGGCTGGAAGGGATCCGTATCGGCTTACTGGCCGATTGGATCAGTAATCTAATTTCTTCATCTCCTTGTCAATTGCGAGGTCAAATTGACTGGCACGCCCGCGAACCTCAAATATTTTAGGACCTGCACTGGAGCTAAGCAGATCTCCCAGGCCTTCGCGTGTCACCAGAAGCCGAACCAGATCGTCAGCAAGCTTTTCGGCACACCCGGCGGTTTTCGGCGTCAACACTTTGATAGATATATTATTGTAAGTCTTATACATGAATACGTCTAAAATAATGTCAAATATCCAATTTACTCTAATATGTGTGAGACCTATGCAGTGGGTTGGTACTGGTCCTAGATGAATGTTAGTGAAGAAACTTCCATTTTATCATCTTCTATTTAAGAGATATAACTTTGGCAAGTTCTACACATATATACGTTATCTATACGTGTATTTTAGTATACATGTGTTTTAGGACTACTTTTTTTTTGAAATCTAACTTTACATATTTAGAAAAGGATGTACTGTGAACTTATTGCCATCTGGGTGTAATTCATTTAGAGCTAAAATAGAGTTTCTACGATTTTTAGAAATTCTTGTACCTTTTATATCCCATACAAAATATTTATCTATTATACAAATCCTAAAAGTGTTTTGTGTACAAATTTTACTTAATCCTCTATTTTCAGAATAAAAGGGCAAAATATTTTGAAGCTCATATGAATTATCTATGAATTTTAGAAGTTAATACATATTTTATATACTAATTAAAGTATATTTATCTGTTACCCAATTTATAAGAGTGTTTTTACAAGTTTTATCAAGTTTCAGTTTACAGCTATAAAGTGCAAAAATTTGTGATCTTATCAAATCTTGATTTACCAAGATGAAGTTTAAAGTCAATAATTTTTTTAATTCTTAAAAGTGTTTATGGATGTTTATCTATGATATTATTTTTAAGGTACTTTAAATACTAGATCTTCCAGATCTTAGTTTACAGAAATAAAGTGCTTTAGTTTGGTGATTCTAACAAATTTTGATTCATTCAATTGAGTTAATATGAATTTTTCTATGGATTTACAAGTTTACACATTTTTCAATTGAACAGAAAAAGTTTTAGGCATTTTTATTTGTTTTTCTAAATCTTAACTCTGCCGGGTCCACATGTCATAGAAAGCCAATATGCAAAAAGGTCCCTCAGTTTCTGGAAAAACAACCCGCAGTCCCTAGCCAGTGTGAAAGGAGATATCACTAGTAGCGCTTGAGTTTCATATATTTACAGTTAAGTCCTCGGGTCCACATGTAAGTCTAAGTGTTCTTTCCTTTTAAACCCTGGAAGTTTTAAACTCTTCCTAATATGTCCCCACGCCTCTGACCAAACAAGCCCGCATGTCAGAGGGACGGCAACGACGCATGGCTAGGCAGAGCAGAGGCAGAGGCGGTTAGTGAACTTGCCGATGGCAAACTAGGCGGTTTCGCATGACGCGGCCAACACAAAAGTTGTAGCCAGTCCCACGGTGAAGCTGTAGGTGGTGGTGGTGCGGTCTACAGTGGCTGGAATAGGAGGCAGTGGCAGCGCAAGTGGCGATATAGTTCGGGATGGTGAGGCCGATCAAGCTACAGCTTGATTCAATGCAAACTAGCACATGATTGGGCGTCCACTTGGTACTAGGGTGCTCAACGAAGGTCCTGTAGTGACTGACGAGGCTTGGACGGTGGTGGCAACAGTGAAAGCAGTCCGGCAGCGGCGAAAACAGCAGGACGACGGTGGCGGATCGATCTAGCGCCTGATCTATTAAGAGGAGGGGTGCACGAGGTTGAGGACTCCCTAAAGACAATTCTTACAAGAGGTATTTGATTGGGGCTCACTGGATGGCTTGGAATCGAGCACAGTGGTGGATGGTCGGCGATGGGGAAGACGATGCCGATCTGGAGCTCCATGGCAGTGTAGCTCGATTACTTCGGTCAGCGGGCTCCTAGGGGTGAGACGACAATGTTGGCACGAGGACTCAGCCTACAATGCCCTAGACTGGTTGGAACAGCAACGACGTTATAGCAGCAGTCCAGTGAAAAAGAGAATGAGGACGGCGGTGCCACGGCGATTTTGACCAACGAACCTAGGGCAATGTGATACGAAAATGGGATGATTAGGAGATGGTAGATATGTTCCCATGGTCAAGAGAGGACGACGCTCACCGGAGTTGGCTGGGGTTCGATCAAACACTGTCGGCGGCAGAGAAGATGGTTTGGTTTTTGGTGACTCTGAGGTGTGCTCTTCGATTTCCTTGGTGGGAACCTGGAGAGGGAGAGGAGAGATGGCTGGCATGGTTTGGAGTGAAATGGTCGAGTTTTCTAGAGTTGAGCTTGTTTACATTGGTCTGTAGGCTAAGGGAGGGAGAGGAAGGAGAAGAGGACATGCTGGCTGTGGCTTGCTGAGGTGTGTCTACTTCTGAAGTGAAACACAACTTGAGCTAAGTCTTGGCCATGACTAGTGGGTCCATGTAGTGGCATTCTAGGTAGAAAAGAGGAGGATGGGTAGAAACTTGGGTGAAACACATACTATCCAAGTATTTTTAGTTATTTCTAGATTTATTTCGCTCCTCTCTCTTTGAAATTCCAAATGACAAATCTAACCTCAAATATTTTGATGTTGTGGTTTTTATGTAGTTAGAGCAAGGTATCTTGGTTCAAATGTTGAAGGTTGCACACAAAAATTTGAGATAGATTTTTCACGGAAATTCAAAGAATTAGAGGGCTGATTCAAATTAGTTTGAATTTATTCAATGGCTAAACTGTTGAATTAAATTCTGAAAAACTTATATTTATTCATGACAAACAAACTAGTATTTGAATAAAATATGTCCCATATATACTTCTGTTCAATTTTGATGCCCATTTGAAAAGTGTATTCTTTTGCCTATTAGGGTTTATAAATAATTTCCAGGTTTGACCAAATTGACTGATTTATCTGAGGCACTATTACAAGTGATTTAATCTAACCAAAATTATGGTGGGCTAAGGGTATTGTCCAGTAGCTTAGAGAATTTTTCCACGATTTTATGTTGAACCCATTATTTTTAGAAATTTCCTAGTCTATCCAATGCATATGCACCCTATTATGAAAATGCTCTTTAGGAACCAAAAACAATAAAAAGAAAGGATGCACATGAAATGGTAGTTATTTTATTTATCTCCACATTTTCATGTCATAACTTCTATTTATACACTTCTAGTCATTTTACATTTTCTATTTTTGGTAATTAATTCTTAAAATTTCTTTGTGAGAAATTTCTTATGCATTTTACACTTGATCAAAATTTCTTATGCATAATTGGACGAATTACTTCCACTTTTATTTAACCCAAAAGATTTCTAAAGATTTGTATTATGGATTCCTAAGCCGTATTTTGTATTCTTTTATATTTTTATGTTTTGACCTAGGGTGGGTCTTTAGCTTGAAAATTTAACTATAAAAGTTTTAACGTACCCTTTTTAGATTAACAATAGTTAATCTATCTCTTATTCTGATTCCATGCAGAAAAACTTACAAGATTTTACCTTCGATGATTTTTTAATAATTTGTGACAATCGAATTTCCAAAATTTGAAATCCGGGTATGTTACAGCCGCCCACGCGCGCGTCCTCCCCTAACCCCCCCGCCAGTGGAGCTCTGCCGTGGTACCGGCTATCCTTGCCCCTCGCCGCCCCAATGCCTCCCCACGCATACCACGCTGCGGCACCCTGCACCTGCCGCCTGCCACCGCCACGCCCCGCGGCAGTGCACGGATCGGTGGACGCATGCTGTTGCCACGCCGACAACCGCCTCGGCCACTGGTCAATAGGGCCTCCCGTACCTCCCCTGCCCCGCCACGCTGCAAATCCCAGACCCCGCCGCCCACGCGCGCTCGCCAGCCACACGGGTATGAGCTTTGTCGCCGCCTGCCTCCACCCCTATGGCGCCTGCCGCCTGCGCCTATAAAAGGGGGAGAAATACCCAGCCATATCCCCATCACCAACCTCACCCACCATCCCGCCGTCCCAGAACCAGAGCAAGGCGGAGAAGTGCTACCCGATGAGGTCGATGCCGCCTGATGCCGCCGATCCACCCCGGACCCGCCCCACGCTCCGTTGCGTCGCTTCCCAGCCGCCGCCCAGTGAGCTCCCACCTCCCCTCTCCTCCTCTCGGGCACCGCCGCATGGTGAGCCCTCCCACCACCTTCCCTCTCCTTACTCGAGGACGTCACTGGCACCCCGCGCTACTGGGCGGAGCCCGCTCTGCCACGCCAGGCAGAGCGAGGCGAGGAAGAAGACGAGAAAAGGGGATTAACTTATCCCCTCCCCCGGCATTGACATGTGGGCCTGCTCTTCTAATTCTCTGCTAAGAAAACTAATGACCCCTTAATCACCCAATAACATGTGGACCCTGCTCAGTCGCGAAAAACATTTTAAAAGCCTAATTTATCTAATGGGTCACTGACATGTGGGCCCCCTATGGCTTATGAGGCTTAATCCTCATCCTTAACCAGCCCTAGCCCCACATGTCAGTGACACAGGAGGATTAATTAGGCCTCCTAGGATTTCTAGCCAGTGGGCCCCAGCTGTCAGTGAGAGAAAAAGATTTTTCTTAAGGAAAATAATGCTGCCAGTAAATACAAAATATTCCAACAGTACCTTTTAGCATTTAAGTTGATTTAATTTAAATTTGAAACTTTGAAAGCTAATATCTACTTCATACTAAGTCCAATGTAACATCCCCAAAACTGCAAAGAAATAAAAGTGATATATGAAATGTGGGAGGCAATAAAAACACATTATTTATCCTAGTATTATCCACATTTTGATTGAGCATTTGCATATGTATTTCTAGGAACTACAGTTGTCAATTCAATTTTTTAGAGGAACTCTTCAGAGGAATAAAAATCCAAGAAAATTCCCCTAGAAACTAAACTATATCAATCAACCACTGTAATTTTCACTGAATTTTATCAATTCAGTAAGAGTCACAAATAAATACTTTAAACTCAGCAAAATCTGGAAAATTGTCATCTGCAGACAGCTTACTTGGCATTTTTGCCAGAATTAATCCAGCAGTCACCTTCTCACCAAAATTTACCAGAACCTGGATTAGTTTGTGAAATAAGTACATTAAAAAGTTCAGTACAATCTTCACAAAGTTTGTACATAAAATGATAGCTCCAAGCTCACTGACTCAGACTAGTGCACAGCAGAAACTGATTTTTGGCCGAACTTCGCCATTTTCTCCAGAGAAATATACAAGTCCCACAATCATGAATTTTGGCACAGAGCTAACCAATACTACCTACTCTCCACAGTAATTTTCCCATAATTTATGCTCCTCATTAACCTGGTAAAACAGTAATACAAAGACTGCATGTTGGACAGCTCACAAGACTTAGTCTCTAGAGAGTTCTCCTCTTTGTTTCACTTCCAAGTGGGACCCACAAGACCCTGGCCCACCTGTAAGCCTCTGCAAGTCTTGGGACAGTGTGTTGCACCAAAGTTTCTACCCACACCCCTCTTTTCTTCCTAAGAATTCACTACAAAGGTCCACTAGTCATGGACCAAATCTAGCTAGATGTGTGTGAAACAATGCCTCCTTACATGTGGGGCCCACCATGGACACTGTAGAGTTGGGGCACCTCGGCATTGCATGAGAGAATATGGCAACACCACCTCTTTCTCCCTCACAGCACACAGAGACACATAGATGAACTCAGCTCTAGGAAAACCCGACCATTTCGTCTAAAACTGCGCTAGCTACCTCTCCTCCCCTTCCTCACCACATTCCCACCGAGAAATCCGAAGAAGAACCCAAGGATCACCGGCGGCGAGTTCACATTCCCCACTGCCGAGAGTGTTCGATTGAGCCCGAGCCTGCTCCGATGAGCTCCACCCCATTCCCTCTGCAAGAATGTGATCACCACCCTCTAATTGTTCCATTTTTTGTACTCGGCTACCCTAGGATCGCCAGTCGAAGTCGCCGTGCTGCCGCCATCCCTGCTCTCTGTCCTACAAAACCGCCGCCGTGACATTGTCGCCGTCCCGGCCGATCGAAGATGTCGCAGTCCGAGCCAGCTCGCCAGCATCGTCGCCTTACTTCTAGGAGACGACTGGCTGAAGGAATCGCGATACGGTGTAGTGAAGCTGGAGATCGAGGTCGTCTTCTTCCTCTCCGGCCACCGTGCCCTCTTTCCGTTCTCTCCAGCTCCAGTGAGTCATACTCCGATTCCTTGCGTAGGTAGCTACCCCAGGACCTCCTTGACCTAATGCTTGTGGATTTCCTCTAGATTGTAGCCTAAATCCGGCTGTCGATGAGTACCTGAAGCACGCCGCCACCGCCGGACCTCTCCTGGAGCAACCACCGCCGTTCCAGCACCGCCGAGTAACCCAGGACCTTTGGTGAGCCTCTCCGGTCCCTCAGACATCGCATGCATGCATCGTTTCAGTCTGTAACGTGACATCCATATGCAACCCGAGCCAACTTACCGCCTCCACCGTCGTCGCCATCAATTCCGACCATCTCAGCTGGCGAGACTACCCTCGATGGATGCGTAAAGACTTGTAGAATTTTTCTCTGTTGACAGCCCGACGAGATCTGCCGCCGTTTGCCATCGCCGCCGCCGCGAAGTTCGTCGGCTGCGCCCGTCGTCGTTTGCTCTGTTTCGAGCCGCTGACAAGCGGGTCCCATCGGATTAGCGCGTGAGGATCTCTGTCAGCAGTAGTTTAAAATACCCGGGGTCTCCTTTGTAAAAGTAACAGACACTGATGAGTGGGCCCTGGATTTAAATGCAATAATTAAAAACCATAGGGACTCTTAATGAAGTTTTCCTCTCCCACGTGCCCGAGGACCGTGGGTTGTATTTCCAGAAAACCCGAGGGTCTTTCTGCAAATATGCAGTCACTGACCGGTGGACCCCATTGATTTAAAATCCGAGAAAAATAAAAGAAATGAATAAATGTTTTTCTGTTACATTGAAAATGGATTTAACTTTGAAAATTCATAGAAAATTCATTACAACTCCAAATTGGGTGAAACTAGTTTTGTTTGTTTTGTAATTTTATTTCCTAAAATCTGGTAAAATAAAAAGTAGCACTTCCTGTACAGAAAACTTGCCTAAAAATTTTGAGAATAAAAAAGGGGGGTGAAAAATAGGACTTTTAACTAGAAAATTCATAAGAAATTCATTCTAGCTCAGAAAAATGTCAAACCAATTTTGTAATTCTTAGAAAAATGTATACTTTCCATTTATCTATTCTTTTTGCACAGAATTAAGCCACAAATAATCAGTGCACTTTATACTCTTAAAAGGACATATAAAATTTGTAAAAATCATATCTCATAAATGGTAAATGCAAAAATAAAAATAATTTCACCAAGAGGTATCTAAAACTAGTACCAAGTCACTGCACAAAAATCATGCATATTAAAGCATTTTACATTTTTGCATCATTTATCGATCTCGCTTTAATTGTAAAATTCTAAAATTAGACGAAGAACCTTTGGAGATCGAGGAAATAGATTTTATTGAGGAACCTGAAGCAGACCTGAACCAAGGCAAGAATCCCACTACCTTTGAACATATTGCTCCTAAATTTTGGGATTACAATGATTTTATTTTAACTTGCATTCATTATTTTGCCATGTAAATTATATGGATTGTGGGCAATGGTAGTTAATCCCTTTTTCTGCATAATCCACCTTGAAATATTGATAACCTACTGCTTGTAATACTAGGATGGGTGGAAGTACTTGTTAAGCGCTTGTCATGAGGTATATACTTGTATATATGCTTAGACATGCCTAGTTACTTACAAAATAAATCATGGCCATCTAATTACATTTGAAATGGGAATTTATTTACTTCTGATCAGAGATGAATATCTACGATAATTGTGAACTAAAACTGAAGGAAAACTGTTTTAAAACTTAGGCAAGCAAGTGGTACACATATGTGATAGTTGTGTACCGATAGGGGGAGTGTTTGCCTAGGTTGCTTAAGGACTGAACTCAGTGTCATTCCTTATGTTAAATAGTACAACCACATGTGTTAGTATGGGATAGAAATAGTGGATTAAGTTACTTAATGTTTAGCCTTGCATTTTGGTAGGCTGAGTAGTATGGGCAGTGCCTACGAATGTACTGTAGGGCTGTTCAGAGGAGCCACCTATATCTCGTAATGGAATAGGCGTATAAGTTTGTCCAATACAATTTGCGTGCCTCGTGGGAGCCAGAAGGCTGCCGCCACGGCGCTGGGTTAAGGCGTGGGCCTGCCACCCACGGCATCGGGTAGCACCCCAATGTGGAGTAACACACCTCGTGCTGGTGCAAGGCTAAATGTTAGGGTAATGTAAAAGCTGTGTTATGACTCTAGACCGTATTCAATTGTAGAGTGTGGTGGTACCGAAAATGATGGGTACCAACAAACTAGAGCGATCTATCATTGTGGGTAAAGTTGTACAAACTCTGTAGAGTCAAAACTAATCGGTTAGCCGTGCTCACAGTCATGAGTGGCATGGTTGTATCCATTGAGTATAGATTTATGATTCAAAATGCTTTATGAAATGGGATGGTTGGGTGAAGATTTTTACTAATTTATACTTGGTGATTGATGAGATGACTATGAAATGAAATGGAGCTGAAGTATTAAGTTGTATTATAGTCTTGCTGCCAAGGAGGGCAGTGAAGTTATTATTTATGAAAATCGATGCCATGATGTTACTCTATTAGTGTATTACGCAATTTGATTTGTGAACCTCTCTTTTAAATTGTTGCGAAATAAAATTGGCTTTCTGCAAATAAAATGAGCCTCATCATATAGCCTTTACCTTAATGACAGCTTACATGCTATAATTAGGTTGATTGTGGCCTTGCTAGTACCTTGTGTACTAAGTTCCATTGTATTGTTGTGTATGCTCCTATAGATCCATGCACAGGTGAAGATGAAGACTTGTATGATGACTGTGTGGGTGAACAGATCGATCAGGATGGTCCTATCTAAGGGTTTACCTTTAGTCAGTTGCCTAAGGGTTTTGGGTAGCTAAGCTTCCGATGGACTAACTATTTAGCCTGTATGGCTTATGTAAACATTAGCTAAATATGTCATTCTGTATTTGTACTTTGTTTAATTTAGCGTAAATACCTTCTGTATTGGATATTACTTGCTAAGATGAACGTGTGGGACTAGAACTTTCCTGGGCTAGTTACACATTAGTAAGAATTTAGAAATGATGAGATGCATGGATCTTGATTCAACCGTAGACCATGTCCCAGAAGTGTGTATCGTGGTTTGGTCGGCACCCTTCGTGTGTTTTTGATGGGCACACTTCGCCGTTTCGGACTAGTGAATCAACTCTCCAAATATCTCTTTATTTCTAAATTCGGTGCTTTGGACTTGTATTGTGGATGGGTAAATATTATGGCAAGGCTGCGATGAGGATGGATGGTTACTGCACTCATTTGGTTTTTATTTGAGATCCCATCCATCTAGATATTTTGCGTTGTCATACGTAGTTACTCTCTATAATGCATTTCCGGGGTGCCCACATCCAAATCGAGTGAAACTTTCAGCAAAATTCATCTAAAATCAAGATCTATCCAATGGCACTAGTTTGGCATTTTTCCTTTATTCTTTATATTTATTCCTTATTTATTAATGTTTAGAACACTAGTTTGACTAGTCGTTTTGCCCAAATTAGGCTACATTTGCAACGACAAGCCCCTCAATGCAGAGGAGGAAGTTACTATAGCCGAGCAAGGCAAGTCACCATGCCCTCCTCCTTGAGCACATTGTACCTAATGAGAAATTGTTTTATTTACAAATTAATTGCATGCTATGTTAAATTGCGTACCCAAATTCCGTTTAAGCCTCTATTTCATTTTGATGCCCTGTACCTTGATGCCATATACTACTTATATATTTGAGTCATTCATTGACGATGCTTAATGTTGCTTCCTAGATTTCTTGTCATTTTAAGTGGAGACATGAAATGCCGCTTGCGGGACACATGAAAACTGTTTTGAAAACCAAAAAACTAAGGAACAAAACTATTTTTGACCGGGGCAGCATGGATTGATTTGGGTCAGTCAAGGATCGAGTCAAGAAAACAGGCAGGAAACGAATAGATTATGACCGCATTTCTCGTATGGGCATAGACCTAGTAGATTAGGTGATTCTAGTGGGGCGGCACCCCAGTCATGGCCGGTTCTGATCACAGTGTTGTGTTGTGGTGAAGAAGAAAGAGGATAGAGTGTGGGTTAATTGACATGTTGAATAAAATAAACATTGCTTCCCTTTCCTTGATACCTCTAGGTCTAAGACTCCTCACACCACTAGTAAGGTGGGATTGGACAGCCAGGGGGTGCATGAGGGATCATAGTCTCTAGAGAGGGTGCTGCAATGCTAGAAGATCTGAAAAAAACTGGCTGTGGCAAGTCTGATATGTTTGGGTGCGCCATGGATTGTGGTAAAGCGTACATCCACTGCAGTGTGAGTAAAACCAATCTATTTCGAGTAGCCGTGCCCAGGGTTAGTTAAGGAGTGTGGAGGGCCATGGGCCCGGTATCTCATGATAAGCATATGGCCACTTGGACAGAGGATGGGCCTAGCCTTATAATTGGAGATATGATAGAGCTCGGTAGACTTGGCCTTGTACGATAAGGAATATACAGCCTTAGTTGGGCAGGTTATATCTCTACAAGGAGATCCCTTGGCTAGAGTCCGGCTGGGACTCCTACTTATACCCCTGTCCCCCAGTATATAAGGGGAGACAGGACGCCCCTTGAGGGCAAGACATAGAAGTTCATCAGAACCACCATACATCCTCAAAGGAAAATACACACAACTGGACGTAGTATTACATCACATCGAGAGCCTGAACCAGTATAAACTCTTGTTCCTTTTTTGCAGTCCGCCAAGTTTCAATCGACAATCAGCCCATATTTCATATTGCCGCGTTGTAAACATCGATAGTTGGCTAAACCAGTATAAACATCGTGCCACTGCACCCTGCTGGATACACTCCAGCTTAGGCCTGATCACTAGGCCACCCCGACTATAGCGAGGATCAAAGCATGATACAGCTGCGCATTTCAGCAGCACCCGTAGTCGGGCGATTACACTTATACCGAACCAACCGGTCGGGTTCTCTAGCAGCAGTCTCGTCTGCATTCAGCATGACGCCAGGCAGCCGGCTCAAAGTCAGCCGCATGCGGAGTCCACACCAAACAAGTCTCTCTCAAGGCGACAACAAACAACAATAATCGGCAGCATCCCCAAAACGATGTCGGTTCAGGGCACTTGCAGGGAGAATCTACCGAGGGCTCCGTTTGCAATGCGACCTCCACCAAGACATCAAACGCTCGGCGCCGCCAACGTGAGACGATAGAGTCGCCTGACTCGACGGAATAAGTACGAGCACTGTCGGACCTACATACACGAGTGTTTCCACGCCGCAGCTGAGACCGGCAGCCCTCACGCAGATGAAGCGTACCCGCCATTCACGATTGAAAGCTACAAAATAGGTCAAGAACTGCAGCATTAGGGACGTTCCAAGCCTCACCGGGCATCGAAAATACGATGTGCAAGACCAATCACGAGTCACTAGCTACACGTTAACACTATGAGCGATCCGATGCTGCCGGAGTACCTTAAAGCCAATGGGCTAACTAACTCCGTCGGCCTTAAGCCAGACTCGGCGAGGACAGCTCACAGGGCTCCCAAAGAGGTCAATCGGCAACCATGGGGAGAACTCCTGGACATGGATTCATCGCAACATTCTTCAGGGACATTAACGAAGGCCGTTTCTGAGCATGATCTCTACCAGCTGCACTACGAGGAAGAATGAGTCTACTTCGTGAGTTCAATCAAAAGGTTCTCGAGAAGCACAAACTCGATCCCAATGACTCAAGACAAGGTCGTCATCGCCGCTTCACAAGGAACGTCAAAAGGACGCCCCGTTCAATCCGCAAATTAGTCAGAAGCCCCAAACTCTGTCAGGCTTCTCTTCGAATATGGCCGAACCAAGTACGCCGACTCGGCTACTTCGGGAGGGGGCACGGCGGTTTTGTTTCAACATGAGCCCTCGACGAAAGAAAAGAGTCCAGGACAGAACGCACCAAAAGGCCACAAAGCAGACAACGAGCCGTCGCAGACAATCGATGGACCCAAAGCGGAAGTCAGAAACGTGGGAGCCATGAATGGAGCAGACTCGGCCGTGGCCGCGCGCAAGAACAAGACTAACACGAAGGTGATGAACGGGACCTTGGCCCCTTCCACCCCAAGGCGTAAACACCGCCAGAACTACTTTCATAGCTCACCAGAAGCTTGCTCGAGCACAGCTTCGTCATCTGGGTGCGACAAAGCGAAAAAGCCAGGATTATGGGCCCGGGCCGCATGATTATCAAATCCCTAGCGAGGCATCAACCATATCTCTACGGAGGCACATTTTGCGTACGAGTCCAACGGAGTAGAAGAACTAACGGCATCTGGAGTCAAGCCGGTCTCTACTATCGGCAGACGCCCCCCCAGTATTTTGCGCTTAGGATCAGAGATGCACCACACACATTCGACCCATAAGAACCATAATCGGGTTTTCACCACCGGCGACGACTACCCACTCGTCTAGACGCTGGGTCAGCTCAAAACCAATCAGTGAAGAACGGTCTCGATTAGCGGAGGGGCAGCCGCTCAATATCCTCTTCCTACAGACCCCTGGACTGAGAGAAGTATTCCTCGTTCATAGCTGCGGCCGAGTACGGTGCCCTTCCACGGGATAATTCCCGGCCTGTCTTCAAACACCACCTCGGGTAGATAACTTTGTTACCGGTCACCTTCAGCATGCGCGGGATAACTTCCACATAGAAAATATCTGTGTCGAGATCACCGACTTCGAGACTACGTACGACCGAACCGGACGGCCACGCTTGCCAAATTCATGGCATACCTGTTAACGCCAAAAATTGGACGGCAGTCTTAGCAGATTCTGGTTAAGAAAAAAAATCACAGAATGACCGGTGAAAGATGTCAGAGAGAGACCGAGCTTTGAACGCAGAACATGAAGCACCACAGGGATTATGGCAGTAAATTACCTTATCTACTTAATTAGTAGTTTTGATAATTTTTAGGAAACCTGATCTCGTATCCGATCAGGGCTTGTTAGTTTTCGTTATAGAGTAGGAAAGTATGTACCGTGTTGTCTATAGGACCCCTGTAACCCGGCGGAATATATACGTATCCAGGCACTGTGTAGCAATCCACACAACAATCAATTCGGCGCAATTTAGCCACCCCTTCGAGGTCTAGCTTCTCAGAGGGGTGCATCGGTTAGGTCGCTCCTGCGAGAGTAAACCGCTCGACCCGCTTACCCAGGTGTATCTGCGCCCTGTCACGGCTGCATTGGTCGGTACCGACCTCTAACCGATCAGTACACGCACATCACGCGTGCGTATCTTATTAGCTTCTGGGGGCATTATCATCAGTTCGTGCTGCATCGTGGGTGCACTACTGCGAACTGTCAGCGATAAGTCGTTCCTGCTAGGTTGATGGTTTGCGCAAGTTCCTTACTCGAAATGTATAGCCGTAAGTATATCTTCATTACATCACAGTCTGCATGTAGGTCTATCGGCTCTGTTGAGATTCCTTTTTATTTATTTAATCTTGCTGCGTCAGTTAGGTCTGAACTATCAGATTGATAATAATAGGACCTTATCACTTGCAAGAGCCGATCGTGTATATGCGACGTTCTATCGGAGGCCAAAGGCTTAGCCGATAGGTTATCTTTTCTATAAGCAACCGACTGTATTCATCTTACTATTTGGTCATCTGATTAATCATCGGTTTTCTAGCGATGAATGCTGTTTCTTGCAGTCGGCTAGCTTACTATTCTGCCTATCTTTTTATCATCGGCTTCTAGCCGCAATGCACATGTTATACTAACCAGCTTATCATTTAGCTATATAGCGCTTATCGGTTTTACCTAGCCGATAAACAGTGCCATGCCATCGGCTACAAGGCGGCCTACATCAGTCTGTATCAGGCGAATAGCGATGTGCAATGCCTGCGTGACCCGGGCACAGGCACAAGCACGCCGAGACACAAGGGGCGAGCTACAGGTGTTAGCTGATGTGCGAGCACTGTTGGCTCCATCCGGCCTGAAGCGAAGACTTTATCGCTTAATCGGCCTATCGCTGCTGGTAGCGGACCAGGGCACGGGTCCCGGGCTTAGGCAACTGGAACGAGAACCGAGGTGGGCCAACAAGCGAAGACCCGGGCGCGGACACAGGACGAGGCCTAGGCAAGTCGGCGTCAGGTCAGAGAAATCGGATACAGGAGCTATCGAGCAATCGGTTGGAAGGAGTCTACTAGTAATGTCGACACCGATTGATTCACTGAATTAACTATTAATTCTCCTTGTCAATTATTGGGTTCAACCTTGAACTGGCACGCCTGCAACCTCAAGATTCCTTAGACCTGCACTGGAGGCTAGCGGATCTCCAGGCCTTCGATACTGTATCAATCGCACACAAATCAGAATCATCAACCAAGACTTCTGGCACACCAGGTGGTTTTTGGTGCGAACCAATTACCGCACTATACCTACCATGGTGCTCAGAATCGCCTGGTCCAGCTAGAGTTCTCTCTCTTCACAGCGACGTTCATAAGCAAGCTTCACCATACGACAAAAGAAGGTAGACCAGTTGCTCAGTCCAAGAAGCGCAAGTCGGAGCGACAGCAATTCGAAACAAGACCACCACAACAGAAGTTGAGGAACAACCAAGTTCCGGCGTAAGAAAGAAGCAAAGTCAAGAATCTATCAGACGGACTCTGACACGAAGACAGATCCCCCTGAGACCCTGCGACCCCTCCAAGACTTGCTCTAGCTATGGCACTGGACTCGACCCCAAATCGGAAACGTGCTCGTCACCTTCCTCCCAGCAAACAAGGGCGCATCTTTGCCTGGAAACTTACCGATATGCAGGGTACCAAGGGAGGTGATCGAGCACGCCCTAAATGTCAAGAAGATGCAAGCCAGTCAAGCAGCGGCTACGGTGCTTTGCACAGACCGTAGATGTTTGGGAGGAGATAACCGCTTCTCGCAGCCGGGTCATCAAAAAGGTCTACCACCCCGGAATTTGGCTGGCAAAACAGTCCTAGTCCGGCACGAAAGCACGGTAAATGGCGCAAATATGTGCGATCGACTACACCGACTTGAACAAGGTCGTGCCCCAAAGAAATCCAGGTACTCCCAGAAAAGAATCACGGGTGGTGAGATTCAACATGCGGGCGTTGCGAACGTCTCACCTTTCTCGATTGTTACTCAGCGATACACCAAATCAGCACTGAAGGGAGGCAGGACTGCCTATAGACGGTCTTTCATCATGCAGTTGCGCAATACTGCAATTCACCATGACCGTTCGATTGAAAAATGTGGAGCAATGTATCAATGAGCAATTCAGTGGTGCTTCACAACTTCAGATCGATGCAACGTGGAGGCATATGTTCGATGATGTAGGTTGTCAGACAAAGTCCAAAGAAGACCTCATTGCCGACTTGGAGGAACCTCCACAAAATCTATTGAAAGATTCAAGTAATGTTGAACCTAGAAAGCTGCGCCTTCGGTTATGTCCCATCTTGGCAAGACATACTCAAGGCCATTATCATTCTCAGCATCGAGGCATCGTAGGCTAATCCAGAGAAATCACGCAATCATGAAATGGCACCCCAGACTAGACCAGAAGGGACGTCCAGGAAGCTGGACTAGGGAATGGGAAGCATCGCGCTTTCTTCAGGTTACTGAAGAAAGCAGATAATTTTACAACCTGGACCCTCTGAAGCCCAAACAAGCCTTCGAAAACTCAAGAAGTTCTCACAATCACCACCGTGTTGGACATCACTATGCCCCAAGAGCCCATTTATGCTGTACTGGCGGGCAACACCTAGGTAGTCGCATAGGTGCCTGTGCGTCGGCGATCGAAACACAGGTCATATACAAAAAGTTCACAACGGACCAGTCTACTCGTCAGTGACAGTCCATAGCCCTTCCAGATAAGTCGAATAAGAAGTCAGAGCTACTCTTAAACGCAGCCATACTTCAATAACACTAGTCACGAGCAGTTGGCATAGCACTACTTTCTAGCGCATCACAGTCACAAAAGGATAGTTAATCGTATCCACTGAGGATGTCCAGCAATACACCGTCGAGTCCCACCGACCAGAATCGCTAAATGGGCACATGAAACGACACCGAGCTTGATGGCGTTCGGACATCACCGACTTCAGCCAAACGCGACAGCAATCAAATACACAAGCATCTAGCGACCTTGTGGACGAAAACCACACAGTGCGACCAGAAGTTCAGACGCCTACACAACAAGCAAAGTAGAGTCCTGGGACAATCGTACTATCGACTGGTCTTAAGGTCGCCGAGTGACCGAAAGCCAGCGTCGTACTGACGATCACCCACGTGGAAAAACTCAAGTACAGTTCTTCCAAAGATCACTACCCGGACTTCCCACACAATGTCGACCGAAGTAACGAGCACATCATCCCAGGCTCCGCATTGCTATAATACCTCGGACATACCCGCCAAATTGTTTATGCGTGAGAGATCTCAACTCATGTATAAACCAAGTCATATGAAAAGACTGGACATGTCTCGACACAAATACCATGGACGGCATACTGTTACAGGAGGTCAAACAAGTTGGAAACAATATCGACGGGCTGGAGATAACACAGTATTAAAATGACATACCAATGAATGCTGCAGAATAGAATTAGGCAAACCATGGGCATCGAGACGAAGAAGATACCCGGACCCACACAACAGGGATCTTTGACATCGCAGCAACTAATGGAGCCATCAGTCAAGAACAGAAAACAGTGCCAGAACAGTTGGGAGAAACTTACCAAGGCAACACCGACGAAGTACTATCATATCTCAAGATTGGTGGAACTCCTGTTCCTCAATTTCCCCTGGACGGACAAACTTCCCAGAAGATCGCATTCAAGACGAAACAAATTCAAAACGTCGAAACAATGTTCCTAGTAGCTACAGAAGCTGTACTAAAGAAGTGCAACTTAACGGTATAGTACCTCATCCGCTGTTGTCCCGACGAGAGGCAAGCAGAACTCGCAATGATTCACTCTGAGCATACTGTGCAACCATGCCGACAATCCAGGATGTTAGTCAGAGGCTTATAGGCAGGATTTTCTAGGCACAGCAGTAACAGATGTAAAGACATAGTCGCACACACTTCGAGGAATCGTTGTCAGTTCTATCGGCATAAGAACACACAAATCTCCAGCCCCAAGAACCCAAACCATCCCAATCTCTATGGCGCCTTACCATTGCAGTATGGGGCTTGACATGGATCTGCGGCCTTCAAAAAAATGCTAGGAGGGACTCATAACACTTGTTCGTACGAATAGTGAGATTAAATTCACAAAGTGGATTGAGGCAAACCACTTTAGCTACAAACAGCGACATCATCAGAGTAATATAACACTATAACCTGATCAGGGATCTCAACCACATCATAAACGAACATGAGACATCCCGATTCACGGGCAAGCAGTCTTCAGATTTCATGTGGAACATCCGGCATACAAAACTCTGTCTACTCATACTATGGCACACCTGTGACAGCACGGTCAAGGCTGAGCAATGCCATAATCATGGAATCCTACAAGGTATCAATGCACCAGGATATTCGGACGAACTACAACCACTATATGCAGAGGCGAGTGGTACAAGAACATCCCATCTATTCTCTGTCTCAAACAACCACAGGTTTAGATCGCAAACGGCCAACAAGCTGGGCAATCCCTTTCTTCTGGTCTGTAGGTCGCTGAAGCCTTCTGTAGTACAACATGAATTAGAGTCAGGCTTTTTGCAAGAGGTTCGACCTCTACTTAGAAAATGGATCAAAACCTACCGATTGGATCGAAATAGACAGTGGAAGAGAGAGGGACATTGACCAATACTCCAGTCGCAAGGTATCTTCAGCCTGCAGTCGTTATCACAATCGACCAATGTCCATGGCACGCCATTACTCTGGTCAGAGACCTCGTCTTGAGAGAATAGCAAACCACCAAAGACAAGCATAAACTATCCCCAATTCAGGAAGGGCCCGTTATCTTATCGCCGAGTTATACACGGAAGGCGTCTATGACCTGAAGACCGAAGACGGTTGAGCTCAGTCATCAACTCATGGAACATATAGAACAACTACGCCTTTACTCTATACTTTACATTTCATAATGTACAGTTTCTTTGATCATACACCGGCTGTCCAACCGAGTGTCAGTCTGGTCGGGGCTGATGTATAATTATATGTGCTTTGTCATAAATATACACGAACTGTTTTCTAAGTTATGAAGTTCCTGCATGACTTTGTCAATATGACGCCCCGAGTACAGCTTTCTGCTGTTGAACGATTTATTAACGTTCCTATAGACTAACTCGGCGATAGACCATACAGTGGAGTAGAGCTAATGACAACTAAGTAAAACACCACAGCAGTCGATGGCATAATGCAATACATACTATGCACATGTTCTTACACAGGACATTCTATACAGGATGATGGACTGTTACATTCCTAGATCCTTGTGATCGCCCTACAGTCACGGCCCGCACTGAACTGATGACAACTCCAACGCCTCCTCAGCGTGTTGTCTCTTTGCAAACCTTCACCGAGCCTCAAGACTCTGCCACCCGGCCGGTAGATTCTCTTT
>RYFJ01002898.1:0-112868 GCA_003991445.1 Oryza meyeriana var. granulata
AATCCCGCCAAACAACACTCGGCAAATACAACTAGCGACAAACGGCGGCGTCGCCAGTCGACCGCGACCCAGATAGACTCTGAGTGCGAATACACCGCGACCTTCGCCACACCATAAAAGGCCCGGCTCGCGAAGAGCGGCGAAGAGGATGAACGCCGCCGTGGAGGAGAACCACGAGCGTTCGGTCTCCACTACGAGCGGCTACACGCCAAAACCGAAGCCGAGTTTCCTCAACGATAATGAAAAGGATCCAGCCTTTACTCGGGAGTTACAGGAACGTCGGATGGCCAGTCGGTTTAAGCCTAGCGGAATTGAAAAGTACGACGGCAAGACTAACCCAGAGTCCTGGCTCACCGTTACGTCCTATGCAGTTCAAGCTGGCTGGGGGCGACAAGCAGAGCATGGCTAACTAACCTCCCAGTGCGCGTTTATCCGACTCGGCGAGAACATGGCTGACAGGGCTCCCAGGGGTCGATCGTTCCTGGGGACAACTCAGGGAGCGGTTCATCCGGCTAACTTCCAGGGGACCTACGAGAGACCGCTTCCGAGACTGACTCTACCCAACATGCATCGAAAAAGAACGAGTCTCTACGGGAATTCATCAAAGGTTTTCCGAGAAGCGCAATCTAAATCCAAGCATCAAAGACAGGTGTCATCGCCCGCTTCCGCAAGGTGAGTAAAAGACGGCTCATCGCGAAGTTCACTCGAAGCCACCATCCACTGTCCGGACTCTCTTTCGACATGGCCAACAAATAACGCCGACTCAGCTTGAATGCGTCGCAGAGGCCTTGAGAGAAGAAGGAGCCCCGACAAAAGACAACAGGGCCAAAAGCCACAACGAGGCCGCCCTCAGAACAAGCCTGGCGCCGCAAGCGAAGTCAGACAACGAGGTGCTAACATGGAGCGCAGTCGGTCGCGGGCCCCAGCGGAACAACGACTACCAGAAAAGTCATGAAGTGGGCCTTGCCCTTTCACCCAAGGGCCGGCACGCGGACCAATGACTCCACATGCTCAGAAGTTTGCCTCGAGCGGGCTTCATCATCTGGCGCCGACAAGGACAAGGACAAGGCCAGCTCCGGGTACCGGCTGATGACTTTCCAGGACCCCCAAGATGACCTCAACCACAATCTTGGGGGCCACTGCCGTTACGAATCCAAGCGCAAGCAGAAGCTATCAGCGCGGGATATTAACGCGGTCTCCACAACGGATACCCCCAATACTGGCGCTGGTTCCAGAAATGGCTATTCACCTTCAACGCGCGCGGATCACCCACCAGATCGGGTTTCCCACCCGGGACGATACCCACTCGTCCTGGAATCCGGTCGTCAAAATATTAGGCTGAAGAAAACTCTCATCGACGGAGCAGGTGCGCTCACATCCTTTCCCAAGACTTGGACGAGATGAGAATTCCTCGTTCAAGGACTACGGCCGAGCACCGCGCCCTTCCATGGGATAATCCTCGGCTTTGTCATCAACCCCACTCGGGCAGATAACCTTGCCCGGTGACCTTCGGACGCGGACACTTCCGCACAAAAACAATCTCCCTTCGAGGGTCGCCGACTTCCGAGACCGCGTTACGCGAGTACTCGGTCGGACCGGCCCTCGCCAATTCATGGCGATACCCGCACTACACATACATGGTGCTTGCTGGAGACATGCCCGGGCCAGCAGGAGTCCTCTCCCAGCAGCGGACGCTAAAGGCAAGCCTTCCACCTGCCGACACGGAGAGCTGCGAGCTGGTCAAACACAAGACGGCAGTCGGTGCGCGACCGGCATCCGGCAAGCCGCTACAGGTCTGAAGTCGATCGATCCAAGTTCCTGTGCAAAAAAAGCAGCGAGTCGGGAATTTCAGTGGATCTGACACGAAAGAAGATCCCCCTGGAACCCTCCGACCCCTCCAAGACTGCCTTAGTCGGGACCTGGACTCGGACCCCCAAGATAGGAAGGAGCGCCCGTCACTTCCTCCAAGCCAACAAAGATATCTTCGCGTGGAAACCGTCGCATGCCGGGCGTACCAAGGGAGGTGATAGGATTGCAATGCCCTATCACGTAAAGCAGACGCCAAGCCCGGTCAAGACAACGGCTGCGCGCGCTTCGTCGCTCAAGACGCTGCAAGGATGCTATCCGGGAGGAAATCCAGCTCCTCGCAGCCGGCTTCATTCAAGGAAGTCTACCACCCGGACTGGCTGGCCAAACCAGTCCTGGGGTCCGGAAGAAAATTCGCGTAATGGCGGCATGTGCGTCGACTACACGCGGACCGTCAATTCAAAGCGTGCCCTTTTTTTGGTACAAGGACCATTTTGTCTTCCCAGGATAGATTCAGGTGGTGACTCAGGCGGGGTGCGACCTACTCAGTTTTCTTCGACTGTTATTCGGTGATATAATCAAATTAGCTTGAGGGAACAAGACTGTTTAAAGACATCTTTCATCACGCCGTTTGGAGCGTATTGCTATAGTCACAATGCCGTTCGGTGTTCTTGAAAAACCGCAGGCGCAACTCCTACCAAAGGGCTATTTCATTGGCGGTGTTTGCCTTATGACACTCAGAATCGGCGCAACGTGGAAGCCTACGTCGACGATGTGGTGATCAAGTCTAAATCAGACAGGACCTCATTGCCGACTTGGAAGAAAGCCTGTCGCAAATACCTCGAAGATTCAAGATGAAGTTGAAATCCCGGACAAGTTGCACTCTTCGGGTGCCTCTGGGAAGTTACTCGGCTTTGGTCAGGGTCGTCTCCACCGCGGCATCCTGAGGCCTACCCGGTAGAAAGGTCAACGCCATCAAGAACATGGCGCCCCCGACCAACTCAAAGACATCCAGAAGCTGACAGGCTGCATGGGCGCACTCAGTCAGTTTATCTCCCGACTGGGCGAACGGGGCATGCCCTTCTTCAAGCTCCTCAAAAGGCGGACACCTTTCAGTGGTTACCCCGGAAGCCCAGCAAGCCCTTCGAAGACTTCAAAAGAATTCCTCATCACCCCCCGTGCTAGCGTCACCCCTGCCCCAGGAACCACTAATGCTTTATCTGGCGCAACAACCACAGGTAGTCAGCCACGGTGCTGGTAGTGGAGCGATCCGAACAGGGTCATCTTCAAAAATACAATGGGCCAATCTATTTTGTCAGCGAGTCCCCTTGCCGACTCCAAAACAAGATACCCGCAGGTCCAGAAGCTGCTATACGGCCCTACTCATCACAGTCCGAAAGCTGGTGCACTACTTTCAAGCACATCAAGTCACGGTGGTCACAGCGTTTCCACTCGGGGATGTCCTTCATAATCGCGAGGCCACCGGCCAATCGCTAAATGGGCACTCGAGCTGATGGCGTTTGAATCACCTTTCAGCCAACGGACAGCTATCAAATCTCAAGCTCTAGCCGACTTCGTGGCCGAGTGGACAGAAGTTCAACTCCCAACACCAACAACAAAAGCTAGAGTACTGGACAATGTACTTCGACGGTTCCTTACGGATCGGCGTGCCGGGGCTGGTGTCATACTGACATCCCCACTGGCGAAAAGTTGAAGTTACGTACTGAAAATCCACTTCCCGGCTTCCCACAACGTCGCCGGTACGAGGCTCTTGTTCACCGGGCTCCGCATCTGCCATATCACTCGCATACGTCGACTGGTTGTGCGCGGAGACTCCCAACTCGTGGTCAACCAAGTCATGAAAGACTGGACTGTCTCGACGACACAATGGCGGCAATACTGTCAGGAGGTCCGCAAGTTTTGGAAAACAAGTTCGACGGGCCTTGGAATCACACGTCCTGCGTCAATACAACGACGCGTTTGGCCTGATGAGCTGGGCTTTAAACATGGATGCCAAGCGAGAAGCGGTCCCGACTGGAATCTTCGTCGAGCAACTTGTATGGAGCCATCAGTCAAGAAGAACGGCACAAGAGCAGTCGGGAGGCGAGCCTACCCCGACACCGACGAAGTCTGCACATATGTCAAGACTGGAGGGGTCCTGTTCTCAAAATCCTCCTGGATCGAGTGAACTCCAGAAGATCGCAATCAAGCCGAGCAAATCAAGCGTCGAAGCAAAAGCTTCCCTGCAGTCGGTATAAGACCTGTACCGAAGGAGCGCATCCGGTGTCCTCATGCGCTGGTGTCACCACGAGGAAGGCAAGCAGATCCTGCATTCAATCACTCGGGCATATGTGGCAACCACGCTGCATCCAGGACGTTAGTCGGGAAAAGCTTACCGCGGATTCTTCTGGCCCACCGCAGTTACAGACGCCAAAGACATCGTCTCCGCAAGTGCGAGGGTTGGCCAGTTCTTCGCAGACAGACAAATCTTCCCCGCCAGGAACTTCCAGACTATCCATCTCTTGGCCATTCGCAGTATGGGGGCTCGACATGGTCGGCATTCAAAGAAAGCGCCAGGAGGGTTCACACATTTTTCGTCGCAGTGGATAATTCACCAAGTGGAGTTGAGGCTAAACCTGTCGCAACAATCACACGGCACGAGCAAAGGACTTCATCTTGAGTATACTATAATTTTTTTCCGGTTTGGGGTCTAACGCATCATACTGACAACGGCACTCAGTTCGCGGCAGGCCTATTCCAAGATTTCTGCGACTGACTGGCTTATCAGATCTGCTATGCGTCTGTGGCACACCCGCGGAGCAACGGGCAGGTTGAGCGAGCCAACGGCAATGGTCTTACAAGGCATCAAGGCCAGGATATACGACCGACTACAACCATATGCGGGTCGGTGGGTTACAAGAACTACCATCCGTTCTTGGTCTCTCAGACCACGGGTTAGTCGGGCAACAGGGCAATCCCCTTTCTTCCTGGTCTACGGTACTGAGGCCATGCTACCGACCGAGATACAGTTCGGCTCTCGCGAGTCCGGGCTTACTCCGAAGCGATTCCAACAGCACCGTACTGATCGAATTAGATCAGCTGGAAGAAGCAAGAGACGCGCAACAATCAGTCGGGCAAGGTATCTTCAAGGCCTGCGTCGCTACCACAATGCAATGTCCGTGGCCGTTTTTTTGCCTTTTTTGTCGGGGTATCTCGTTCTAAGAAGATCAAACCAAGGACAGGCATAAACTATCCCCATCTGGGAAGGGCGTTCATTATAGCCGGGTCACGCGGGCCAGGCGCCTACCGACTGAAGCAAAGACGGCGTCTCATCACCAACTCATGGAATATAGAACAGCTACGTCCTTTCTATACCTGAGTCTCACTTTTTCCATGTGTACAGTTTTTCCTGACTCACTACGCGTTGTTCAATCGAGTAGTGTAGTTCGGGGCTGCATGTATATTATGTGTTTCTGTCAATAACATACAAGCTTATCTCACCTCGGTTATGAAGCCTTGCCACGCCTGATGCATTTCGCCCGAGTATAGCATCTTCCTCCGAACGATTTTTATCAAGTTCTATCGATAGCTCGGTGCATGCTACATGGTCGGGTAAAGCTAATGACAACCGAATAATAAGTTTGGCGGCACGACACATATATTTCACACATGATCGTATATGAAAGCATATGTATACACCGACTACAAAATATATTGCCTTTACAGACCCAGGTCTCGGGTAATGCTTCAGCAGTCGGCTTGCCTTGTGAGATCAGCTCCAGCGCTTCCTCGGGCGTCGTTCTCCTTCGGAAAATCCCTCCCCGATGGCCTCAATGTCCCCGGGTAGATGGACTTTGGTCATTGCTAGGGTCTGGGCCACGCCGGCGGCAACCCGTCGTCTGAGTACCTTTTCAGGGCATCGGCACGTCCTCGAGACGCCCCATTATTTGAGGAATTCGGCTACAGCTGGTCCCACTGAGCGGGGATCCACAAAGGTCAAGGAGCCTTCACGGACCCGACGAGGGCCTCGTGACTTCCCTGATTGACTTATCTCTTCTCCGTGTAGAACCGGTACTGGGCCTGGATCGTTGGCTTCTCATGCCTGCCCAGATCGGTGTTCCGGCAAGTAAGCTTGTCAGGATTCGGCTACACACAGGGTGAATAATGTATTGGCTGAGATCACAGTCGGGTTGAGGACTTACTTTCGTAGTCGCCTCCCACCCGGCCACGGTCTTCTCCAGTTTCGGCCTTCTCTTTACCGGAGCTCGACGACGGCCTTCTCCAACTCGGACTTCTCCCGGTCAAGTCTCGGTGTTGGCCTTTGTCAGGTCGGCCTTGACCCTTTCAAGCTCGGCCTTTGGCTTCTTCGGCCTCCTTCAGCTGCGACTCCTCTCCGCTTCGAGGTCTGCACCACAGATTAGCCAAGAGCTCAATCACGCAGTCATGACACCACCAAGCAGTCGGATCGACGTAGCTGGATGATTACACCAACGGTCCAGTCGGGGAGATATGCTCGAGGATTTTACCTCTGATCTTCTCGGCTAGGGCCCATTCTAGCCTGAGCTGATCAGCGCGCCGCTTCTTCAGCCAGGCCTTTCGTCCTCGTGTGACGCGCCTCCATCTCGGCCTTCAATGCCCCTAGCTGTTGTAATTCTGCGAGTGGGGAGCCATCTCGACCAGGATCTTTCTGTCATCGCCTCGTTGCGTCGACGAGCTTCTGCTCAGGACAAGGAACAAGCCGACGACAGAGTCAAACATCAAGACAAGAAGATTGCCGGAGCTTCACTACAAGAATCATATCCGCGACCCCTTGGGACCCGTTGATGGGCGGGCACGAAGCAGGCTCTCGGCTCTCTCCTTGCGACGACTTCATCGAGCCTGAAGCTTTCATAGGTGGTCGCGAGTGGTTCCACAAGAAGGTCCGGGGCATCACACGTGGGGAGCTTCGATCCGAGGCAAATGTGGGATCTCTGGTGGCGGCGGCAACGGCGACGATGGCGGTGACGATAACCATGATGGCGACGGGGTCCTGGCCTCTTGGCATCGCTTCCCTACAACATTGGGTGACCGCCTCGTGGGGATCCGTCCCCGCTTCCGCGACGTATGGTGCCTCGGGGCTTGGGGCCTCAGTTTCAACAGCCACCTCTCGGTCGAGTGGCGGTTAGTGGCCCTGTAGTCGGAGCCACTCTCGGTTTCAGCGACTGGGCTGGCCGCGGCTCAGCAGGTGTGTTCGCTGCTGCTGACTCGGCTGGGGCGGACTCATCAATGCAGAGCAGATGGGTCGACCTTTTGAGGTCGATATCGGCCCGCTTCCTGCACAATTCGAAGCAAGACATCAGGACTGTATTTAACATACAACGACTACAGAATGCTTGGAGTAGTGACCTCTTGGAACTTCAGCTTCCTGCTAGCTGTGCCCGCTCCAAGGCGAAGCGCTAGCATCGGCACCCGCGCCCGGTCGGTATCGTCGACGGCAAGACGGCATATCGGCCTGAGTCGGCCTCGACTCTGGTTACGGTTGGTTCGGGTTCCTTTCGCCCCAATCGGCCTTTTCTGCCCTGATTGGCCCCTGTGGCGGCGCTGGTTGGCCTGAGTACGCGACGTCGAGCCTAAGCCTGCTGCTCTCAGCCTGGGACTCGACCGCTGTGGGCGTTGTGGCAGCGGTGTCCTTTATCTTCAAGCTACCGCTCATGGCACGCGCTGTCATGGCTCCTCGCCCGATATAAAATTGGCTTCTTCCCCGCTCTCTTGGAGCCGGGTTGGGCATCAGAGGGACTCCTTGGTCTTCCTCGGCGCGACCGCAGACAATGGACGGAATCTTCATCAAATTTCCTCGTGCCACTACAAGCAAGTCGACAAGATATCCATCACGCAAGGTTGAACAATCATCGTTCCACAGGCGTTCACCACAGAGAAAGTAGAAGGTTACTTGGTCCGCGGCCGGATGAAGCTATAGGCAGCAACTCGGCGGTTATCATTCTTCGGTGGCAACGAGCCCTTTCGGAGAAGAAGCCAAACAAGGTATCGGTTACTGCCCCCTTGTCCGCTGTCTCGCTGCTCACCCGGTCGGGATCGTGTTTACCTCTGAAGGCCAGCCGAAAGCGCTTCTCAGCTTCAGCGGCTGACGCGCCTCGTCAGGAAACGACGAGCACCCAGGGCCCTGTCAAGCCGGCCCTCTGAGGTCATCTATCTTCGTCAGCAATATGTGTGCCTGGCCAGTTCTTCAAAGGTTGGCTCCGAAGACCAGCTTGGCAACACCGCCGGCGGCATACCAGTAAACGGGCGCAAGGAAGGAGCTAGATTGGCACAGTAAATACCACTCCTGTGCCAGCCCTTCAGAGAAGATTTCAAGGGCAAAATCGATATATGTTTTCTTCCCGTCATCCTTAGTTGAAGACCAGCCCCCCAATCACACTGATATTACTCTTGGAAGGCTGGGGCTTGACATGGAACAAGTGTCGGAAGAGGATGAAATGGGGCTCAACACCCAGAAAGCACTCGCAAAGAGTAACGAATATGGAGATCTGAAGGATCGAGTTGGGATTTAAATGCACCAACTCCAGCCCGTAGAAATCAAGGATCGGCGGAAGAAATCAGACGACGGAAGACACAAGCCCCGATCAAAGAAAGATGGCGAAAACTACCGTTTCACCAGGCGGGGGTTTGGGGCTCGACTCATCCTCGCCGACCGCCAACGGATCACTTCTTGGCTGGGCACTTCAGCTCGCTCTTCCAATCCGTTTCAGCTTCATTGAGCCGCATCCGAGATCGGCAAGAACTCCTGGTGCACCGCAGGATTCGTCGCCTTCGGCATGACTGGAGGTGTTGAAGATTTGGGGGAAAGCAAATCGGGGGGCTTGGAATAAACGAAGAGGATTGAAATCGCCCGAGTCCGGGTGGGGAATGGCTGCTGCTAACCCTAGCCGGCGGGAGGCGAAAAGCTAGGGCGCAAGGTGGAAGATGAAGAGATTGGTTGCTTTGGGGAAGACGATGAATCTTTTTCTCTTTCCCCATCCTTTTATAGCCTATAACCGACTAGATGGGGCCCAGGCCTACACAGTTGGTATTGGGCCGACAAGATATGAGTTCCTCAGTAGCATGCTCCATGTGGGCCGCTTCGCAGGCTGAGTTGAATTATAGCGCTGGTGCTACTCACAGGAATCGATGAGGTAAACAGATATGCTTCATGAGGGCCTTACTGCTAAACAAATATGTTGGTATCTGTTTTATCACCAGGTCGAGGATATATCTTATAAGGATCACAAGCTGGTCTTTCATTAAAATTGGGGATGCAGGTATCTTTCTCGGGAATACCTGACCACGTAATGGATTTATTTCATAAAGTGGAACTCGGCCTACATGCGTGGCATCAGTTGCCATGAGCAACATTATTCCAGCCGACATGACGCTGAAGAGTCTAACTTTCGAGTAGTGCACTACTCGGGAGAGACTATAAATTTCTCATTCCCGCTGACATGACGCGGAGGAGTCTAACTTCTAGGTGGGACGCCACTCGGGAAAGACTATAAACTCATATTCCGACTGACATGAAGTCGAAGAGTCCTATATACGAGTAGCCTCCTACTCGGCAAGACTATAAATTATATTCCGGTTGACATGATACCGAAGAGTCTCATATACCAGTAGTAATCTACTCGGGAAAGACTTCCAGGTTAAAGATCTTTGACTTTATGTTTAATTGTCTTCACAATTAAGCACAAAGTCGGGGGCTACACCTAATAGGTGCGCCTATTCGGCGCACACTATTCATTTATCTACATGAGCCCTTCATAGCCTCGCTGCCAGCTGACATGAAGCAGGACTCGGGAAGACTTACTCGGACAAAGAGTACTCGGGAGCATCGCACTCGGGTAACCTTCACCGTGGAGGATGAGCACTCGGCATCAGCTGTGACTCAACTATGAAGGTCTCAGGGGCTACTGTGGGAGCCATGGGCCCCGGGTACCTCACTACAAGCACATGGGCCACTCGGATAGAGGATGGGCCAGATCATGTAATTAGAGATAAGATAGCACCCAGCAGGCTGTGCCTTGTACAATAAGGAAACATAGCCTTAGTCGGATAGGATTCTATCTCTAATAAGGAAATCCCTTGGTCGTATCCGACTGGGATCCTTACCATGTACCCCTGTCCCCTAGTATATAAAGGGAGGCAGGGCGCCTCATGAGGGCACACCAGATTATTGATCACAAATCCACCTCAGAGGAATAACACCTCAACTGGACGTAGGGTATTACCTCACATTGAGGGCCTGAACCAGTATAATTCCCTCGTGTTCCTCTGCAATCCACCGAATTCCAGGTCGCCGAGTACCCCCCATAGTATTATTGCCGGTGCAAAGCATCGACAGATGGGCGCCATGCCTCCCCTTATATACTGGGGGACAGGGGTACATGATAAGGATCCCAGCCGGATATGGCCAAGAGATTCCCCTCTGAGAGATAGAAACTTATCCGACTAAGACTATGTTTTCCTTATCGTACAAGGCAAAATCTGCCGGGTGCTATCTTATCTCTAACTACATGATTCGGCCCATCCTCTATCCGAGTGGCCCATGTGCTACTGGTGAGATACCCGGGGCCCATGGCCTAAAGTTGAGCAAGAACCTAAAGTTGAGTGTGACTTCGTGTAGCAGCAAGGCAAGCATCTAAGCATATTGAATCTATGTCTTCAATAAATTGATTTGTTTGCGAAAACAATATCTATATGCATGTTTTAGTCCATTTAAAATGGGAAAATGGGTAGAGTCAATATTGCCCAATTGTATGCATTTCCATTCCTTGGTTGTTGATTCCATGTTTTTACCTTGTCACCCCTGGTTAAGAGCTTTGGGTTACTTTTATTTTTATCGAATGCTTAGCCATGATTATTTCTAGACTTAGAAAAATCTAATAGATGGAGCTATCGGTTCAAAACTACTTTAATACAAATGGATGGGTTAAAATCTGAAAAGAATAACTTCTGATTTATAATTGAGAATATTTTTGACTTGGACGGATGATAGGGCGATGACGGGATGGTGTTTCCCCATGCATGTAGCTCCTTCTGGGTCGTTAAGGACCGAACATGTTGGCGTCTATTCACGCACCCTGCGTACTTCCACACGCCAGGAATGGGACAGCTTAACTTAGTAACACAGGAGGCTGTGGCCATTTACACCCGTCCGTCAGTCGTAAGGATGGTCTTTCCTTTGGAGGGCCTCGTGCGCGCCTGGTTTTGGCCAGAGGTGCCTCCCGCGATGGTGAGCCCGCCTTAGTCACCTGTGTGTGTGGCTAAGTCGTCGGGGGCCCAGACGTGGTTTAGGTGGTTTGAGCTAAGCGTGGGAAAGGTTTTGTTGTGACCTCTAGTCCGCACTCAATGTGTAGAGTGTGGGTACCGACGGGTACGGATCAAACTAGAGTGTAGCCATTTGGCTTTTATCACATCGTGTGGGTAAAGATGTACACCTCTGATCAGAGTATGAACTATTTGAATAGCCGTGTCCACGGTTACAGGACGACCGCTTGATGTGTTAGTCAGTCTATGTTAGCATCCAACTTGGGATATGTGGTTATATCATGACTTAGGATAGTCATGGATGGATGGGTTTGTATGAGATGCTTTGGTGTTAAATATGACTTGGTTTTAGTCATGAAAGATGGTATGCTTGTGTAGCATATTTATTTGGGCAATGGTGGCCCATTGTTGATGTTAGAGCATGGGATTGTGCTCATTTTCATCTCTTTTTCAGAACATATTACCTGCTGTCATAAAATTTCAGATTGCTTTTCTTTCGCAAATGCTTATAGTTTCAAGTTATTATTTTGCTCAATAAACTTAGCTCTATGCAAAACCAGATCAACATAGCCATATTCTTTGATGTAGAGACCAGCATTACTCCTTTGTACTATTAATATTGTGTAAGTCTAGCTGAGTACCATTCGTACTCACGCTGCATATTGTTTAGGTGAGGATGACGACGATGTTGGTGTGATCTACTATTATCCCGCTGAGGGTGGCGAGGATAATGTGTAGTTGGAGTTAAGCTCTATCCCAGTCGGTTGCCTTGTGGGTCTAAAATGGCACCACTGGTTTTATCCTTTATGTTTACATTTCCGCTACTATCTTTTGTGCTACTCTATGAGGAATTAGGGTGTGAACCCTCTATGTAATATATATATAACCCTGCTGCACTTTTATCCATATTTAGAGTACTTGTGATGTTTATCAATTGCTAAGATGAACGCGTGGAACTAGAGCTTTCCTGGGCTAGTCACACATTAGCAATAATTTAGAAATGATGAGATGCATGGATATTGATTCAACCGTAGACCATGTCCCAGAAGTGTGTATCGTGTTTGGTTGCCATCTTCGTGTGGTTTGACGGGCACACTTCGTTGTTTCAGACTGGTGAATTCTCCAAATATCTCCTTATTTCTGAATTCGGCGCTTTGGATTTGTATTATGAATGGGTAAATATTATGGCAAGGCTGTGATGAGGATGGATGGTTACTGCACTTATTTGGTTTTGATTCAAGATCCCATCCATCTAGATATTTCTCGTTGTCATTGTAATTACTCTCCATAATGCACTTCTGGAGTGTCGACAATGACTGCCCTAGTTGTAGAAGTTGAAGCTATCCCGACAGCAGGACTGCTAGTGCCAGCTAACCAAGGGGCGAGTACTGAAGCCGTTACTCCAGCCCCAGAGCGAGTCCCCGAAGCCCCAGTAGCTGCCGAGCCAGGAGCCAGGACCTTGTCGCCATCCATTTCGTCATCGTCTTCAGATGAAGTGGATTTCCCCAGACTTGAAGCCCCTCCCCGTAAGTTCCCGAGAACATTCCATTGGGTATCCCCTGAGGGAATCATGGAAAGCTACTAGCATGATGAGGAGGCAGAGGAGAGGGAGAGTGAAGTTCTTCTTCATGCCGCAATCGCCACATCTCGGGGAATCCAGGTATGACTCTTGCCACATTGAGTTCTTGACAGTCTTCCTTGTATTGGTTCTCTGCCTCTTGACTCTATTTTATTCTGTTTTTTGCTCCGAGCAGAAGATAGTCGACCGCTCAGAGAAAGTGAACAAGGTCTGTCGATGTTTTACACCGGAAATATGAATACGGGGCAACTCGGCGGATGGAAACTCTGTGGATTGCAAAGGAACAAGGAGAGGTTTGTACTAGTTCAGGCCCTCGATGTGAGATAATACCCTACGTCCAGTTGTGGTGTTATTCCTTTGAGGATTTGGGTCTGCTTCTATGAGCTCATGCCCTCAGGGGGTGCCCTGCCTCCCCTTATATACTGGGGGACAGGGGTACAAGGTAGGAGTCCCAGCCAGATACGGCCAAGGGATCTCCTCTTAGTGATACAATCTACCCGACTAGGACTGTATATTCCTTATTGTACAAGGCAAAGTCTGCCGGGTGCTACTATATCTCTAATTACAAGTCTCGGCCCATCCTCTATCCGAGTGGCCCATATGCTTCTGATTTGGTACTCGGGGCCCATGGCCTCCACAGTAGCCCCTGAGACCTTCATAGTGGAGTCACAGCTGATGCCGAGTGCTCATCCTCCACGGTGAAGATTGCCTGAATGCATTGCTTCCGAGTACTCTTTTTCCGAGTGCGTCTTCTTCCAGAGTCCTGCTTCATGTTAGCTGGCAGCGAGGCTATGAAGGGCTTCATGTAGATGTATGAATAGTGTGCACCGAATAGGCGCACCTATTAGGTGTAGCCCCCGACTTTGTGCTTAATTGTGAAGACAGGTAAACATAAAGTCAAAGATCTTTAACCTGGAAGTCTTTCCCGAGTAGTATACTACTGGTATATGAGACTCTTCGGTATCATGTCAACCGGAATATGATTTATAGTCTTGCCGAGTAGCATGCCACTCGTATATGGGACTCTTCAGCTTCATGTCAGCTGGAAAAGGTTGTTATAGTCTTTCCCAAGTGGCGTCCCACTCGGAAGTTAGACTCCTTAGCATCATGTCAGCTAGAAAGAAGGTTTATGTCCCAAGTAGTGCACTATTCGAAAGTTAGACTCTTCAGCGTCATGTCGGCTGGAATAATGTTGCTCATGGCAACTGTTGGCCAAGCATGTAGGCCGAGTACCACTTTATGAAATTAAATCCATTACGTGGTCAGGTGTACTCAAGAAAGATACATGCATCCCCAATTTTAATGAAAACCAGCTTGTGATCCTTATAAGCATATATCCTCGTTACCTGGTGGATAAGACAGATACCCAAACACATCTGTTTAGCAATTAGGCCTTCATGAAGCATATTGTGGAGGCCATGGGCCCCGGGTACCTCATCACAAGCATATGGGCCACTCGGATAGCGGATGGGCCAAGACTTGTAATTAGAGATATAATAGCACCCAGTAGATTTTGCCTTGTACAGAAAGGAATATACAGTCTTAGCCGGGTAAGATGTATCTCTAAGAAGAAAATCCCTTGGCCGTATCCAGCTGGGATTCTTATCTTGTACCCCTGTCCCCCAGTATATAAGGGGAGTTAGGGCACCCCATGAGGGAAGAAGATCATTGATCAACACACATCCTCAAAGGAATACCACCACAACTGGACGTAGGGTATTACCTCACATCGAGGGCCTGAACCAGTATAAACATCCTTGTGTTCCTTTGCAGTCCACCGAGTTTTCCCTTGCCGAGTAGCCCTATAGTTATATTGCCGGTGTAAAACATCAACAGTTGGCACGCCAGGTAGGGGCTTCTGCGAGATCTACACCACAATCTCGATGGATTCCACTTCTGGAGTCGATGGCGGCAAATTCTTCCCTGGAGACACAATATCCTTCGGAAGCCTCGACTTCATCGCCGACCAGATCGGCAATCTCACCTTGGCCAAACTAGATCCAATCCAACCAGCCGAGGGACCAACCGACTCCGCGCCAGTCAACCCACAAGACGTTGCGCCAATTATCATCAATCTGGTGCAGCAATCTTCACCTTCGTCGAGCCTTGGGACAACTCTCTCCTTCGACGTTCGACTCGCGCTAGGCCTTGAGCCAGCCCGGGTTGGGCTAAGAGGGGGAGAGATCGTCAATCTCCCGCACAGATTCGGCGGCGCCACAGATTTACATCTTGCGCGGCAGACCCGATCACCTGCGATTCAGTTTGGACACGGCCAAGCACCGTCTCAGATTGGATCTAGGGAGGTCGGAGTCGTTTTCACTCCGATGAATTACTCGGATTCCGACTCGAAGTCGGATAACAATTCGAACACTAGTTCGGACTCCAGTCTGGCAAATCTCCTTCTGCCCCGTGAGATCTTCATGGATTCAACACCACCATCGGAGGTTCGCCGACTACAGGAGGAGCAGCAGGAGGAGGCACGCCGACTACAACAACAGGAGGAAGCCGATCGCGAAGCTCGTAACGCCGAGTTACGCAAGGCGGGGCGAACTGCTCAACAACAGATCCTCTAGACAAAAGTCAGCGACCACGACGTCTTCGTCATGCCACAATAGAACATTGTGGCTGCCGCCACTCTGTTGGACACGCTCCAACTCGGGCCTGATCACCAGGCCACCCCGACTATTGCCAAAATTAAGGTGATGACCACAGCTACCGCCTGTCAGCAGCAACAGCAGTCGGACGACACAATTATACCGGCCAACAGGTTGGGTTCTCCGGCAGCCGGCTCATCTACATCAGCACGGCGTCAGGCGGCTGGCTCAAGTCGGCCACATGAGGAATCGCGCCAAACAACACTTGGCGACACCAACAACGATAATCAGCGATGTCACCAGTACGATCGCCGGCCCAACCAAGACCTCTGAGTCCACCTAAAACACGACCTCCGATATGACATCAACGCCCGGCGCCACCAATGTGAAGAGGAAGAGCGCCGCCGACTGGAGGACGAAAACGAGCATTTCAGCCTTCACCACGAGCGGTTTAACCGCCGTGATCGGAGCCAGAGCCCTCACGAAGATGAAGGCATTCCAGCTTTCACCCACGATCTCTAGAACGTCGACTAGCCGTCGGGCTTCAAGCCTATGGGGATAGAGAAATACGACGGCAAAACCAACCCCGAATCCTGGCTCACTGTATACACCCTGGCAATACGAGTTGATGGGGGTGACCACAAAGCCATGGCTAACTACCTCCCAGTCGCATTGGCTGACTCGGCGAGGACATGGCTGACAGGGCTCCCGAGGCGGTTGATCAGTTCCTGGGGAGAACTCAAGGAGCGGTTCATCGCCAACTTTCAGGGAACCTACGAGAGGCCGTCTTCTGAGCATGATTTATATCAACTACACCAGAAGAAGAATGAGTCTCTACGCAATTTTATCAAGAGATTCTTCGAGAAGCGCAACAAGATCCCAATGATCAGAGATGAGGCTGTCATCGCCACCTTCCGCAAGGGAGTAAAGGATGCCCCGTTCATCGCGAAGTTCACTCGGAAACCACCATCCTCTGTCCGAGCTCTCTTCGACATGGCAAACAAATACACCGACTCGGCTGAAGCGGTCGCAGAGGCCCTCGACGAGAAGGAGTCTCGACAGAAAGAACAAAAGGCGAAAGCTAACGTGCCATCTCAAAACAAGACCGGCGGCCACAAGCGGAAGTCGGATAACGAGGTGGCCAACATGGAGCGAACTCGGTCACGGCCCCAACGTAACAACGACTACCAGAAAGTCATGAATGGGCCTTGCCCCTTCCACCCCAACGGCAAGCACGAGGCCAAAGACTGCTTCATGCTTAAGAAGTTTGCTTCCGAGCAGACTTCATCATCTGGTGCCGACATGGACAAAGAGAAGCTAGATCAGGGCCCGGCTGACGATTTTCAAGATCCCCAAGCTGAGCTTAACCACACCTTTGGAGGGCCATCTGCCTACGAGTCCAAGCGGAAGCAGAAGCTTACAACGTGCGACATTAACTCAATCTCTACGCAGACAGCCCCCAATATTTGCGTTGGTCAGAGACGTCTATCACATTCACCCACGCAGATCACCCAGATCGGGTTTCACACCCGGGACGATACCCACTTGTCCTAGACCCAGTCGTGAAGAACATCAAGTTGAAGAAGGTTCTCATAGACGGAGGCAACACGCTCAATATCCTCTTCGCCAAGACCCTCGATGAGATGAAGATTCCTCGTTCAGATCTGCGGCTGAGTACGACGCCCTTCCACGGGATAATCCCCGGCCTATCTTCAACACCACTCAGGCAGATTACCTTGCTAGTAACCTTCCGCACGCGGGATAACTTCCGCACTGAAAACATCTGCTTCGAGGTTGCCGACTTCGAGACTGTGTACCATGCGATACTCGGACGACCGGCGCTCGCCAGATTCATGGCAGTACCGCACTATACATATATGGTGCTTAAGATGCCAGGGCCAGCAGGACTCCTCTCCCTCCGCAGTGACATCAAGCAAGCCTTCACCTGCGACAAGGAGAGTTACGAATTGGCTCAATCACAAGAGGCGGCAGTCGGGCGCAGTAGAATTCGGCAAGCCGTCACAACCGAAGTTGAGTAAGACCTAGTTCCGGCCAAAAAAGCAGTGAAGTCAGGAATTTCAGCGGACTCTGACACAAAGAAGATCCCCTTGGACCCTTCTGGCCCCTCCAAGACTGCTCTAGTCGGGACTGGACTCGACCCCAAATAGGAAGACACGCTCGTCACCTTCCTCCAAACCAACAAGGATATCTTCGCATGGAAACCGTCCGACATGCCGGGCGTACCAAGGGAGGTGATCAATCATGCTCTCAACGTGAAGACAAACGCCAAGCCAGTCAAGCAACGGCTGCGGCGCTTCATTCAAGACCATAAAGATGCTATTCGGGAGGAGATAACCAAGCTTCTCGCAGCCAGGTTCATTAAAGAGGTCTACCACCCGGATTGGCTAGCAAACCCAGTCCTGGTCCGGAAGAAAAATGGTAAATGGCGCATGTGTGTTGACTATACCAATCTCAACAAGGCGTGCCCCAAAGACCCATTTGGTTTACCAAGGATAGACCAGGTGGTGGATTCAATGGCGGGGTGTGAACTTCTCAGCTTTCTCGGCTGCTACTCGGGATACCATCAAATCAGCCTGAAGGAGGAGGACTGCCTCAAGACGTCTTTTATCATGCCGTTTGGTGCGTACTGGTACATCACTATGCCGTTCGGTTTGAAAAACGCTGGAGCAACGTATCAACGTGCAATTCAGTGGTGTCTACACACTCAGATCGGGCGCAACGTGGAGGCCTACGTCGACGACGTGGTGATCAAGACCATGTCCAAAGAAGACCTCATCGCTGACCTGGAAGAAACCTTCCAAAATCTTCGAAGATTCAAGATGAAGTTGAACCCGGAAAAGTGCACCTTCGGTGTGCCATCTGGCAAGCTACTCAGCTTCATCGTCTCGCGTCGCGGCATCGAAGCCAACCCGGAGAAAGTCAATGCAATCATGAATATGGCTCCCCCGAGTAACTAGAAGGACGTCCAAAAGCTAACAGGCTGCATGGTAGCACTCAGCCGGTTTATTTCCCAACTAGGCGAACGGGGTATGCCCTTTTTCAAGTTACTGAAGAAAGCAGACAACTTCTAATGGACTCCTGAAGCCCAGCAAGCCTTTGAAGACTTCAAGCAATTTCTCACATCACCCCCCATGTTGGCGTCACCGATGCCCCAAGAACAGCTAATGCTATATCTAGCGGCAACTTCTGAGGTAGTCAGCACGGTGCTAGTAGTCGAACGATCCGAACAGGGTCACATCCAAAAAGTCCAACGGCCAGTTTACTTTGTCAGCGTGGTGCTTGCTGACTCGAAGATGAGATATCCACAGGTCCAGAAGCTGCTCTATGGCCTACTTATCACTGTCCAGAAGCTGGTGCACTACTTCCAAGCACATCAAGTCACGGTGGTCACATCATTTCCACTCGGGGACGTCCTGCATAACTACGAGGCCACTGGCCGAATCACTAAATGGGCACTCAAGTTGATGGCATTCGACATCACCTTTCAGCCACGGACAGCAATTAAATCACAAGCTCTATCCGACTTCGTGGCCGAGTGGACAGAAGTTCACATGCCCGCATCAACAGCGAAGCTAGAGTACTGGACAATGTACTTCGACGGTTCTCTACGGATCGGCGGCGCCGGGGCTGGAGTCATACTGACGTCCCCCACCGGCGAAAAACTGAAGTACGTCCTGCAAATCCACTTCCTGGCTTCCCACAATATCGTCGAGTACGAGGCACTCATCCATGGGCTCCGCATCGCCATATCACTCGGCATTCGTTGACTGGTTGTGCAAGGAGACTCCCAACTTGTGGTAAACCAAGTCATGAAGGACTGGACATGCCTCGATGACACCATGGCGGCATACTGTCAGGAGGTCCGCAAGATGGAAAAGAAGTTCAACGGGCTAGAGATAACACATGTCCTACGAAAATACAATGACGCTACAGACGAGCTGGCAAACATGGGATCCAAGCGAGAGGCGGTCCCAACAGGGATCTTCATTGAGCAACTCATGGAGCCATCAATCAAGAAGAAACCAGCGCCAGAGCAGTTGGGAGGTGAACCTACCCCAGCAACAGACGAGGCGCTGCACATATGTCAAGATTTGTGGACTCTTGTTCTCAAATTCCTCTTGGATGATGAGCTCCCAGAAGACCGCAGTGAAGCTGAACGAATTAAACATCGAAGCAAGAATTTCTTAGTCGTCGGAGAAGACCTGTACCGAAGAAGTGCATCCGGTGTCCTCATGCGCTGTGTCACCACCGAGGAGGGCAAGCAAATCCAGCAGTCAATCCACTCAGGCATATGTGGCAATCATGTTGTATCCAGGACATTAGTCGGAAAGGCTTACCGGCAGGGATTTTTCTGGCCAACAGCAGTCACAGATGCCAAAGACATCGTTCGCACGTGCGAGGGTTGCCAGTTCTACGCAGGACAAACCAATCTCCCAGCCCAGGAACTCCAAACAATCCCAATCTCTTGGCCCTTTGCAGTATGGGGGCTTGACATGGTCGGGCCTTTCAAGAAAGCGCCCGGAGGGTTCACACACTTGTTCGTTCCAGTGGACAAATTCACCAAGTGGATTGAGGCCAAACCTGTTGCAACCATAACAACGACACGAGCAAAGGACTTCATCACGAGTATACTCTATTGATTCGGGGTCCCCAACCGCATCATCACCGACAATGGTACTCAGTTCACGGGCGGCGTATTTCAAGATTTCTGTGACGACTTCGGCATCAAGATCTACTACGCGTCTGTGGCACACCTGTGGAGCAACGGGCAGGTTGAACAAGCCAACAGTATGGTCTTACAAGGTATCAAGACCAGAATATTTGATCGACTACAACCATACGCGGGCTGGTGGGTACAAGAACTCCCATCTATTCTCTGGTCTCTAAGAACCACGGTTAGTCGGGCAATAGGGCAATCCCCTTTCTTTCTGGTCTATGGTGTCGAGGCTGTGCTTCCAACCGAGTTAGAGTTCGGCTCTCCGCGAGTCCGGGCTTACTCAGAAGAGATTTCGAACAACACTCGATTGGTCAAACTAGATCAGTTGGAAGAAGCGAGGGATATCGTAACAATCTAGTTGGCAAGGTACCTTCTAGGCCTACATCGCTACCACAATCGCAATGTCCGTGGCCGTGCCTTTTTGGTTGGAGATCTCGTCTTGAGGAAAATACAAACCACCAAAGACAGGCACAAACTATCCCTAATCTAGGAAGGGCCGTTCATTATAGCCGAGGTCACGCGGCCAGGAGCCTACCGACTGAAGACCGAAGACGGTGCCCTCATCACCAACTCATGGAACATAGAACAGCTATGTCCTTTCTATACCTGAGTTTCTTATTTTTTTCCATGTGTACAGTTCTAGTCGGACTCACTACGCCGCTTGTTTCAACCGAGTAGTGAGTCGGAGGCTATATGTATCTTATATGCTCTATCAATAATATACGAGCTTGTTTTACTTAAGTTACGAAGCTTCACTATGACTTTGTTATGTTTGCCTGAGTATAGCTTTTTGTGGTGAACGATTTTATTAAGTTCCTACGGACTAACTCGGTGCAGACCATATAATCGAGTAAAGCTAATGACAACTGAGTAATAAAGCTTGGCGGCACTGCATATATATTTACACATGTCTTTACAAAAAACCACAATACACCAACTACATGACGTACTATTTTTATAGATCTAGATCCCTGGTGATAATCTTTGCAGTCGGCCTTGCCTTGGCTATCAACTCTAGCACCTCCTCAAGAGTTATCTCCTCGGCAAACCCCTCCCCGATGGCTTCAACATCTGCCCTTGGGTAGATGGACTTGGTCATAACCAGGGTTCGGACCACACCGGTAATGACATGCTCATCTGAGTACCTCTTCAGGGCACTCGGTGCATCCTCCAGGTGCGCCTCCACTTGGGCGATCGAGCTGTAGCTGGTTCCCACGGGGCGAGGATCCACGATATCAAGGAGCCCTCTCATGGATCCGAGGAGAGCCTCCCGTGACTCCTTGACCACCTTTATCTCCTCTTCGTAAGCCTGAAATTGGGCCCGGGAGTTGGCTCTAGCAGCTACCCGGGTTCACTAACAAGTAAACTTGTCAGGTAAGGCTACAGATGGGATAATTGATGGATTGGTTAAGATCAGTGTCAAAACGGAGACTTACTATCATAGTCGGCCTCCCACCTGGCTATGGTCCTCTCTAGTTTAACTTTTTCCTTCTCGAGCTTGGTGTCGGCCTCTTTCAACTCGGCCTTCTCTCGCTCAAGCTCGGTTTTGGCCTTCATTAGGTCAGCCTTGTCCATTTCAAGCTCGGCCCTGGCTTTCACGGCCTCCTTCAGCTGGATTTCTCCCTCTGTTCGGGCCTTCAACTCGGCTTCGAGGGCTGCAAGACAGATTAGTCAAGGACTGGACATTGCAGTCAAGGTACAACCAGGCAGTCAGGAACAACGTAGCTGAAGAAATATACTATGGATCTGGTCAGAAAGATACATCTTGGAGGCTCACCTCTAATCTTACTAGCTTGGTCCCAATTCTCGGCCCTGAGCTGAGTAATGGAGTCCCTTAGCCAAGACTCCCTCTCTTGGCAGCGCCCTTCTACCTCGGCCTTCAAGGCCCGGAGTTGGTCTAACTCTTGGAGCTGGGGGGCAACCCACATCAAGACTTCGCTCATCATCTCCGAGTGATCAACAAGCTTATACTCGGGGAAAAATAGAGCAAAAGAGAGTCAGTCGTCAGATAACTCATATGAGCAAGAAAACCAAGACCACGAATACAGTGAAGGACATACCTGGATCCCCTGGGACACGGCGAGTGTGGCGCACAGCAAGCTTTCACGCTCCTTTTCTGCCGCAGCCTCGTCATGCTTATAAGTCTTCATGGTTCCGTCGGGTGCCGTCCAATGGAACGTTAGCGGGAACTTGCGAGGAGGTGCTTCGAGTCTGGGGAGGTCTGGTCTATCCGAAGGTGGAGATAGCGACAACGACAAGGACGACGACCAAGATGGTGACGGACTCCTGGCCCCCAACTCAGCGGCCTCCGGGGCTTCGGGGGTTGACTCAGGGGCTGCGGCCATGGCTTCAACAACCGGCACTGACTTAGGTGCTGCCTCGACGGCTTCCACGACAGGCGCCGGCTCAGGAGCCGGAGTAGCGGCGCCGGCAACCATCCCTTGGTCGACCGGTGTCGGCGGCCCTGCAGTCGGGGCCGTCCCAGTTTCTGCAACTGAGACCGCCGCCGGCTCAGCAGGTGTGCTCGCTGGCGCCGACTCGGCTGGGGTAGGATCGGTAGTGGGAGTGGCCGGCGTGGCCCTCTTGAGGTCAATGTCGACCCGCCTCCTGCGCAACGAATCCAACATCAAGACGACACAATCATAAACATGATTCTTAGAAGACCCAGAACCACCCACCCCTTGGAAAACTTGAGCTTCTATTCGGGAGATCCAGAGGCCGGTACCGGAGGGCTGCTGGCTATCGGGCCAGAAGGCGTGGCAGTCGGCGGCAGCACTTTAGCCCTGGTTGGCCCCGTTCGTGGTGTGACCGGCTGGGGCACTGGGTACTCGGCGGCGCTGCGGTCGACTTCGTACTCGGCGGCACTCTCGTTGGGCTCGACAACGTGGGGCTCGACAGAGCAGGTCCTGGCCTAGGACTCGATGGCCTGGGCGCTGCACCGGCGGTGTCCTTTATCTTCAGACTCCTAGTGGCGGTGCTCAACCTCACAACCTTCCCCTTGCCCCAATCTGCAATGGGTTTCTTCCCAGCTCTCTCGGAGTCGGGCTGGGTGGCTGAAGGACTTCTCGGCCTTTTCTTCGATTTCATGGCCGACAACGGACAGGAGTTGTCGTCAAACTCCTTGCACCACTGCAAACGATTGCATAATATACATCACACAATGCTGGATAATCATGGATACATGTCTACGAGCATTCATTAGAGAAGCAGATGTTACCTCGGGACAGGGCCAGTTCCGGTTATAAGCCGCGATGCAGCGCTCCGCGTCCTCGGTCTCGATCACCCCATTGGAGAAATAGGTGAACAAGATCTCGGTCACATCTCATTGGTTGATCACCTCTCGGCTTTCTCGGTCGGGGTCACCTTTCCCTTGATCGTCCTAGCAAAAGTCGCTCCTCAACTTTAGCGGCTAAATGCGCCGGGTCAGGAAACGCTTGGCCACCCAAGGGCCAGTCAAGCCGGCTTCCTTAAACTTCTCCAACCTGGCTAGCAACTGATGCACCTGGCCCATCTCTTCAAAGGTCGGGTCTGATGACCAATTGGACGAGATTGTCGGCGGCTTCCTGGTGAATGCAGGCAGGGAGGGCACCAGATCGGAACAATAAAACCACTCCTTGTGCCAGCCTTTCAAGGAGGACTTCAAAGGAAGACTGATATATACCTTTTTCATCCCACTTCTTAACTGAAGGCCAGCCCCCCAATCACCTAAACCTTGTTCTTGGAGGGTTGGGGCTTTATGTGGAATAAGTGCCTAAAGAAGTTGAGGTGGGGTTCAACACCCAACTAGCACTCGCAAAGAGTCACAAATATTGAGATTTGTAGGATCGAGTTGGGATTCAGATTCACCAACTCCAATCCGTAAAAATTAAGAAGACGGCGGAAGAACTCGGAAGAAGGGAGAAAAAAACCCTGTCAAAGAAAGAGGCAAAAACAACAGTTTCACTGGATTGGGGATTTGGGACCGACTCACCCTCGGCCGGCCGCCAGCGGATAATGTCGCGGCTCTGTAGCCGCAGCGACCTCTCCAACCTCTCCAGCTTCGACCGGCTGCAATCCGAGGTTGGCCACCGATCATCCGACGCCCCAATGGAATCTAGCACCTCGGCATGGCTGGGGGGACAAGAAATTTGGGGGAAATATAGTCGGGGGCTTGGAGTGGACAAATGGATGCGGAATCACTTGAGCTTTGGTGGGGAGGAGCAAGCGATGGTGAACCCTAGCAGAGCTAGAAGCGAAATTTCGGCGCGAAGCTGGGAAGACGAAACGATTGGTCGCGTGGAGAAGATAGAGGAATCTTTTCTCTCTCCCTCAGCCTTTATAGAGCCTGTGCCGACTAAATGGGCTTGGTCCTACACAGTTGAAGCTGGGCCATCGAAGATATGAGTTCCTACAGTAGCACGCTCAATATGGGCCACTGGCAGGCTGAGTTAAAATCGCAGTGCTGATGCTACCAACAGGAACCGATGAGGTAAACAGATATACTTTATGAAGGCTTTATTGCTAAACACATGAGTTTGGGTATCTGTCTTATCCACCAGATATCGAGGATATATCCTTATAAGGATCACAAGCTGGTCTTTATTAAAATTGGGGATGCAGGTATCTTTCTCGAGTACACCTGACAACGCAATGGATTAATTTTCATAAAGTGGTACTCGGCCTACATGCTTGGCCACCAGTTGCCATGAGCAACGTTATTCCAGCTGATATGATGCTGAAGAGTCTAACTTCCGAGTAGTGCACTACTCGGGAGAGACTATAAATATTTTTTCCAGCTGACATGACACTGAAGAGTCTAACTCCCGAGTGGGACGCCACCTGGGAAAGACTATAAACCCCTTTTTCCAGCTGACATGAAGCTGAAGAGTCCCATATACGAGTGGCATGCTACTCGGCAAGACTATAAATCATATTCCGGTTGACATGATACCGAAGAGTCTCATATACCAGTAGTAATCAACTTGGGAAAGACTACAAGGTTAAAGATCTTTGACTTTATGTTTAATTGTCTTCACAATTAAGCATAAAGTTGGGGGCTACACCTAATAGGTGCGCCTATTCGGCGCACACTATTCATACACCAACATGAAGCCCTTCATAGCCTCGTTGCCAGCTGACATGAAGCAGGACTCGAGAAGAAGAAGCACTCGAACAAGGAGTACTCAGGAGCAATGCAGTCGGACAATCTTCACTGTGGAGGACGAGCACTCGGCATCAGCTATGACTCAACTATGAAGGTCTCAGGGGCTACTGTGGAGAGCCCCGGGTACCTCATCACAAGCATATGGGCCACTTAGATAGAGGATGGGCCAAGACTTGTAATTAGAGATATAATAGCACCCGATAGATTTTGCCTTGTACAGAAAGGAATATACAGTGTTAGCCGGGTAAGATGTATCTCTAAGAAGGAAATCCCTTGGCCGTATCTGGCTGGGATTCCTATCTTGTACCCCTGTCCCCCAGTATATAAGGGGAGGCAAGGTGCCCCATGAGGGCAGAAGATTATTGATCGACACACATCCTCAAAGGAATACCACCACAACTGGACGTAGGGTATTACCTCACATCGGGGGCCTGAACCAGTATAAAATCTCCTTGTGTTCCTTTGCAGTCCACTGAGTTTCCCCTTGCCGAGTAGCCCTATAGTTATATTGCCGGTGTAAAACATCGACACATATCTGTTTACCTCATCGATTCTTGTATTGAACATGAGCACTACGATTTTAACCCAGCCTGCGAGCGGCCTATATTGAACATGCTACTGTAGAAACTCATACCATGGTGGTCTACTACCAAATAAGCTGGCCTAAACTGACCTACCTAGCGTAGCTCTATAAAATTGGCATCCCTCGCATGTCGGGATGAGTATTTCAGCGTCGATAACCGCAATCAGCTAGAGGAATCCTTGTCTTCTAGCCTTTCTGACTTATGTTCTAGATGCAGCCTGGTTGCCACAAATGCTTGAGTAGGTATATTGCAGAATTTGCTTGCCCTCCCCATGTGTGATGTAGTGCATGAGAACTCCGGATGCGCTTTGACGACGTAGATCTTCTCTGACTTCGGTAAAGCCAAATAAGGTACCCAAACCTTGCATTAGCATAGGATTTGGCTGGCGACCCTCATGGGGCATATCCTATCCAACAAAGTTATGGCCAGATAAGGTACCCGAACCTTGCATTAGCGTAGGATTCGGCTAGCAACCCTCATGGGGCATACCGTATCCAACCTAGCAAAATTGTAACTGAATAAGGTACCCGAATCTTGTAGGATTCAGCTGGCGACCCTCGTGGGGCATACCTTACCCAGCAGAGTTGTGCCCGAGCCTCGACTAACGCCGAAGGTTGGTTGTTAGCTCACATGGAGCGTAGCCGGGGAAGATGACGTCCCAACTGGCACAAGTACTCGGTAAGTAGCCCTCATGGAGCATCCCGAATGTATCTTGGCAGACTTGTCCAGCCCCGAGCGTAGGAGATAGGCACGCAGCCCTGAGTTCCTGTCACGCGTATCCGGAGCTAACCCTGCACTATAAAGATATCGGATGAGTAGCATCTGTTGATGAAAACGATCACCCGAATAATATTTATGTATTTTACAATATATGTAAATACGTGTTCTTCCACTTGTTGACATTAATTTCCCCAAGTAGTTGACCCCTTACGTTTAAGCACTCTGGCCGACTAGTCATAGCCCCCTAGCATCGGGAGTTGGCTCATGGCTCTTTCCCAGACACGCGTTTTGGCTGACTTGAGTTCGTCTTTCATGGAGCAAAGTTTCACGGATCGGAATTTATGCTACTCAAGTACTTTTGCAATCATTTAAGAGCAAAAATAGAAAAAAGTGCAGCTTGTACACCTATTAGGTGTAAGCGGCTGCGGCATTGGCAAAGCCAAGTGAGGAAATATTTATCAGAGAGCGACTTAGCTGTTCAGTATTTGGGAGTGGGGATGCCATCCTTGCGTTTGGGCTTTCGAGCCCCCGAGCATGTCACTTGTTGTTCTGATAATCTTCAGTTGTAGGAGGTCGAGGACGTTTGTGACCGTCTGCCACAATGAAGTCGTCCGGTTTGCGTTTGCGGTTCCCAGCCTTAGTCGGGGTTGCGTCCTCGGTGTCCTTCTGTTTTTTCTGTCAGGGTGTCTTCTTGTCATCGAGGGCCTCAGCAACAGCATGGGCTAAGTTGGCGTACTTGTTTGCCATGTCGAATAGAGCCTTGACAAAGTTGGGAGGCTTCCGAGTGAATTTGGTGATGAACGAGGTGTCTTTGACTCCTTTTCGAAAGGCGGCGATGATAACCTCATCCTTGATCTTTGGGATTGAATTCTTCTTTTCAGAGAACCCCTTGATGAAGTCACGAAGAGACTCATTCTTCCTTTGATGCAACTGATATAAGTCGTACTCGGAAGATGACCTCTCATATGTTTCCTGGAAGTTGGCAATGAAGCGTTCCCGGAGTTCTCCCCAGGAGCCGATTGATTGCTTGGGAAGTCCTGTTAGCTATGTCCTCGCTGAGTCGGCTAAAGCGACTGGGAGGTAGTTAGGCATGACTTTGTGATTTCCTCCAACTGCTCGGATTGCCAGAGTGTAGACCGTGAGCCAGGACTAGGGATTGGTCTTACCGTTGTATTTTTCGATGCCTGTAGGCCCGACGGCCAGTCGACCTGTTGTAGCTCCTGGGTAAAGGCCGGTACTCCTTAATCTTCATGAGGGCTTCGGCTCCGCCTACGACAGCAAAACCGCTCGTGGTGGAGGCCGACGCGCTCGTTCTCATCTTCCGATTGGCGTTGCTCGTCATCCTCTTGTTCACAGCACCGAGCGTTGATGTCCTGCCGAAGGTCACGCCGTAGTTGGCCTCGGAGATCCTGTTTGTCCCGACGGTCGCTTCGACGCTGCCAATTGTTGTTGGGGTTGCCGAGTGACATTTGGCGTGACTCCGTGTGCTGCCGACTAGAGCCGGCTGCTTGGCGTCGCTTTGAGGTGGACGAGACTGCCGTTGGGGATGCCAACCGGTTGGTCGGTATGAGGGTATCACCCGACTATTGGTGCTGCTGACATGCAGCAGCAGTAAGCATGGCTTTTATCCTTGCGATCGTCGGAGTGGCCTGGTGATCAGGCCCGAACTGGAGTGTACCAGTAGAGTTGCAGTAGCCACGATGTTCTGTTCAGGAGTAACGAAGACGTCATGGTCGCTGACTCGGGTTTGGAGGATTTGTTGCTGGGCGGTTCGCCTAGCCCTACGTAGATCGTCGTTGTGGGCGTGCAGGCGTCTTGCTTCTTCCTCCTATTGTTCTCGCAGTCGGCAGGCCTCATCCTCTTGTTGCTCGTGTAGTCGGCGTGATTCCTGAGTAGGAGTAGTGTCGATGTTTTACACCGGCAATATGATTATAGGGCTACTCGGCAAGGGGAAACTTGGTGGATTGCAGAGGAACATGGGGAGAATTTATACTGGTTCAGGCCCTCAATGAGAGGTAATACCCTACGTCCAGTTGGGATGTATTCCTTTGAGGATTATGGTGGTGGTTCCGATGAACTCTTGATGATCTATGATCTCGTACCCTTAGGGGGCGCCCTGCCTCCCCTTATATACTGGGGGATAGGGGTACAAGGTAGGAATCCTAGCCAGATATGGCCAAGGGATTTCCTTCTTAGAGATACATCTTACCTGGCTAAGATTATATATTCCTTTTTGTACAAGGCAAAATCTACCGGGTGCTACTATATCTCTAATTACAAGACTCGACCCATCCTCTATCCGAGTGCTCCATATGCTTGTGATGAGGTACTCGGGCCCATGGCCACCACAGTAGCCCCTGAGACCTTCATAGTTGAGTCATAGCTGATGTCGAGTGCTCATCCTCCACGGTGAAGATTGCCCGAGTGCGTTGCTCCCGAGTACTCTATGTCCGAGTGCGTCTTCTTCCCGAGTCCTACTTCATGTCAGCTGACAATGAGGTTATGAAGGGCTTCATATAGATGTATGAATAGTGTGCACCAAATAGGCGCACCTATTAGGTGTGGCCCCCCGACTTTGTGCTTAATTGTGAAGACAATTAAACATAAAGTCAAAGAACTTTAACCTTATAGTCTTTCCCAAGTAGTATACTACTGATATATGAGACTCTTCGGTATCATGTCAACCAGAATATAATTTATAGTCTTGCCGAGTAGCATGCCACTAGTATATGGGACTCTTCAGCTTCATGTCAACCGAAAAAGGGGGTTTATAGTCTTCCCGAGTGGCGTCCCACTCAGAAGTTAGACTCCTCAGCATCATGTCAGCTGGAAAAGATATTTATAGTTTCTCCCGAGTAGTGCACTACTCGAAAGTTAGACTCTTCAGCGTCATGTCGGTTGGAATAATGTTGCTCATGGCAACTGTTGGCCAAGCATGTAGCCGAAATAGTACCACTTTATGAAATTAGATCCATTACGTGGTCAGGTGTACTAGAGAAAGATACCTGCATCCCCAATTTTAATGAAGACCAGCTTGTGATCCTTATAAGGATATGTCCTCGGATACTTGGTGGATAAAACAGAATACCCAACATATATGTTTAGCAATCAGGCCTTCATGAAGCATAAAATTGTTTATCTCATCGGTTCTGTTGGTAGCACCTATACTGCGATTTTAACATAGCCATCGTACGGCCCATATTCAGTGTGCTACTGTAGAAACTCATGTCTTGGTGGCCTAGTACCAACTGTGTAAGCCCAAGCCCATTAGTCGGCACAGGCTCTATAAAGGCTAGGGGAGAGAGAAAAGATTCCTCTATCTTCCCCAAGCGACCAAATCGTTTCGTCTCCTAGCTCCGCGCCGAAATTTCACGTCACACTCCGCTAGGTTCACCATTGCTGCTCCTCCCATCGAAGCTCGAGCGATTCACTTTCCTTTGTCCATCCCCAGCCCCTGACCCCATTTCCCCCAAATTTCCTGTCCCCCCCAGCCATGCGAAGGTTGTAGATTTGCGTTGGGGTGTCGGCGAGAGTGGCCGACCTCGGATTGCAGCCGGTTGAAGCTGGCAAGGCTGGAGAAGTCATTGTGGCTGCAAAGCCGTGACATTATCCACTGGCGCACGGCTGAGGGTGAGTCGGTTCCAAATCCCCAAGCCAGCGAAACAGTTGTTTTTGCCTCTTTCTTTGACCGGGGTTTGTTTCTTCCGTCCTCTATGTTCCTCCACCGTCTTCTTAGCTTCTATGGATTAGAGTTGGTGAATCTGAATCCCAACTTGATTTTGCAAATCTCTATCTTCGTGACTCTTTGTGAGTGCTACTTGAATGTAAGCCCCATTTTAATTTCTTTAGGCACTTATTCCACATCAAGCCCCAACCCTCCATGAATAGAGTCTAGGTGATTGGGGGGGCTGGTCTTCAGTTGAGGAGTGAGATGAAGAAAGTATATGTCGATCTTCCTTTGAAATCCTCCTTGAAAGGTTGGCATAAGGAGTGGTTCTACTATTCTGATCTGGAACCCTCCCATGCCTCATTCACCAGCTCGACCGCCGGCGGTCTCGCCCAGTTGGTCATTGGATCAACGTCTGAAGAGATGAGCCAAGTGCATCAGTTGCTGGCAAGGTTGGGGAAATTCAAGAAACCCGCCCTGACCGGCCCCTGGGTTGCCAAGCGCTTCCTAACTCGGCGCATCCAGCCACTGAAGTCGAGGAGCGAATTCTGCTGGGATTACCAAGGGAAGAATGACCCTGACCGAGAAAGCGGAGAGGTGATTGACCAGCAAAAACTGACCGAAATATTGTTCACTTATTTCTCCAATGGGGTGATCGAAACCGAGGATGCAGAGCACGCCATCATGGCTTATAGCCGAAACCGGCCTCGTCCCGAGGTAACCCCTGCTTCTCTTCTGTGATGAATGTCCGTAGACATGTATCCATAGTTGCTCAGCATCGTGTGATGTATACTGTTGAATCATTTGCAGTGGTGCAAGGAGTTTGATGATGACTCCCGTCTGTTGTCTATCCGCCACAAAATCAAAAAAAAAGAGGCCGAGAAGTCCTTCTGCCGCCAGCCCGACTCCAAAAGAGCAGGGGAGAAACCCACTGCAGATCGGGGCAAGGAGAAGGTTGTGAAGCCGAGTGCCGCGGCTAGGAGTTTGAGGATAAGAGACCCCGCCAGCATAGCACCCAGGCCATCGAGTCCTAGACCGGGACCGGCACGGTCGAGCTTAACACCATCGAGCCCAACCCAAGTGCAACCGAGTACAAGGTCGACCCTAGTGCCGCCGAGTACCCGAACACCCCAACCGACCACACCGTGAATGGGGCCGATCAAGACAGAAATGCCACCATCGACTGCCGCGACCTCAGGCCCGACAGCCAGCAGCCCTCTAGTGCCGCCCTCTAGATCTCCCGGACAGAAGCTCAAGTTCTCCAAGAGGTAGGCCATTCTGGGTTTTCTGAAAATCATGTTCAGCATCGTAGCACCTTGATGTTTGACTCGTTATGCAGGAAGCGGGCTGATATTGATCTTAAGGGGACCCCACCGACTACCCCTGCTGTCGAGCCTGCCCCAGCCGATCCAGCGCCGGTGAGCACTCCTGCTGAGCCAGCAGCGGTCCCAGTTACGGAAACTGAGACCGTCCCGACTGCAGGGCCGCCAACCCCGGCCGACCAAGGGGTGGTTCCTGAAGCTGTTGTTCCAGCGCCTGAGCCGGAGCCCATTGTCGAAGCTGTCACTGTAGCTCCTAAGCTAGCGCCTGATGTCGAAGCCACCACTGAAGCTCCTGAGCCAGTCCCCGAGGCCTCGGAGGCCGCCAAGTTGGGGGCCAGGAGTCCGTCGCCATCCTGGTCATCGTCGTCGTCGTCGGCACTGTCCCTTTCCTCGGACATACCCGACCTCCCCAGGATCGAGGCCCCTCCGCGCAAGTTCCCAAGGACGTTCCGCTGGACGGCACCCGACGGAACTACGAGGAGCTACAAGGTTGATGAGGTGGCAGCGAAAAAGGAGCGTGAATACTTGCTTCGTGCCACAATTGCCGCGTCCCAGGGTATTCAAGTATGACTTCTGTTGTATTGGAATCTCGGTCGTGTTTCTTGACGCCTGACTCTGCTCTGACTTGTTACTCCCCGAGCAGAAGATTGTTGATCGCTCAGAGAAAATGCACCCGGTGCTGACCTGAATCGCCCCCCAACTCCAAGAATTGGACCAACTCCGGGCCTTGAAAGCTGAAGTGGAAGGGCGCAGCCAGGAGAGGGAATCTTGACTGAGGGAGGCTGTCACCCGTCTCAGGAGTGAAAATTGGGAGCAAGCCAAGGAGATAAGAGATGAGCCTCCGGGACACTTCTTCTTGACCAAATGTGGAGGCCATGGGCCCCGGGTACCTCATCACAAGCATATGGGGCTACTCGGATAGAGGATGGGCCGAGTCTTGTAGTTAGAGATATAGTAGCACCCGGTAGGCTTTGCCTTGTATAATAAGGAATGTACAGTCTTAGCCGGGTAAGATCTATCTCTAAGAAGGAAATCCCTTGGCCGGATCCGGCTGGGATTCCTGTCCTGTACCCCGGCCCCCCAGTATATAAGGGGAGGCAGGGTGCCCCATGAGGGCACGAGATCATTGATCGAGGAATACCTCAGAGGAATAACACCACAACTGGACGTAGGGTATTATCTCACATTGATGAGGACATCATGTCTTTAGGTATACACTTACAACCTTTTCATGATGAACAAGATGTGCAACCGATCCAAGGACCAATTACTCGTCCACGTGCTCGTCAACTTAATCGCCAGGTGAATGCGTTCCTAAGCTTACATGTGAATGTTTCTACGAATGGCATGCTATTTAATTCGTGTGATGATTTTATTGTTCTTAAGAACCTAGGAGAAGACCATGGAGAATAGCTCAAGAAACCACATATTGAAGTAGAGACAACAAGTGCAAGTAAACTCCTCTTTCCGAGACCGATTCAGTTTCAGGCTGAGAGACAGCGTCAATTTCAAACGGCCATAACTTTTGATCCAGAAGGAGTTACAGGGCCTACAAGTACTTGTTGGAAAGCTTATGAAGTCTACTTTCAGATGGTTTTGGTTTCACATCAAAATTCCTCCTGAGCTGTCCGGAATTATCAAAACAAGACATATACCTCTTCCAGTCCGAGTCTGTTTTGGGCCTTGGGCTTTGTAACGGTGTCGTGGGCTAAACCCAAGTGGTGTGCGCCCTAGGGATAACCCTAGGACGTCCTAACATATATATATACAGTAGCCTTCATTGTTTAGAGGTGGATTTTGCTTAGATTATTCTGTCCTTGAACAGTTTCACCGATTATCGGTTTGAGAGACCCCAACTCGAGAGTATAATCATTCATCTGCAATTGAGTTGCAATCTTTCTTGTTCTTGCTTGTGTTCTTCGATTCGCATGCAGGGATTAGCCTTCGTGGCGAGGTCAACCGGGCAGCGCACGGTTGATAACGAGAGGAGACGTGGTACTGCGATTGCAGGGTTCGGGTCTTGGTGATCAGAAGCCAGATCATGAGTGTCGATTCTCCACCAAATCGATAGTTACCTTTACCTAATGGAAGATTGGGCACCCCGTTGCCATCACACATCGAGGGCCTGAACCAGTATAAAATCTTCTTCATGTTCCTCTGCAATCCACCGAGTTTCCCCTTGTCGAGTAGCCCTATAGTTTTATTGCCAGTGTAAGACATCGACAGTTGGTGCACCAGGTAGGGGCTCTGGCGAGTTTCACATCTACAAGCTCGATGGATCCAGCAACCAGAATCGATGGCGACAAGTTCTCCCCTGGAGACATAATTTCTTTTGGGAGCCTCGATTTCATTGCCGACCAGATCGGCAACCTTACCTTGGCCAAAGCAGATCCAATCCAACCGGCCGAGGAGCCAGCCGACGTTGCGCCAGTCGGCCCACAGGACGCCGTAATCTCCTTCAATGATCTACTACGGCAGTCCTTCACTTCGCCGAGCATTGGGACAACTCTCTCCTTCGGCGTCCGACTTGCGCTAGGCCTTGAGCCAACCTGGGTTGGGCAAAAAATGGGAGAGATCGTCAATTTCCCACACGGATTCGGCGACGCTGTGGATCTACATCCCGCGCAGCAAACCCGATCTCCTACGATTCAGTTTGGACACAGCCAAGCGCCGTTTCAGATTGGATCTAGAGAGGTCAGAGTCGTTCTTACTCCGATGAACTACACGAAGTCTGACTCTAAGTCGGATAACGGTTCAAACGCTAGTTCGGACTCCAGTCTGGTGAGTTTCCTCCTCCCCCGTGAGATCTTCATGGCCTCAACACCACCACCCGAGGTGCGTCATCTACAAGAAGAGCAACAGGAGGAGGCGCGCCGACTGCGACAACAGGAGGAGATCGACCGCGAGGCTCGCAATGATGGGCTACGCAAGGCTGGGGGAGAAGCTCAGTAGCAGATTCTCCAGACTAAAGTCAGCAATCATGACGTCTTTATCACGCCACAACAGAATGTTGTGGCCGCCGCAACCTTGCTGGACACGCTCCAGCTCGGGCCTGATCACTAGGCTACCCCAACTATCGCCAAGATCAAGGCGATGATTACAGCTGCTGCCTGCCAACAACAGCAACAGCAGTCGGCTGACACCATAATACCGACTAACCAGTCGGGATCTCTAGCGGTGGGTTCATCTACATCAGCACGGCGCCGGGCGGCCGTCTCAAGTCGGCCACACGAGGAATCAAGGCAAACGTCACTCGGCAACACTAACAATGACAACCGGCGGCGTCACCAGTATGACCGCCGGCCCAACCAAGATCTCCAAGAACGCCTACAACACGACCTCCGCCACACCATCAACGCCCGGCGCCACGAACGACACGAAGACGAGCGCCGCCAACTGGAGGACGAAAATGAGCGCTTCAATCTCCATCACGAGCGGTTTAACCGCTGTGGTCGAAGCCCGAGCCCTCATGAAGACGAAGAATATCAAGTTGAAGAAGGTGCTCATAGACGGAGGTAGTGCGCTCAACATCCTATTCGCCAAGACTCTAGATGAGATGAAGATTCCTCATTCAAATCTGCGGCCGAGTACGACACCCTTCCACGGGATAATTCATGGCCTCTCTTCAACACCACTCGGGCAGATTACTTTGCCGGTAACCTTCGGCACGCGGGATAACTTCCGCACAGAAAACATCTGCTTTGAGGTCGCCGACTTCAAGACTGCGTACCACGCCATACTCGGACGACCGGCGCTCGCCAGATTCATGGCGGTACCGCACTATAAATATATGGTGCTCAAGATGCCAGGGCCAGTAGGAGTCTTCTCCCTGCGCAGCAATGTCAAGCAAGCCTTCACCTGCGACAAGGAGAGTTGCGAATTGGCTCAATCACAAGAGGCGGCAGTCGGGCAGGACAACATCCGTCAAGCTGTCACAGCAGAAGTCGAGCAAGATCCAGTTCCGGCCAAGAAAGCAGCGAAGTCAGGAATTTCAACGAACTCGGACACAAAGAAGATCCCCCTGGACCCTTCCGAGCCCTCCAAGACTGCCCTAGTTGGGACCGGACTTGACCCCAAATAGGAAGACGTGCTCGTCACCTTCCTCCAAGCCAACAAGGATATCTTCATGTGGAAACCGTCCGACATGCCGGGTGCACCAAGGGAGGTGATCGAGCATGCCCTAAACGTGAAGACAAATGCCAAGCCAGTCAAACAACGGCTGCGCCGCTTTGCTCAAGACCGAAAGGATGCTATCCGGGAGGAGATTACAAAGCTTCTTGCAGCTGGGTTCATCAAAGAGGTCTACCACCCGGATTGTCTGGCAAACCTAGTCCTGGTCCGGAAGAAAGACGGTAAATAGCGCATGTGCATCAACTACACCGATCTCAACAAGGCATGCCCCAAGGACGACCAAGTGGTGGACTCAATTGTAGTGTGCAACCTTCTCAGCTTTCTCGACTGTTACTCGGGATACCACCAAATCGCTTGAAAGAGGAGGACTGTCTCAAGACATCTTTTATCACGCTGTTTGGAGCATACTGCTACATCACCATGCCGTTCGGCTTGAAAAATGCTGGAGCAACGTATCAACGGGCAATTCAGCGGTGTCTACACAATCAGATCGGGCGCAACGTGGAAGCCTACGTCGACGACGTGGTAATCAAGACTAAGTCCAAAGAAGACCTCATCACTGACCTGGAAGAAACCTTCCTCAATCTTCGAAGATTCAAGATGAAGTTGAACCCGGAAAAATGCGCCTTTGGTGTGGCATCCGGCAAGCTACTCGGCTTCATCGTCTCACATCACGGCATAGAGGCCAACCCTGAGAAAGTCAACGCAATAATGAACATGGCTCCCCCAACTAACCAGAAGGACGTCCAGAAGCTGACAGGCTGCATGGCGGAACTCAGCCAGTTTATTTCCCGACTAGGCGAACGAGGTATGCCCTTTTTCAAATTGTTGAAGAAAGCCAACGACTTCCAGTGGACTCCTGAAGCCCAGCAAGCCTTCGAAGACTTCAAGAAATTTCTCACAACACCCCCCGTGTTAGCGTCACCTATGCCCCAAGAACCGCTAATGCTATATCTAGCAACAACTACTCAGGTAGTCAGCACGGTGCTGGTGGTTGAGCGACCCGAACCGGGTCACATCCAAAAAATACAACGGCCAGTTTACTTTGTCAGCGAGGTCCTTGCCGACTCAAAAACGAGATATCCGTAGGTCCAAAAGCTACTTTACGGCCTACTCATCACTGTCTGGAAGCTGGTGCATTACTTTCAGGCACATCAAGTCACGGTAGTCACATCGTTTCCACTCAGGGACGTCCTACACAACCGCGAGTCCACCGGCCGAATCGCTAAATGGGCGCTCGAGTTAATGGCGTTCGACATCACCTTTCAGCCATGGACAGCAATCAAATCACAAGCTCTAGCTGACTTCGTGGCCGAGTGGATAGAAGTTCACCTACCCACATCAACAGAAAAGCTAGAGTACTGGACAATGTACTTCGACGGTTCTCTACGGATCGGCGGCACCGGGGCTGGCGTCGTACTGACATCCCCCACAACGTCGCCGCGTACGAGGCACTTATCCACGGGCTCCGCATCGCTATATCACTCGGCATACGTCGACTGGTTGTGCGCGGGGACTCCCAGCTCGTGGTAAACCAAGTAATGAAAGACAGGACATGTCTCGACAATACCATGGCGGCATATTGTCAGGAGGTCCGCAAGATGGAGAACAAGTTTGACGGGCTAGAGATAACACACGTCCTAGGACAATACAATGATGCTGCAGACGAACTGGCAAATATGGGATCCAAGTGAGAAGCAGTCCCGACTGGAATCTTTGTCGAGCAACTCATGGAGCCATCAGTCAAGAAGAAACCGGCACCGGAGCAGTCGGGAGGCGAACCTACCCTGGCTACAGACAAGGTGCTGCACATATGTCAAGACTAGCGGACTCCTATCATCAAATTCCTCCTGGACAATGAACTCCTAGACGATCACAGTCAGGCTGAGCAAGTCAAACGTCAAAGCAAGAGCTTCCTGCTCGTCGGAGAAGACCTATACCGGAGAAGTACATCCGGTGTCCTCATGCGCTGTGTCACTACTGAGGAGGGCAAGCAGATTCTGCAGTCAATTCACTCGGGCATATGTGGCAACCACGCCGCATCCAGGACGTTAGTCGGAAAGGCTTACCAACAGGGATTTTTCTAGCCAACAGCAGTAACAGATGCCAAGGACATTGTTCGCACATGCGAAGGTTGCCAGTTCTATGCACGACAAACCAATCTCCTAGCCCAAGAACTGCAAACTATCCCTATTTCTTGGTCATTCGCAGTATGGGGGCTCGACATGGTCGGGCCTTTCAAGAAAGTGCCAGGAGGGTTCACACATCTCTTCGTTGCAGTTAACAAATTCACCAAGTGGATTGAGGCCAAACCCGTTGCAACAATAACAGCGGCACGAGCAAAGGACTTTATCATGAGTATAGTATACCGATTCGGGGTCCCTAACCGCATCATCACCGACAACGGTACTCAGTTCACGGGCGGCGTATTCCAAGACTTCTGTGAAGAGTTTGGCATCAAGATCTGTTATGCATCTGTGGCACACCCGCGGAGCAACAGACAGGTTGAACGAGCCAACGGTATGGTCTTACAAGGTATCAAAGCCAGGATATTCGACCAACTACAACCATATGCGGGCCGGTGGGTACAAGAACTCTCATTTATTCTCTGGTCTCTCAGAACCACGGTTAGTCGGGCAATAGGGCAATCCCCTTTCTTCCTGGTCTACAGTGCCAAGGCTATGCTACCTACCGAGTTACAGTTCGGCTCTCCGCGAGTTCGGGCTTACTCAAAAGACATCTCCAATAACACCCGACTGGTCGAATTAGATCAGCTGGAAGAAGCAAGGGACATCGCAACAATCCAGTCGGCAAGGTATCTACAAAGTCTGCGTCGCTACCACAATCACAATGTCCATGGCCGCGCCTTTTTGGTCGGGGATCTCATCTTGAGGAAAATACAAACCACCAAAGACAAGCACAAATTATCCCCAATCTGGGAAGGGCCGTTCATTATAGCCGAGGTCACGCGGCCAGGTGCCTACCAACTGAAGACCGAAGACGGTGCCCTTATCAGCAACTCATGGAATATAGAACAGCTACGTCCTTTCTATACCTGAGTTTTACATTTTTTCCATGTGTACAGTTCTTTCTTGACTCACTACGCCGCTTGTCCCAACCAAGTAGTGAGTTGGGGCCTGCATGTATCATATGTGCTTTGTCAATAACATACGAGCCTGTGTTACTTAAGTTATGAAGTTTTGCTACGACTTTATTATGTTTGCTCGAGTACAGCTTTCTGGTGAACGATTTTTGTTAAGTTCCTATAGACTAACTCGGCGTAGACCATATAGTCGGGTAAGACTAATGACAACTGAGTAACAACTTAGGGCTTGGCGGCATTGCACATATATTTACACATGTACTCACAAAAGTTTCTGCATACCGACTACATGATATATTGCTCTTACAGACCCAGGTCTTAGGTGATTATCTCCGCAGTCAGCCTTGCCCCAGCTATCAGCTCCAGAGCCTCCTCAGGCATCGTCTCCTCGGCAAACCCCTCTCCGATGGCTTCAATGTTTGCCCTTGGACAGATGGATTTGGTCATCGCCAGGGTCTGGGCCACGCCGGCAATAACACGCTCATCCGAGTACCTCTTCAGGGCACTTGGTGCATCTTCAAGGAGTGCCTCTACCTGGGGGATCTTGGTGCAACTGGTTCCCACAGGGCAAGGATCTATAAGGTCAAGGAGCCCTTTCACTGAGTCGACGAGGGCCTCCCGCGACCACTGGACAAGTCTTATCTCCTCTCTGTAAGCCTCAAATTGGGCCTGGGAATTGACTCTTGCAACTGCCCAGGTTCATCGACGAGTAAACTCGTTAGGCAAAACAGCAGATGGAGCAATAAATGGATTGGTTAAAGTCACTGTCAGGGCGGAAGCTTACTTTTATAGTCGGCCTCCCACTTGGCTGCGGCCTTCTCCAGTTCATCTTTTTCGTCCTTGAGCTTGGCAACGGCCTTCTTCAGATCGGCCTTCTCTTGCTCGAGCTCGGCATTGGCCTTTGTCAGACTGGCCTCGATTCTTTCAAGCTCGGCCCTTGCTCTCTCGGCCTCCTCCAACCGGACCTTTTCCTCTACTCGGTCCTCCAACTTGGCTTCGAGGGCTGCACGTCAAAACAGTCAAGTACTCGGCATGGCAGTCAGGATGCAACTGGGCAGTCGGGGGACAGCATAGCTGGAGGAATCACAACAAGGGCTTGGTTAGGAAGGTTTATGCGGGGAACTTACCTCTGATCTTCTTGGCTTGGTCCCACTTTTCGGTCCTGAGTTGAGCGATGGCATCCCTCAGCCAAGTCTCCCGCCCCTCCAACGTGGCCTTCAGCTCCCGAAGCTGGTCCAATTTCTGGAGGTGAGGGGTGACCTCGGTCAGGACCTCGTTCATCTTCTCGGCGCGGTCGATGAGTTTCTAAGAAAGGCAAGTCGGAGCAGAATCAGTTGACAGAACGCATGCACAAAGAAGATTATCAAGACCCCAGCACAGCGAAGACGACACCTGAATCCCCTGGGAGGCGGTAATCGTGGCCTGGAGCAAGTTCTCAAGCTTCTTTTTCGCCGCGGTCTCGTCAAGTTTGTACCTTTTCGCGGTCCCATCGGGCGCCGTCCACCGGAATGTCCTGGCAAATTTACGCAATGGTGCCTCAATCCTGCGGAGGTTCGGCAATTCAGCCGGCGGCGATGATGTTGATGACGACAATGACCATGACGGCGATGGAGTCCTGGCCCCCACCTCGGTGGCCCCTGCAGCCTCGGGAGCTGGCTCGGGGGCTGACTCGGGGGCTCCAGCAAAGGCTTCAACGACAGGCGTTGGCTCGGGGGCTAAGTTGGTAGCTTCGGCAACCGCCCCTTGGTCGGACGGCGCTGGCGGCCCTGCAGTTGGGACCATCTTGGTCTCCACGACTGGGACGGCCTCTAACTCGGCAGGCACGCTCGCGGGTGCCAGCTTGGCTGGGGCAGGCTCAACGATCGGACTGGCCGATACGGTCTCCTTAAGATCGATATCAACACGTTTCCTGCATAACAAGTTGGACATTAGAACATTGCTATAGCGAACAAGAATTCCAGAAGATCCAACATAGCTTACCTCTTGGAGAACTTAAGTCTCCCACCGGGTGATCCGGGCCTCGATGGCGCACTGCGACCGACTGTCGAGCCAGTCGGCACGGTAGTCGGTGGTGGCGTTCTCTCCCGAGTCATCCTCATTTGCGGTATGGCTGGTTTGGGCGCTTGGGTACTCGGTGGTGCTTGCCTAGGCCGCATACTCTGTGGCACTTTTGACGGGCTCGACCGTGTTGAGCTCGGCTACGCTGGTCCTGGCCTGGGACTTGATGGCCTGGGTGCCGCGCCGGCTGTGTCCCTTATCCTCAAGCCTCCTGCCGTGGCAATTGGCGTCACAGCTTTCTTGCCCCGATACGTGACTGGTCTTTTCCCCGTTTGTTAATGCCAAAATTTGGTAAGGCCCTGTTTCAGATTCGGTCAAGGAAAATATTGCAGTCAACTAACGGAGATTGATCCAGAAGGGACCGAACCCGGGAAGGAGCCGTGAAGACCGTAGTATGGCGGTTAATTACTGTTTATTAATTAGGCAAGTGCTTATCTTTAGGAAACCTGACCTCGTGTCCGGTCGGATCTTATTAGTGTTTTCTATTATAAATAGGAAATCATGTACCGTGTCCAATAAGGACTCATGTCAACTCGGGGTATAAATACGTATGCCCGGGTGTTGTGTAAAGATATCTCTCGATCAATACAAAATTCGGCGCATCGCCACCCTTTCGACGGGTTCTTGCTTCTCGAGCCGGGCTGCATCGGTTAAGTTCGACCTCCTGCGAGAGGGTAAGTCTCGTCATCCCGGCTACCTATCGGCTAGCACTTCCTCGGTTAGGTCCGATATTCTAGTCGGTTTATGGTAGTCGGCTTACCACGATATATCTATTTTGTCTATGGCTGCATCAGTTCAGTTTGATCTCATAGGTTGATTAGGTATATCACATCACGCGTGCGTAGATCATATCGGCTCACTGGGAGCGGTTTATCCACAGTTTGTGCTGCATCGGTTGGGTCCGACCTACTAAACTGCCAGTGATAAATCGTTCCTGCTAGGTTGATATTTTGTGCGCAAGCGTCTTATCGGGATGTATAGCCGATAAGTTATCATATTGTACATCACGATCGCATCAGATTTATCGGCCTATCGAGGTTTTGTTATCATCATCAGTCTGTGCTGCAACGGTTGGGTGCGATCTACTAGACTGATGATAATAACTTTATTCTTAATAAGCCGATGGGTTTTATGCGATGTTTTTATCGGAGTGCGTAGCCGATAAGTTATCTTTTAAATACAGCCAATTATACTGCTTGCTTCGTTATACATTCTCGCTTGCATTTCCATTACGATTGGCTAAGGGCTAGCCGATTAGTTTACTCTGCCGATCCGAGCGCGAGCACAGGCAGGCTCCCGAGCACAAGCTCAGGTAAGTTCCCGGGCACGACCAGTGTGCATGGACCTGGGCACAGGTACAAGCAAGGACCCGGGCACGGGCACGACCTCAGATAATGACCCGGGCACGAGCATAGGTGAGGACTCGGGCACAGGCACGGACAGCGAATGAAGATCCGGGCGCGGGCACGAGCAAGGGCCCAGGCACGGGTGTGGGCAACATCTTCGTGGCGACATTAGTAACTTTAATCATAATCGGCTGGAGGTTATTTAATCTATTTTTTTATGCATCCTGCTTACTTATTTCACTAGTTTATGGCCAACTTTTGAGCATCCCTTCGATGATCGGCTAGTTTAATATTTGTTCATTATTATCCTATTGCTCATGCCATCATCGGCTTCCAGTCGGTGTATAAGTGCTACAGTTCAAATTGGCCATTGCCCGATGAGACGAGACCATATCGACTTCCAGCCAATTGGCTCATGAATCTAATATTTTCTTCCTTGTCAATTGCAGGGTCAAATCGACTGGCACGCCTACGAACCTGAAGATTTTAGGACCTGCACTGGAGTGAAGCAAATCTCCCAGGCCTTCGCGTGTCTCTCGGCGCCGAACGGCCCCCGGCGGGTTTTCGGTGTCAACATGTTTTTGGCACGCCTGGTGGGACACGAAGTTTCAACACAAAGTCTCGATCGGAAGTACAACATGGCCGGGAAAGAGATCAAGACAGACAATGTAATTCCGGTCAGCATGGAAGATTTAACAGACGAGCAAAAACAGCAAGTCGAGCAAACTATGGCTAATTTTCAGAAGCTGTGCTTAGAATCCTTCAGCATGACAAGGCAAGGGCCGATTCAGAAGACGCAATTTCTAAAACTAGTTCTGTTTGGTGAATCGAGTCGCACACCACCTGAAAGTCCACCGGTAAAACCCTTACAGGAGATGGTAAATGAAGCAGTTCATCACGCGCTCATCAATCAATCCGGGGTTCTGGTGAACACACTTCATAATCTCAGAAAGAAGACGGTGGATGGATCAATTCTTCAAGAGCCTACTCGAGGTCCTGTTTACCTCCCACCAAAGGTTGAGCCAAATCAAGTTGCTTACAACGTCAGCAGAGACATACCAGAAAACCTGTTTACACAAAACCAGGCTGGGGGGCAACAGGATATTCTTGCTGGATATCATCGGTCTGCTTATTATGGAGGATATCAGCAAAATTATCCAGGAGGCGAGGCCGATCCAGGTACTTACCAGAGGGAGTATCATAGACAGAATCGGCAACAAACTCCACCTGTGCAGTATCAACAGGACAACCCGAGGGAGGAAGATTTGTCAACAAGGGTTGCAGAAATAGTAAGGGAGCAGTTCGGGATCAAGCCCAAGGAGCAGACATTTATGTATCGGCATCCATATCCTGAGTGGTTTGACAGGGTTCCGCTACCACACCGATACAGGGTCCCGGATTTCTCTAAGTTCTCGGGGCAAGACAGCACATCTACAGTAGAGCACGTTAGCCGATTCCTGGCACAGTGCGGAGAGGCATCGGCTGAGGAGGCCCTGAGAGTTAGGTTTTTCCCCTTGTCGCTATCCGGATTGGCTTTTACATGGTTCTCTTCACTACCACCGAATTCCGTTCGGGGATGGGCCGACCTGGAAAAGCAGTTTCATAAATACTTCTTTGCTGGAATCCATGAAATGAGACTGACAGATTTGACATCGGTTAGACAGCGGCCAGATGAAACAGTACCAGAATACATTCAGCGATTTCGGGACGTCAGAAACCGATGTTACAGTTTAAACCTGAGCGATGGGCATCTAGCCGATCTGGCTTTCCAGGGTCTATTGGCGCCAATTAAGGAGAGGTTTTCATCACAAGAGTTCGAGTCCCTGGTGCACCTGGTTCAGAAGGTATCAGCTCATGAAAGCCGATTACAGGAGGCAAAAAAAGATAAATATCAGAGAAGGGTTGCTCAGGTACAGGTTTATTCATCGGACTCAGACGATGAGGGATCCGATGCTGAAGTCGGATTGGCGGAGTGGGCTAGGAACATGAAGTCAGTATCATGCCCATGGGTCAAGGATATCAGCAAAGAGGAGCGGTATGATTTTGACGTTAATAAAGCCGACAAAATCTTTGACTTGCTGCTACAAGAGAAACAGATACAACTTCCGCCAAACCACGTGATTCCATCAATCGAAGAACTGAAGAAGAAAAGATATTGCAAGTGGCACAATACTATATCGCATCATACTAACGAGTGCAAAGTTTTTCGGCAACAAATTCAATCGGCTGTTGAGCAGGGAAGAATCAAATTCGAAGACAAGAAGCCGATGAAGATTGATGGGCACCCGTTCCCTGTAAACATGGTTTATGCGGGATCTTCATCAAGAAATCAAGCCGATGAAGGAAGGCATCAAAGGTATAAATCAAGGATTACTTCATCGGATATGATAGAAAAATATTCAAGGTATGAGGAACAGAGGGTTGAGTCAGAAAGATATAATCCACATTGGAATTGCCCGTTTTTTCGATTCTGCTGGGATCAAGGAATGAGACTGCCATCAGTTGAAGATTGCCCCGAGTGCAGCAATATGGGGAATCGGCATGATCAGCAGGAAAGGTTTTCGCAGGATCGGCCGCTTTGGAAAAAAGCATCGGTTCATAGCCGATTAGGGCCGATCCATGAAGAGTTCTTCGAAGAGAATGATGGAGAGGAGATACATGAAAAACAGACCCAAAATCATCAATGGTGTCCTAGCAGAATATTCACGAAGAATCAGAAGAGAAGGGCACAGCGATTACGGCACCGAGAGCAACAGGAAGAGCAGAGGCAAGATCATCAGGAAGAGGTCGATCATCGTCACAAGAGAACTAAACAAGTATGGCGCGTGAAGAGAAAGGACAATGAAGTCGATCCATCGGCCCCAGTAAATATGGTGTTCTTTTTGCCTCGGGAATATAAAGCACTTTCATCAGATGAAGAGGGCAATGAGGAAGTCTTCGCTCAGTTAACGTTGCAACCCGATCAGGTCGTATTTGATAAACCTGAAGAGTCAGAGCATCGGCACCTAAAGCCATTATATATCAAAGGTTATGTGAATGGGAAGCCGATGACGAAGATGCTGGTTGATGGGGGAGCAGCTGTTAATCTCATGCCTCATGCTACATTTCGGAAATTGGGGAAAACTGCCGAAGATTTGATCAAGTTAAATATGGTGCTAAAGGACTTCGGTGGGAATTCATCAGAGGCGAAAGGCGTATTAAACGTGGAGTTGACAGTGGGAAATAAGACGTTACCTACCATGTTTTTCGTCATTGATAGAAAAGGATCGTATAGTCTGCTTCTTGGCAGGGATTGGATTCACGCAAACTGTTGCGTGCCCTCGACGATGCATCAATGTTTGATACAATGGCAGGGAGATCAAGTCGAGGTGGTCTTAGCAGATCAGTCAACCAACATTGCAATGACCGATTTGCCAGTCTGGGAAGCAGATGGTGTTGATTGCCTGTCTGGGAAAATATGGGAAGGAGATTTTCTCAAGGTCACCAGCCAGGGGATATAGCCGATTCAGCAAGTCGGCTCTGAACTGATACTTTGATGGGCTCCATTGAAGACTTCGAGGGGAAACTGGGACAAGGATTTACGTCGGCCGATGATTTAGAGGAGATCGACATAGGACCAGGAGATAAGCCAAGGCCGACGTACATAAGCAAAAAGTTGTGTCCTGAACTTCGAGAAGAATTGATAACACTGTTGAAGGAGTATCGGGATTGTTTCGCTTGGGAGTACCATGAGATGCCAGGATTAAGCCAATCGATTGTTGAACATCGGCTGCCCATTAAACCAGGATATCGGCCATTCAAACAGGCTCCAAGGAGATTCAAGGCAGAGTTATATGAGCCAATTAAAGCGGAAATCACAAGGTTGTATGATGCCAAGTTTATAAGGCCATGCCGATATGCTGAGTGGGTTTCTAATATCGTCCCGGTAGAGAAGAAAAACAGAAAATTGAGAATATGTATTGATTTCCGAGATCTAAATAAAGCTACCCCCAAGGATGAGTACCAATGCCGATAGCAGATTTGTTGGTAGATGCAGCATCAGGACACAAAATTATCAGCTTCATGGACGGCAATGTAGGATACAATCAGATTTTTATGGCTGAAGAAGATATACATAAGATTGCGTTTTGGTGTCCTGGAGCTATCGGCTTATATGAGTGGGTAGTGATGACTTTTGGATTGAAAAGTGCTGGTGTGACTTATCAGAGAGCTATGAATTATATATTTCATGATCTCATCGCCTTGTTAGTAGAAATCTACATCGACGATGTGGTGGTTAAGTCTAAAAGTAAGGAAAGCCATATGGCCGATTTACGGAGAGTGCTGGGAAGGGCAAAGAAGTACGGACTAAGGATGAATCCCAATAAATGCGCTTTTGGTGTATCGGCTGGGCAGTTTTTGGGTTTTATGGTTCATGAGCGAGGAATTGAAGTTAGTCAACAGAGCATTAGAGCCATTAAGACTACAGAGCCACCAAGCAATAAGACAGAGTTGCAGTCATTGATCGGTAAGATTAATTTTGTGAGGAGATTTATATCAAATTTGTCAGGAAGAATTGAGTCTTTTACTCCGTTATTGAAGTTGGAAGCCGATCAAAAGTTTGTATGGGGGGCATCACAGCAGAAGGCATTTGACAAGATCAAGAACTATCTAAGTTCCCCACCTATTTTAATTCCGCCGCAGAAAGGAGTGCCGTTCAAGTTATATTTGTCAGCCGATGAGAAATCCATCGGGTCTGTTTTGATACAGGAATTTGAGGGGAAGGAGCGAGTTGTGTTTTATCTAAGCAGAAGGCTTTTGGATGCTGAAACGAGATATCCTACGGTGGAGAAGTTATGCCTCTGTTTATATTTCTCATGTACAAAGTTAAGGCCTTATATCCTATCGGCTGAGTGTACAGTAGTTTGCAAGGCCGATGTGGTCAAATATATGTTGTCGGCTCCAGTCTTGAAAGGGCGAGTTGGTAAATGGATTTTTGCTTTGACAGAGTTCGACTTGAGATATGAGTCGGCTAAAGCGATCAAGGGACAGCCAGTGGCCGATTTCATTGTGCAACACAGAGGGATTCATGAAGATTATGTGGAGCCGATCCCATGGACTTTGTTTTTTGATGGATCGGTTTGCAAGCATGGATCTTGATGAGGACATCGCTAGTAATGTCAAAGCTAGTAATGAGACTCCAATAACAGGACCAATAACAAGAGCACGAGCCAAGAAACTACAATCTCAGGTGAACCTGCTCCTTAATGAATATGTCATTAATTTTAATGAGAATTTTATACTACCTAAAAACAATGTCTTACTTGTGCTTAGGTTTGAAGAGTCAGCAATGAATGGAGATCAAGGATATGTGGCCATCATCCAAGGAAGCACAAGCCCACGGCATGAACAATCCAGCCCATGAATAATTCTGCGCTATAGTACCAGGCCGTGAACAGTACGGCCCATAAACAGTACCGTGCTACAGTAGTTGCGCGTGAATAGTACCACATGGAAAGTTTAGTGTGGAATAGCCTTAGGCTGAGACTATATATTGAGGGGTAGACCCCATTGTAAAGGGGGAACCATTTTTGATAATACTCTTGTTCTTTCTGTTGGCTGAACCAACTTGAGGGAATTGGGAGTTCATTGAAATTAAGATTGTTCAACCTTTTCCGCTGGGAATTGGGAGCACGATAGAACTTCATCGGTGGTCATGAAGTTCAACACGTGAGATTGGGCGAATTATAGAGTGCTAACTCTTGCATTGGCAACGGGGGATCACTACGATTCATCAAATCCATGTGAGTATCCAGATCCTACGTCGAGAAGATCGGGCGACCCCGTATCATCTTGGTATCAGAGCGCGGTTTACTCGGTAGGATTATTTACCCTTACTTTTAGATTGTCTTTACTTCTTTTTCCTATAGTCCATTAAAACCGAAATTTGCCACAAAAAAAAATCCAAAACCTTTAGATTAATCTGTTATTTTGCGTGAGTTTAATTAGGTTTTAGTCCATTAGAATTTTTGTTTAGGTGCTGATCTTTGTGTTCCTTTGCGTAGCTTGATCTTTGTGTCCACATAACTCCTCCAAAATTGTTGATCAAATTCTAAATTCCTTACTGTCCGGATTACTCTCAAGAGATCCAATTGAATTCTCGTTGTGGTAGAGTTGGTGATAGAATCCACTTCCTTCAAAACCGAGAGCTAGCTGCAGTTTGGCTTCAAAAAACAAAATCATTACTTGTGTCAAACCCTAGCTGGCCGAAAAGAAAGAATTGCTAAAGTTGAGCTTCACTTATATCTTTTCATCAATTGAGACTAGCCTTTCACATTGCCGTTAGGGCTGTTCTTGAGTACTATTTATAGTTGCTGAATTCCTGGATTTGTGCAAAGGGGAGGCAACACTAGTTCGGCCAAACTTGAAAAAAAAAAAAGGGCCTGAAAGTTTCTGTGATTTGATAAAAAAAGTGAAAATAGAAAGTGTTGGCCAAAAAAAAAAAAGAAAACTCTATGGGAACCCCTAGTTCATATGTTTCAGCTTGTGCACTTAGTCTCATAGAGCAATCTTGTGCCCTTACATTCGTAAATATTGCAATTGGCTAGCGTCTCTTCTTGTACTTAGTGCAAAAACGAGCTAGTTATTCATCTCAATTTCAGATTGCCTCTTTCTAGCTTAGTCTTTTGTTTGCATTAAGTCCCATTTATTGTTGCGTGTGCGTTCATATCCTTCACTACCAATTGGATCAGCACTTGGACAAAGTTTCTAGTTTGGATTATTACTTGATCTTACAATATCGTAAAATTCAGATTGTGTAGGATAAACACTTTCATACCAAGCTCCACCATATAACCGTTGTTGTGCAAGTAGTGAACACTCTTAAATTCGCTTGATCATCATTGTGCTGTTGTCACTTCTACCACGTGTAAGTTTTTATTGGCCTTAATTCACTTCGGAAGGGTAAGAACTTTACTTGGAGAGAGGACATAGTGAGATTGAGTGTTTTCCACATAGCTTTTTTTTTTGTTTTGTTTCTTGCATAACTAACCATGTCAGGTGGAGGAGAACACCAAGATGAGAGTGGTGGGACAAATGAAACTCAGGCATTCGTCAAGCAATATCAATTTGGGGCACTCCGCGAACACTTTCAACGTGAGTTACACCAAGGGCTCAATCAACTCCATGAGAAGCATGATGCTTTTGCTGATCAAATTGCAAGGGATATGCAAAATATGGAGATACAAGCTGAAGAAAATGTGCGCCAATTGCGGGAGACATTGGGGCCTTACTAGGCTCATACAAGCTCGTAATGGTGGCGAAGAAACAAGTATTCAAGGAGGAGAAGCTGCTGCACATATACCTCCTGCACAGTTAGGAGGACGAGGAGGAGGCCATGGAGGGCGTGGCCAGGGTCTAGGTGGAGGCCATGGAGGGCGTGGCCAGGGTCTAGGTGGAGGTCGTGGTGGGCGTGGTGGTGCTGTACATGCGATGGAAGAGGATGGTGATTTTGCTTTGCATTACAATGACCACTATCGTCGTCCACGCAATGAAGATGATGGATTGGGCAAGCTCAAGTTTTCCATGCCCAAGTTTGCAGGTGGGACTGATCCCGAGGAGTATCTCACTTGGGAATTGAAGGTTGACAAAATATTCCGTATGCATCACTATACGGATGAGAGAAAGATACAGTTGCATCACTTGAGTTTGAAGGTTATGCTTTGGATTGGTGGGAACAAGTCATTACTCAAAGAGCTGAGAATGGAGAAAACCCTGTTGCAACATGGCAAGAGATGAAGTGGGAAATGAGAGCTCGTTTTGTTCCTCGTCATTACAGGCGTGATCTATTTGATAAATTGCAGAATATGAAGCAGGGAGCACATTCTGTGGAGGAGTACTACAAGGAGATGGAGCTAGCCATGATTCGAGCCAAGGTTCAAGAACAAGAAGAGCAAACCATGGCACGCTTCCTCTCAGGTTTGAACCATCAAGTCAAAAGAATTGTTAATTTTCAGCCTTATACCAATCTTTATGAGTTGGTGCATCAAGCTACAAAGGCAGAACGACAATTGCAAGAGGATGCTAAGTTTGCAAGATCAACGTCCTTTGTTGCACGTACACCATCCAGCGGAGGAAGATATGGTTCCAAATCACAAATAAGCCAACGAACAGCTCCAAGTGGTGGTTCAAGTTTTCGCCCATCATTTAGCAAGAAGGAAGAAGCCACTCCAAGTGCAAGAAAGCCATCAAATCCAGCAGCTAGTAGTTCCTCTTCTATTGGTTCTACAGCGAAGAGTAGCGGTATACAATGCTTCAAATGCCTTGGTCGTGGTCATATGCAAAAGGATTGCCCAAATAACAAGGCGATGTTGATATTAGAGAATGGGGAATATGATTCTGCAAGTGAAGAAGAGAATGATCACCAAGCTGAGTTAGGGACATATGATGATGCACATGAGGAGGAGCAAGACATAGAGTATTGTGAACCCGGTGTTGGTCCTATACTTGTGTGTGCTCCGACAGTGTTGAGTGTACAACCAAAGCCTTCCCATGAACAGCGCTGCAATTTATTCCATACAAGAGCTCAAGTTAGCAAAGATGGTAAATTTTGCAAAGTAATCATTGATGGTGGGAGTTGTCATAATTTGGCTAGCAAGGAGCTTTGCAATAAACTTGGGTTAAAGTACAAGAAACACCCACATCCATATCAGATCCAATGGCTGCATGAGAGAGGTTCATTGAGTGTAGGATACACCGTGGATGTTGAATTTGAAATTGGCACTTATCGTGATACGGTGGAGTGTGATGTGGTGCCTATGGACGTATGTCACTTGCTGCTAGGAAGGCCATGGCAATATGATCGTGCTGTGATTCATGATGGAAGAACTAATCAATACAAGTTTTGGTGGAACAAAAAAAAAAGTGGTGCTGCTACCGTTGACTCCTTCTCAAATTGTAAATGATAATGTGCAGAAGGTTGAAGTGCAAGTTGAGAGTGAGAAAGGGAGAGAACCAAAGAGTGTGATTCCACAAAAGGTGAGTGAGAGCCACAAACCAAAACCGAGAAATAAAAGCAAGAGTGAGGAGAGAAAAACTTCATCATGATAGCCACTAAATCTGATCTAAAAGAGATGAAAGATGATCCCGCTTTGATGCACCTTGTATTGCTGTACAAGGATGCATTGCTTTCTACTAATGATTTAACATCTCTCCCTAGTGCTGTTTCTCAAGTTTTACAGACTTATGACGACGTGTTTCCAGAGGAGGTACCCGCTGGTCTACCACCTATTCGAGGTATTGAGCATCAAATTGACTTAGTCCCGGGAGCCCCTCTTCCCAACCGGCCGCCGTACCGCACAAATCCAGAAGAAACAAAGGAGATTCAGCACCAAGTGCAAGCACTTTTGGACAAAGGGTACGTACGCGAGAGTCTTAGTCCTTGTGCCGTTCCAGTTATTCTTGTTCCTAAGAAAGATGGAACTTGGAGAATGTGCATAGACTGTAGAGCTATTAACAACATCACTGTTCGCTATCGTCATCCTATTCCTAGGTTAGATGATATGCTTGATGAGTTAAGTGGTTCTACTATCTTTTCTAAGATTGACTTGCGTAGTGGCTACCATCAAATAAGAATGAAACATGGTGATGAATGGAAAACTGCTTTTAAAACGAAATTTGGCTTGTATGAATGGTTAGTAATGCCTTTTGGATTGTCCAATGCTCCTAGTACATTCATGCGCTTAATGAACCATGTTTTGAAACACTTCATTGGTAAATTTGTGGTAGTTTACTTTGATGATATTCTGATATATAGCCGCTGTTTGGATGATCATGTTGAACACATCAAACAAGTGCTAGAAGTGCTTAGGAAAGAATACTTGTATGCCAATCTTGAGAAGTGTACTTTTTGCACTAGTAAGGTTGTGTTTCTAGGCTATGTTGTTTCAGCTCATGGCATTGAAGTGGATGAATCTAAAATTGAAGCTATTAGAAATTGGCCAATTCCTATGAATGTTAGTCAAATTCGTAGCTTCCATGGGCTTGCTAGTTTCTATCGGCGATTTGTGAAAGATTTCAGCACCATTGTTGCCCCATTAAATGAATTAACTAAAAAGGGAGTGATTTTTGAGTGGGGAGAAAAACAAGACAAAGCTTTTACTGAATTGAAGAAATGTTTGACTGAAGCACCATTGCTTGCTTTACCTGATTTCACAAAAACTTTTGAGATTGAGTGTGATGCTAGTGGAATAGGTATTGGTGGTGTTTTGATGCAAGAAAGAAAACCTGTTGCATATTTCAGTGAGAAACTTCATGGTGCCCAATTGAATTATCCTGTTTATGATAAAGAACTATATGCTCTTGTGCGTGTGTTGGAAACTTGGCAACATTATCTTTGGCCTAAGGAATTCATAATACATTCTGATCATGAATCTTTGAAATACTTAAAGGGCCAAGCGAAATTGAATCGTAGACATGCTAAGTGGGTAGAATTCATTGAGACCTTTCCATACATTGTCAAATATAAGAAAGGTAAAGAGAATGTGGTAGCTGATGCTTTGTCTAGAAAACATGTGCTTTTGACTCAGTTGGAAGTAAAGGTACCTGGGTTGGAAAGTTTGAAAGATTTATATGCTTCCGATCATGAATTTGCAGCTCCATATTCAAATTGCAAAGATGGGAAAGGGTGGGATAAGTTTCATATTCATGATGGCTTTCTCTTTCGCATGAATAAGCTATGTGTTCCGGATTCCTCTGTGTGTTTGTTATTGTTGCAGGAATCTCATGCAGGAGGATTGATGGGGCATTTTGGGAGGGAGAAGACTTACATGATGTTGGCTGATAACTTCTATTGGCCAAAGATGAGACGAGACGTCGAGAGGTTTGTTCAAAGATGCATCACATGCCATAAGGCGAAGTCAAAACTCAATCCACATGGTTTGTATACTCCACTTCCTGTTCCTAGCGTTTCTTGGGAAGATATTAGCATGGATTTTGTGTTAGGCCTGCCTAGAACCAAGAGGGGAAGGGATTCAGTCTTTGTTGTTGTGGATAGGTTCTCTAAAATGGCACATTTTATTCCCTGTCATAAGAGCGACGATGCGTCGCATGTAGCTGATTTGTTTTTCAGGGAGATTGTGAGATTGCATGGAATGCCAAGAACCATTGTTTCAGATCGAGACGTCAAGTTCATGAGCTACTTTTGGAAGACTTTGTGGGCCAAGCTTGGAACAAAGTTGTTGTTTTCAACGACTTGTCACCCACAAACAGATGGGCAAACGGAGGTGGTGAACCGCACACTTTCCACGTTGCTACGTATCATGATAAAGAAAAACTTGAAAGAGTGGGAAGATTGTCTACCACATGTGGAGTTTGCATATAACAGGGCGGTACATTCTACAACTCAATTGAGTCCATTCGAGGTGGTGTACGGCTTCAAACCAATCACGCCCCTTGATTTACTTCCTCTCCCACTACAAGAACGTGCAAATATGGATGCTTCTAAATGTGCTGATTTTGTGAAAAAGCTCCATGCCACAACCAAAGAGGTAATTGAAAACAAGGTACGTGCTTATGCTTCCAAAGCTAACAAATCTAGAAAGCAAATGTTGTTTGAACCAGGTGATTTAGTGTGGGTACACCTTCGCAAAGATCGCTTTCCGCAGAAGCGTAGATCCAAATTGATGCCCCGTGGTGATGGACCTTTTAAAATTCTCGCCAAGATCAATGACAATGCATACAAGATTGAGCTTCCCGGTGATGACTATGGGTAAGTTCTACATTTAATGTTGCTGATCTATCACCTTTCTTTGGACAAGATTGTACAGAGTCGAGGTCGACTCCTTTTCAAGAAGGGAAGGATGATGAGGACATCGCTAGTAATGTCAAAGCTAGTAATGAGACTCCAATAACAGGACCAATAACAAGAGCACGAGCCAAGAAACTACAATCTCAGGTGAACCTGCTCCTTAATGAATATGTCATTAATTTTAATGAGAATTTTATACTACCTAAAAACAATGTCTTACTTGTGCTTAGGTTTGAAGAGTCAGCAATGAATGGAGATCAAGGATATGTGGCCATCATCCAAGGAAGCACAAGCCCACGGCATGAACAATCCAGCCCATGAATAATTCTGCGCTACAGTACCAGGCCGTGAACAGTACGGCCCATAAACAGTACCGTGCTACAGTAGTTGCGCGTGAATAGTACCACATGGAAAGTTTAGTGTGGAATAGCCTTAGGCTGAGACTATATATTGAGGGGTAGACCCCATTGTAAAGGGGGAACCATTTTTGATAATACTCTTGTTCTTTCTGTTGGCTGAACCAACTTGAGGGAATTGGGAGTTCATTGAAATTAAGATTGTTCAACCTTTTCCGCTGGGAATTGGGAGCACGATAGAACTTCATCGGTGGTCATGAAGTTCAACACGTGAGATTGGGCGAATTATAGAGTGCTAACTCTTGCATTGGCAACGGGGGATCACTACGATTCATCAAATCCATGTGAGTATCCAGATCCTACGTCGAGAAGATCGGGCGACCCCGTATCAGATCTGGTATCGGCTTGGTTATTATATTGCCTCGGGGGGCAAGTTTTGAGTTTGCTTTTACAATTAAACCTTATCAGACTAACAATCAGACAGAATACGAGGCGGTGCTGAAAGGACTTCAACTCTTAAAGGAGATAGGAGCCGATATCATAGAGATCGTTGGTGATTCTTTGTTGGTGATCAAGCAGTTGTCTGGGGAATATGAGTGCAGGGATGATGTTTTGAGATCATATTATGAGGAGTGTACAGATTTGTTAAAGGATTTCAAGATGGTATCAATAGATCATGTTCCCAGGGAGCAGACTTTGGAAGCCAATGATCTTGCACAGATTGCTTCTGGTTATCGGCTGAATAGGCAGATTGAGGTTGAGATAGCCGATAATGACGTTCAGGATGAAGCCGATGATTGGAGAAAGGAAATAATAGATTATCTACAAAATCCGTCGCAATCGGTTTCTAGAAAACTTCGATACAAAGCTACAAAATATGTGCTGCTTGATGGGGAGTTGTATTATCAGACTTGTGAGGGAGTTCTGCTTAGATGCCTGGATTTGGAAGAAGCCAAAGTGGTTATGTGCGAGGTACATGAAGGCGTTTGTGGAACTCATCAATCGGCTCATAAGATGAAGTGGTTGCTAAGAAGAGTAGGATATTTTTGGCCGACAATGCTGGAAGATTGCTTCAGGTACTATAAAGGATGTCAAGATTGTCAGAAATTTGGGAATGTACAGCGAGCGCCAGCGTCGTCTATGAATCCTATCATCAAACCGTGGCCGTTCAGAGGATGGGGAATTGACATGATCGGCCAGGTTTATCCTCCATCGAGTAAGGGACATAAGTTCATATTGGCGGTGACAGATTATTTTACCAAGTGGGTAGAAGCGATTCCTTTGAAGAAAGTTACGTCCAAGGAAGCGATCGAGTTCGTAAAGGAGCATATAATTTATCGGTTTGGAATTCCTCAGACGATAACTACTGATCAGGGATCTGTCTTTGTGTCTGATCAGTTTCAACAGTTTGCTGCCAGTATGGGAATCAAGTTATTAAATTCGTCGCCTTATTATGCTCAGGCAAATGGACAGGCAGAAGCTTCTAATAAGAGTTTCATCAAGTTGATTAAGCGGAAGATTGATGAGCAGCCGCGACGATGGCATACTACGTTAGCCAATTCATTATGGGCCTATCAGATGGCGTGTCATGGATCTACCAGGGTGCCGCCTTACCAACTGGTATATGGACATGAGGCGGTTTTGCCTTGGGAAACTAACATCGGCTCTAGGAGGATTTCTTTGCAAAATCAATTGACAGCCGATGATTATTACAACTTAATGACGGATGAACTTGAAGATTTGGCTCAGAATCGGTTAAGGGCATTAGAGAGAATCAAGGAAAACAAGGCTAAGGCAGCTCGGCATTACAACAAAAAAGTGGTGAATAAGTCATTTGCCGAGGGAGATCTTGTATGGAAATTAATTTTGCCGATCGGGTCCAGAGATAGTAAATTCAGAAAATGGTCGCCTAATTGGGAAGGGCCCTATTGGATTAATCGTTGTGTGCCTGGTAATGCCTATGTGTTAGAGGATCTTGACGGGACGGAGTTTGTTAAAGCACTTAACGGGAAATATCTCAAGAAATACTATCCTAGCGTTTGGATCAACTCTTAAATCGGTTCCAATTTCTAAAATAATTCAGAAAGCCGATGTTTTTGCATCGCCTAAAGATAGCCGATATCAATCGATATCGCCTTTAGATCAAAGAAACAGAAGTATTATCAAGGGTAAAAGAAGCAGGCAACAGAGCCGATCAAGATATATTACAGCGCAACTAGCATGTTTCAGGAGGCCATCTGTCATTCATTTACATAAATCTTTGGATGGTTTCGATTGCACGCAGGCGGATTTGGTCAATCTCGTTGATAGCACGGATGTCATCTTCATCAGAGCCCGGGATGGTCTTCAAATTCTTGCGCCAATGAATGACTTGACGCACCGTCGCTGCAACCTTAGCCTCTTGGTCCTGAATAGCTTGCGGTAGGCCGATAAGCTGGGATTCTATTGCTTCAAGATCCTTGTGAACTTTTTCAAGTTCTGCCAAAAAATCGGCCTCCTTTTTCTTCAGTTGATCCAACTTGGATTGGAGCTCTTGTGGGGCGATTACCATATCATCGAGCTTTTTCTTCTCTATTTGGGCTGACAGCCGATCGGCTTGGATATCTTCGATTATCTTCTATTGGTCGGCACGATCGGCTATGTGCTGTCTAAGCTTGATGAGTTTAAATCTGTGAGACTCCAGATATGCCGCGGGAGTCAGTGCGTCGATGAGTTCTTCGGGCAGATGGTGTTCGATCCCTGCGAGTCTTGCCCGGATCAGCCCGCAATCCTCCACTAGTGCGTCGATCGGATTTTCCAGCCGACTGATGATGCTCGTTAAGTACTCGCGCACATCGGCTGGGAAGGATGGCTTGGTTGCCGCACTGGTGGCTGTTGCTTCTTCCACTTCTAAGTGACTACAAAATTGTCAAAAGAGTTAAAAGTGAAGTATGGGCATAAAGAGATTACCTGAGGAAGGACATCGGCGGCTTGGGTGACATTGGCTTCAGGGAGATGAGTAGGTTGTTCTTCAGGATGGCCAATGTCAGGCGATGGAATAGGAACAGTCTCATCGACGGCTGGAGGACTTGGTGCTGAGATTGGGGCAGCTGGAGAGGCCATCGGGTCAGTACTTGGAGGGGTGTCAGCAGAAGCTTGAGGTCCAGGGGCCGATGGTTCGAGCTGAAAATAAAATCGATGAAAAAAGACGGAAAAACAAGTAATGATATCAAAACTTAGCACGTACCTGTGGAGATGGAGGGGCCAATGATGATTGGGGAGTAGATGGCATCGCGGTCACGACATCGGCATTAGTTTTCTGTTTTTTGAGAGAGGGGCAATGCGCCAGCTTCTTGCATTTTTGTCTTGTCGGCCGAGGCGCCTGGAGAAGAGCCGATGGAGAGGGAGCATCGCGCCCTAAATTCGGAGTGGCCGATGGGGGTTGATACAGAATTGGCCGACCGCTGTTGCTTGTCGTTGGGGGGCTCGACGTTGGCAGCCTATAAATTGAGAGTGAGAGATGATCGGAGATGATAATTAAGGCTTACAGGTGTTACCTCTTCATCGGATTCGATGTACTCGGCATCGAGGCGGGTGCAGTAGTAGGTGGCCGCTAAGCTGAATAGATGTTTTTTCCATTCTGACCACCATCGGACGAAGAGCTTTGTGTTGGCAGTGCAAATATTCACCTCGGTGGTGGCGCCTGGAAGAAGGGGTTCTGTTAAAGTCCGCATCCGATCATACTCTAGGGCATTGTTGACGTTTCTCCGGGTCTGAAGTTTGTCGATGAAGAATAGGCCGATCGGAAGTTGACCAAGGCCGAGCTGACGGGAGCTGACCGATGGATGGTAAAACTCATATGATGGTTGCGATCGGCCCAGAGAGAAGCCAGTTGGTAGCAGACAAGGGGTAATGGCCGATAAGAATATGGCCTTCGACTCATCATTGTCCAAAGCATTAAGCGGGTCAAAATTGGAAGGCATCTCGAATGACGATGCGTCATTATATGCGAACCAGAGAGTGGCCTCCTTGGTGAAGCCGTAATAGAACCCCTTGAACCATTGGCTAAGTCCAGCGGGGGTTATCTTGCCACTAGAAAGAGCTAATGCAGCTTCACCCATGGAGGTACATCGGCGGTAGATGGGATCCTGGTCTTCTGTATAATCGGCTGGAAAGGATTGGTTGAGGAAAGAAGTCCCAAAGAAGGCCTTGGAGGTGTAGACGTTGAGCCAGAGTTGCACGAACCACCAAGGACCTCCAATATGGCCGATGGGCTAGCCAGCCGATAGCTTGGTCACTACTTGGTGAAGCAGTTGGTAAGTAGCGCCAAGGAGGTATTGCCCCAAGGGGATCTGTTTTTGATCAGCCAAGCACTCTGCTAGGCATTGCATGTTGATCGTTGGGCCGAGGGTTGCGCCGCCGAAGACAAACCGTTCCAGCCACAGGTTGAAAAAGGCGACATGCTCCCGATTGTCGACTGGTCCGGTTCCCTTGTTGTGGATTGATATATACTTGGACCAACCACCAATGTTCTGCGCTTGAAGCCGATGAGCGGGTTTGAACCGGAGCTTGGAGGGGTTGATGTAGCTTGTTGTATCAAGGCAGGTGAGCATAGTCACATCCAGCAAGGTGAGAGTCATCGGCCCGTGCCCAAACATGAAGGCGTTGAGGGCGTCAGACCAGAAGTATGAGGCCGATGCAAGCAGGGGTTCATTCCTTTCCATATCGGCTAGAGAGAGATTAATGCAGTGGCCAATATGTGATTCTTCCCAGAGGGTCCTCTTCGCGGCCGATACTCTGATGTACCAATCCCTCCACCCGGGTAGCTTGCTCGGCCATGACCTGAAGCTATTGGTCCAGTCACTGACCAGCATGGCGGAGTTCTTGAAGGGTATACGTTGGGTCTCGGCGCTAATGAAATCTGTGGGATCTTCGCTACCCATGGGGCCATGGTAGAAAAAGTTCGGGTAATCGGCGGCCGAAATCAAGATCTGGTCTCTAAGGTGCTACAGTGAACAAGAACACGATGAAGAACAGGTAAAGAACATGGCAGATTGGATTCATCTAGGCTGCGGATCGGAAAAAACAGTCAGGCAGAAAGATTACCTCGGGGACTACGGATGCTGATGCCCTCACGAGAGAGGAAGAAATGCAGGAATCAACGGCCGAAGAAAAGGGCTGCAACGATTCGTCTGGGTTTGCTGGAGCTTGTCGAAGTTTTGGAAGATGAAGCGGTAGTGCTCTGGTGATGTGAAAGCGTAAAAAAGGCTAGGGAGACGAAGCGTTTTATAGAGATATGATGACCGGGCGGGAATCAAGGCCGTTGGCACTGTTTCAAACAATTAAGGCAAGTGGGCTACCTTGGGCCGCCTCGGTATGGAAGAAATCTCAAGGCCCAAGACGAAAGAATTTCGAAGTCCTATAGAAGAACTCCGAAATTGGGGGGCATGTGTTAACGCCAAAATTTGGTAAGGCCCTGTTTTAGATTCAGTCAAGGAAAATATTGCAGTCAACTAACGGAGATTGATCCAAAAGGGACCGAACCCGGGAAGGAGCCGTGAAGACCGTAGTATGGCGGTTAATTACTGTTTATTAATTAGGCAAGTGCTTATCTTTAGGAAACCTGACCTCATGTCCAGTCGGGTCTTATTAGTGTTTTCTATTATAAATAGGAAATCCTGTACCGTGTCCAATAAGGACTCATGTCAACTCGGGGTATAAATATGTATGCCTGGGTGTTGTGTAAAGATATCTCTCGATCAATACAAAATTCGGCGCATCGCCACCCTTTCGACGGGTTCTTGCTTCTCGAGCCGGGCTGCATCGGTTAAGTTCGACCTCCTGCGAGAGGGTAAGTCTCGTCACCCCGGCTACCTATCGGCTAGGACTTTCTCAGTTAGGTCCGATATTCTAGTCGATTTATGGTAGTCGGCTTAGCACGATATATCTATTTTGTCTATGGCTGCATCAGTTCAGTTTGATCTCATAGGTTGATTAGGTATATCACATCACGCGTGCGTAGATCATATCGGCTCACTGGGAGCGGTTTATCCACAGTTTGTGCTGCATCGGTTGGGTCCGACCTACTAAACTGCCAGTGATAAATCATTCCTGCTAGGTTGATATTTTGTGCGCAAGCGTCTTATCGGGATGTATAGCCGATAAGTTATCATATTGTACATCACGATCGCATCAGATCTATCGGCCTATCGAGGTTTTGTTATCATCATCAGTCTGTGCTGCAACGGTTGGGTCCGATCTACTAGACTGATGATTATAACTTTATTCTTAATAATTCGATGGGTTTTATGCGATGTTTTTATCGGAGTGCTTAGCCGATAAGTTATCTTTTAAATACAGCCGATTATACTGCTTGCTCCATTATACATTCTCGCTTGCATTACCATTACGATTGGCTAAGGGCTAGCCGATTAGTTTACTCTGCCGATCTGAGCGCGAGCACAGGCAGGCTCCCGGGCACAAGCTCAGGTAAGTTCCCGGGGCATGACCAGTGTTCATGGACCCGGGCGCAGGTACAAGCAAGGACCCGGGCACGGGCACGACCTCAGATAATGACCCGGGCACGAGCATAGGTGAGGACCCGGGCACGGGCACGGACAGCGAATGAAGATCCGGGCGCGGGCACGAGCAAGGGCCCGGGCACGGGTGTGGGCAACATCTTCGTGGCGACATTAGTAACTTTAATCATAATCGGCTGGAGGTTATTTAATCTATTTATTTACGCATCCTGCTTACTTATTTCACTAGTTTATAGCCGACTTTTGAGCATGCCTTCGATGATCGGCTAGTTTAATATTTGTTCATTATTATCCTATTGCTCATGCCATCATCGGCTTCCAGTCGGTGTATAAGTGCTACAATTCAAATCGGCCATCGGCCGATACGACGAGACCATATCGGCTTCCAGCCGATTGGCTCATGAATCTAATATTTTCTTCCTTGTCAATTGCAGGGTCAAATTGACTGGCACGCCTACAAACCTCAAGATTTTAGGACCTACACTGGAGTGAAGCAAATCTCCCAGGCCATCGCGTGTCTCTCCGCGCTGAACGGCCCCCGGCGGGTTTTCGGCGTCAACATATACGAGTCATGAAGCTGAAGAGTCCCATATACGAGTGGCATGCTACTCGGCAAGACTATAAATCATATTCTGGTTCACATGATACCAAAGAGTCTCATATACTAGTAGTAATCTACTCGGGAAAGACTACAAGGTTAAAGATCTTTGACTTTATGTTTAATTGTCTTCACAATTAAGCGCAAAGTAGGGGGCTACACCTAATAGGTGTGCCTATTTGGTGCACACTATTCATTCATCAATATGAAGCCCTTCATAGCCTCATTGCCAGCTGACATGAAGCAGGACTTGGGAAGATGAAGCACTCGGACACAGAGTACTCGGGAGTAATGCACTCGGGCAATCTTCACCGTGGAGGACGAGCACTCGGCATAAGCTGTAACTCAACTATGAAGGTCTCAGGGGCTACTGTGGAGGCCATGGCCCCGGGTACCTCATCACAAGCATATGGGCCACTCGGATAGAGGATGGGTCGAGTCTTCTAGTTAGAGTTATAGTAGCACCCGGTAGGCTTTGCCTTGTATACTAAGGAATGTACAGTCTTAGCCAGGTAAGATCTATCTCTAAGAAGGAAATCCCTTGGCCGGATCCAGCTGGGATTCCTATCTGTACCCCGGCCCCCCAGTATATAAGGGGCGGCAGGGCGCCCCATGAGGGTACGAGATCATTGATCGACGAATACCTCAGAGGAATAACACCACAACTGGACATAGGGTATTACCTCACATCGAGGGCCTGAACCAGTATAAAATCTTCTTCATGTTCCTTTGCAATCCTCCGAGTTTCCCCTTGTCGAGTAGCCCTATAGTTTTATTGCCGGTGTAAAACATCGACACCAAATCCTTAATATATTTCTCCAGCTGTGTTATTTCCCGATTGCCCAGTTGTGTCTTGACTGCAACGTCGAGTTCTTGACTAATCTATCGTGCAGTCCTCGAAGCCGAGTTGAAGACCCAAACGGAGGGAGAAGAACAGCTAAAGGAGGCCGAGAGAGCCAGGGCCGAACTTGAAAAAGACAAGGTCAGCCTGACAACAGGCAATACTGAGCTTGAGCGGGAGAAGGCCGAGTTGAAAGAGGCCAATGCCAAGCTCGAGAAGGAAAAAACTAAACTGGAGAGGACCATAGCCAGGTGGGAGGCTGACTACGACAGTAAGTCTCCCTTTTGACAATGATCTTAACCAATCCATTAATTACTCCATCTGCAGCTTTACCTAACAAGTTTACTCATTGGTGAACCCAGGTAGCTGCTAGAGCCAATTCCCAAGCCCAATTTCAGGCTTACGCAGAGGACATAAGGGTCGTCAAGGAGTCACGGGAGGCGCTCCTCGGATCTATGAAAGGGCTCCTTGACATCATGGATCCTCGCCCTGTGGGAACTAGCTGCAGCTCAATCGTGCAAGTGGAGGCGCGCCTTGAGGATGCACCGAGTGCCTTGAAGAGATACTCGGATGAGCACGTCATTGTCAGCGTAACCCGAACCCTGGCAATGACCAAGTCCATCTACCCAAGGGCAGATGTTGAAGCCATTGGGGAGGGGTTTGCCGAGGAGATAACTCCTGATGAGGCACTGGAGCTGATAGCCAAGGCGAGCCCGACTGCCGAGATTATCACCTGAGACCTGGTTCTGTAAAAATAGTACATCATGCAGTCGGTGCATTTTGGATTTTTGTAAGGACATGTGTAAATATATGTGCAATGCCGCCAAGCTTTGGACTATTACTCAGTTGTCATTAGCTTTACTCGACCATATAGCCCACACCGAGTTAATCTATAGGAACTTAATAAAAACGTTCACCGCAGAAAGCTGTACTCGAGCAGACATAAGAAAGTCATAGTAAAACTTCATAACTTAAGTAAAATAGGCTCGTATATTATTGACAGAGCACATATAATAGATGCAGCCCCGGACTCACTACTTGGTTGAAACAAGCAGCATAGTGAGTCAAAGAAAAACTATACACATGAAATTTGTAAGACTCAGGTATAGAAAGGACGTAGCTGTTCTATTTTCCATGAGTTGCTGATGAGGGCACCGTCTTTGGTCTTCAGTCAGTAGGCACCTGGCCGAGTAACTTCTGCTATAACGAACGGCCCTTCCCAGATTGGGGATAGTTTATGCCTGTCTTTGGTAGTTTATATTTTTCTCAGGACGAGATATCCGACCAAAAAGGTGCGGCCACGGACATTCCGATTGTGGTAGCGGCGCAGACCTTGAAGATACCTTCCCGACTAGATTGTTGCGATATCCCTCGCTTCTTCCAACTGATCTAGTTCGACCAAGCGGGTATTGTTGGACATGTTTTCTGAGTAAGCCCGAGCTCGCGGAGAGCCGAATTCTAACTCGGTTGGTAGCACAACCTCAGCACCGTAGACCAGAAAGAAAGGGAATTGCCCTGTTGCCTGACTGACCATGGTTCTGAGAGACCAGAGAACAATAGGAGTTCTTGGACGCACCAGCCCGCGTATGGTTGTAGCGCCCCCTTCCCGGTACCCACATATGGTGATACCGGAGAGGAAGCACCCCACAGGAAATTGGCGTGAACCAACTCCCACGGAACCGCGATGCCGGTACCAGTCCCAGGAAACCAAGCTGGTACCCACGGTCAACCGAGATGTACCACAGCAAATAACTAAATAGATAAATATATGTTATACCTTTATAAGTTGTGACTTCGGGCAAGCCTTGAGCAGCAACCTGTAAACAGAACAGCAGTAGCGGAACGACAGCGTAGCGAGAACCCAATTCACAAGCAACGGCTTGGGACTAGGAAAGAAACCCTAATCTTCACTTCAACTTCACTCTTCCCGAAGGAGGGGAAAGAAATGGATTGAGTACTTACGTACTCAGCAAGTCACAGAAAATGTGAGTTATGCAGGCTATCAAAGAATAGGCTGGGGTTTATTTCGCAAACCATTTCAATTTGAAAACACTTTCAAAAACCTAAGTGTGAGTTGTCAAGGTGACTAGAAGGAGGCTCTCGCCTCGATCCTGTCCACGAATTGCTTTTCAACAACTCAAGCGGACGAAGCAAATTTTAATTGATCTCAAGTATTCTTATACCGCCTGTCGGATCACGACAACGGCTCAGTGGATCTGCCTACAAGCAGCTTTCCATGGTATCAACATCTACTACTTTTATTTTCAATTTCGCCCATACCAGGACGTAATCTCATCTTTCACTTTAGTCCCATCCAGGACATCATTTTATCTCATCTCATCTTAGCTCAGCGGCTCCTCGAGCCATCCATAACTCATCTCATATACTGCCCCCACATAGGAAGCCTAGTCTATGATGCCATTCGACATCCCGGGTCACATAGCCCCACTTCAGACCACACAGGTCATTCATCAGCCACTGAGGCCAATTCTGGTAACGAATCCCAAACCACAAATCACTTTTGTAAAACCTTGGCAAACAAATCTACGCTAGAGGAATCACCTCACATTGCCCGTAACCGTGGGCATGGCTGTTTGAACAGTTTAGTATACCTTTACAGAGGTTGTACGCTTTACCCACACGACGCAAGCTTACTCCCACACTGATCAGGTGGGGAGGTTCACGACAAAGCCTTCCAAAGCCTTCCCAGGATAGCACGCTGCCCTATAAATGGGTGCTCAGACTCAACCAAGTACCAGGAACTCATTTCCTGTACTTAGGGACGAGGGTATATCGCCCACTTGGTACCCAACCAGTCCCACATTTATTAGCAACCGAAAACCATCCTAGAAACACTAATTACTCAGCCAGGGGTGTCCCATACCACCCGTGTGGTCGCACTATGAGATGCTCGGATGGAATTCCCCAAGGAATCGGTCCTTATATGCGAATACGAAGTGCCACCACACAGGCGATCACTTTGCACCGCGGATCTTTCGCAAATAGATTTTGTTTTGCAAACTCGCCGACATCGCATGTCGGGTTTTTAAATCTGTTGGAAATCCTATTTTTCCCAAATCGACAAGCAATTCTGTTATGAGTGGAATCATTGGAGTCCATGCTCAGAGAGCACGGTCACCGAGGTACCACGGGGTGGAGCGACAAGGAATAGGGTATCAAAGACCTACAGGGTTTATGCAACTACCGGGCAGGTCCGTCGGTTCGACACGCAAACCGAGGCCGATCAATTTATCGTGCACACTAATCATGCAATTTTGCAAACAAAATATTTTAAATTTAGGAGCAATATGGTCAAGGAGTGACTTGCCTCAGACTTCGTCTTCAATCTTCGCGAAAATCTAGCGTCCGAAGAATTTTCGACACGTCGACTACGCGCGAAACGAGAGAAAAACACACAAAAACCTAGAAATAATATACTATTATTAATAACTAATAGGGCCATAAGATAGATCTCATTTTTAGAAAAATTTAGAGACTTGAACGGACTAAATTGGAGTTACGGTTGAGAAGATATGAATTTCTGAAGTTCTGGGGATTTTTTGGAATTTAAAAGAAATTATTTGAATTTCTGGAAAAAGGATTATTTTGGGGAATAGGAGCTGACAGGTGGGGTCCTTATGTCAGTGGCTTGGAGAGAGGAATGAGGGGTGGTCCATTTGTCATTGGCAAAAAAGAGCAGGGCTCACATGGAAGAGAGAGGAGAGGGTTAATTAAATGGGGCCCACATGGCATAGGCTTATTTTAAATGGACCCATATGTAAGTCTCAGAGAAAGAGAGTTGATTAGGGAGGCCCACACGCTTGTGACACAGGAGAGAAATAGGGGCCCACTGGTCATTGAGTCATTATTTAAAATAAGGTTTATTTAGGATTTCTAATGGGCTAGGCCCACATGTCACTGGGTGGCTGAGAGAGAGGAGGGCTGGCCCACAGGTCAGTGGCTTGGGGGGATTAACTGGGAGGCCCGCACGTCAGAGGAAAAGGAGAGAGAGAGATGGGTGTCGGATGGGATACAGGAGCTGGCCGGCAACAAGATCGACGGCCGACGGCAGCGGAGGGAGCGCCGGTGAACGGCGGCGAAGGAGGAAAAACGAGCCATGGGAATGTAACGAGGAGGAGACAAGGAAGAAGATGGCCAGCTCGGATTGGCCTATTGGCGGTCGACGGCGGCCGGCGACGAGCAACAGGAGCATCGAAGAGAGAGAAAGGATGGGGCGGCGGCGGCGGAACGCCGGTGGGTGCTCAGGTAGGGGTATTTTGGGCTTGGTTTAGGGGCGGTGAGGGGCGGCGCAATGTGGAGCGGCTCGGAAGAGGTCAGGGACGTGCAATGACGGCCGGCGGCGATTGGCGACGGCGTCCAGAGGCGGTAACCATGTCGAACGGCGGCGTGCGTCATGGGGCTCGGGCAGTGCTTCGGTCCTCAGACTTGGGGTAGAGGAGAAAAGGACTGGGAGAAAAGGCTCACCGAGGAAGGGGCAAACGGGCGGCGGCGGCTATGGTGAAAACGGCGGCGGCGGTCTGCCCCGGCGGTGGTGCCAAAATTGGGCGTTTCCGCCTCCGGGGCTCTCAGGCGAAATTGGAGGCTTGGTTGAGTTCGTGAGGTGGCAAGGAACTTAGTGGTGGTGGCGACTTGGACGATTGTGCTCGGGGTGGTCGTATTTGGGTGGGTCAGATCGGCGATGGCGGCGGTGAAGAGAGAAAGAGACGACGGCGAGGCTTGCTCGGGATGGGCGGCAACAGGGAGTCTAGGGGGGGCATTTATAGGCGGCGAGTGGCGCTAGGAGACAAGTAAGAGAGGTGGTGGAGCTTGGATATTTTCTCGGGCGAGCTCGGCTGGCACAGGACGGCGGGAGGCAAGGAGGCCGTGTCGGTCGGAGGGGAGAAAAGGCGGAATGGGCACGGAGAGGACATTGAAGCGATGGGTTGAGGTGCCCGTGCGTGCGCATCGCTTCCGAGGCTCGGCATTGAAGGGAAAAGGCGGCGGCGGCAAGCTTTTTGACTCCGAGCTTGAGGCAGCGACGGCGGAGCGTGTCTCACGCCGGGCGGCGGGGTGGCGAGGTTGATGATGGTGTCCGCGTGTTTTTATGGCGACGACCGTGCGGTAGGGACTTGCACAGGGAGGGAACAGGGAGAGGATTCGAGAGAGATCGAGAGAAGAGAGAGAGAGAACAAAGAGAGGATGAAGGAGGAAGAAGACGGGGAGAATGACGACTGCCAGGCGGGGCCCGCGGCCGGGGCGCGTGTCGCGCGCACGGCGTCTGTGCTCGCGGGGCCCGGTTGCCAGCGCGAGGGCGAGGGTACAGAAATGGGCTGGCACGGTCGTGGCCGGCGCGGGGAGGAGAGAAGGGTAGAGGCTGAGTGGGCCGGAAGAGAGGGGAGGACGGCCCGATGGAATAGGGTTCCTTAATATTTTCTTGGAATTTATTTGGAGACGTTTTTGGAGTTTCCAATAGGGATTTTAATCCACAAATTTTATATTTTGGACCACAAGATTATGGAGATTTTGTATGGGATATTTTCTGGCTAGGAATTGAATATATGTGTATATATTGATATTTTTGGGAGGTTTTGATTTTGGAGTTTATTTGGAAAAAGGTAAAAAGAGAGGGACTACGGAGGGGATTTTTTTTAGGAGAATTGAAAGGGTATTAATTGGGAATTGGATGTTTGATTTCTCGGGAGTTAAATCAAGAGGAAAATGAAGAGGGACCCTGATATATTTATATATATGCATATATATACATACACATATATATAATTGAAGGAAGGTCTAGAGAGGGAATTTTTGGAGGGATAATTGGAGATTTATTTTTTCGGATTTGAGATTTGAACTCCGGGACTTTTGAGAATATTTGAGAGAGGAAATATAGGAAGAGAGATCTCAGGAGTTTTTGGTTGGAGTTTAGTCCTTGAGATTTTATGAGGAGGAATTCTACCACCATGGTTGAGACGTATATATATATATGGAAGGAAAAGGATGGGGATTTTGGAGGGAATAGATAATAAATTCCCAGGGGTTGGATACAGTTTTGGATAGGGGACTCTGATACATATATATATATATTAAGAGAGATTCGGAGGGAGGGTTTCAAAAGAAGGTTCGGACTCGAATTAATTTTTAATTCGAGATTATGACTCGGGGAAATTTTTTTGGGGACTTTAGAGGGGCGTTTCTGAGATGGGATTTGGGCATATATACATATATATGGATTTATGGAAATAGAGATGAGGAGATTCAAAAGGGGACTGGATTTGGATTTTGATTTAAGATTGGGACTTGATTCTCAGGGATATTTTGGGAATTTTGCAGTGGAATAGATTTGGGGTACCTCGAGGGAATATTAGAACTGGAATTAATTCTTGGATTTGAGGATTTTTGAAATATATAACATTTGGCAAGTTTCGGGAAAGGAGTTCTCGATGGAATTTAGGGTTTCTCGAGGGGATCAAAATGAGGAGATTTTGCTGAAAGGTTTCAAGGACGATTTTTGAAGAGTTTTATTGGAGGGCTTCGAATTGCAAAATTCAAACCCGAGTACAGAGAAGTTTTGGGAGGTGTGAAAACTAGAGTATTTTTTGATCAAGGTCTAATCCGATCGAACTTTATGATTTGGATTTCTGAGAAAAAAGAGAGAGACAGTCGAATTGCAAAATTCAAGTCTCGGATTGGAGAGAATTGGGATCGAGGATTTAGGGTTCAAAGGGGGCTTGGATCTGAAATCTACGGCACTTAGTCCTTAAGCACACACAAAAATCCAAAAGTTTTGAAATTAAGGTTTTTATGAAAATAGTTTTTAACGGCTCGGAAACCAGGGCGTTACAATGGTTGTAGTTAGTCGAATATCCTGGCCTTGATACCTTGTAAGAGCATACCATTGGCTCGTTCAACCTGCCTGTTGCTCCGTGGGTGTGCCATAGACGCATAGCAGATCTTGATGCTGAAGTCGTCACAGAAATCTTGAAACACACCGCCCGTGAACTGAGTGCTGTTGTCAGTAATGATGCGGTTAGGGACCTCGAATCGTATAATAATACTCATGATGAAGTCCTTTTGCTCATGCACTTTATGGTTGCAATGGGTTTAGTCTCAATCCACTTGGTGAATTTATCCACTGCGACGAACAAGTGGGTGAACCCTCCTGTGCGCTTTCTTGAAACGCCCGACCATGTCAAGCCCCATACTGCAAAGGGCCAAAGATTGGGATTGTTTGAAGTTCTTGGGCTGGGAGATTTGTTGTCTTGCGTAGAATGACTGGCAACCCTCGCATGTGCGAACAAATCTTTTGCAATCTGTTACTGCTGTTGTCCAGAAAGAATCCCCTGCCGGTAAGCCTTTCCGACTAACGTCCTGGATGCGGCATGGTTGCCACATATGCCTAAGTGGATCGACTTTAGGATCTGCTTGCCCTCCTCGGTGGTGATGCAGCGCATGAGGACCCTGGATGCACATCTTCAGTACAGGTCTTCTCCGACGACTAAGAAACTCTTGCTTCGACGTTTGATTCATTCAGCTTCACTGTGATCTTGTGGAAGTTCATCGTCTAGGAGGAATTTGAGAACAGGAGTTCACCAATCTTGACATATGTGTAGCACCTCGTTTGTCGCGGGGGTAGGTTTGCCTCCCGACTGCTCTGGTACTGGTTTCTTCTTGACTGATGGCTCCATAAGTTGCTCGACCAAGATCCCTGTCTGTCAATGTTTTACACCGGTAATAGAACTATAGGGCTACTCGGCAAGGGGAAACCCAATGGATTGCAGAGGAACACAGAGAGATTTTATACTGGTTTAGGCCCTCGATGTGAGGTAATACCCTATGTCTAGTTGTGCTGTTATTCCTCTGAGGTGTTTATCGATCGATGATCTCGTGATTTCCTGCCCCTTGAGGGGCGCCCTGCCTCCCCTTATATACTAGGGGGCAGGGGTACAGGATATGGATCCCAGCCGGATACGGCCAAGAGATTTCCTTCTTAAGAGATAGAAACTTATCCGACTAAGACTATGTTTTTCTTATTGTACAAGGCCAAATCTGCCGGGTGCTATCTTATCTCTAATTACAAGACTTGGCCCATCCTCTATCTGAGTGGCCCATATGCTTGCGGTGAGGTACCCGGGGCCCATGGCCTCCACAGTAGCCCCTGAGACCTTCATAGTTGAGTCATAGCTGATGCTGAGTGCTCGTCCTCCACGGTGAAGATTGCCCGAGTGCATTGCTCCCGAGTACTCTTTGTCCGAGTGAGTCTTCTTCCCGAGTCCTGCTTCATGTCAGCTGGCAACGAGGCTATGAAGGGCTTCATGTAGATATATGAATAGTGTGCGTCGAATAGGCGCACCTATTAGGTGTAGCCCCCGACTTTGTGCTTAATTGTGAAGACAATTAAACATAAAGTCAAAGATCTTTAACCTGATAGTCTTTCCCGAGTTGTATACTACTGGTATATGAGACTCTTCGGTATTATGTCACCCGGAATTTAATTTATAGTCTTGCCGAGTAGGGAACTACTCGTATATAGGACTCTTCGAGTTTGTGTCAGTCGGAATGTGTGTTTATAGTCTTGCCGAGTAGGATGCTACTCGTATATGGGACTCTTTAGCTTCATGTCAGCTGGAAAGGGGGTTTATAGTCTTTTCCGAGTGGTGTCCCACCCAGAAGTTAGACTCCTCCGCATCATATCAGCGGGAATGAGAAATTTATAGTCTCTCCCGAGTAGTGCACTACTCGAAAGTTAGACTCTTCAGCGTCATATCAGCTGGAATAATGTTGCTCATGGCAACTGATGGCCACGCATGTAGGCCGAGTGCCACTTTATGAAAATAAATCCACAGCGTGGTCAGGTGTACTCGAGAAAGATACCTGTAACCCCAATTTTAATGAAGACCAGCTTGTGATCCATGTAAGGATATATCCTCGAGACCTGGTGGATAAAATAGATACCCAAACATATATGTTTAGCAATAAGGCTCTCATGAAGCATATCTGTTTACCTCATCGGCTCCTGTTGGTGGCACCAGCGCTATAATTTCAACTCAGCCTGCGGGCGGCCCACATGGAGCATGCTACTATAGGAACTCATGTCTTGGAGGCCCAGTACCAACTATGTAGGCCCAAGCCTATTAGTCGGTATCGGCTCTATAAAAAGCGGGGAGAGAGAAAAAGATTCCTTCATCTTCCCCAAATCAGCCAATCGCTTCGTCTTCCGCCTTCACGCCCAACTTTTCGCCTCCTACTCGGCTAGGGTTAGCTGCTGCTGCTGTTCCCCACTCAAACTCAGGCGATTCCAATCCTCTTTGTCTATTCCAAGCCCTCAATCGCTTTTCCCCCAAATCTCTCCGCCCCCAACCATGTTGAAAGCTACGGATCCTGCGGGTGCACCGGGGAATGTCTGGCCGACTTCGGATTGCGGCACGGTGAAACTAAAGCTGCTAGCAAGTCAATTGAAGTTACCAAGCCAGGAGGTGATCCGTTGGCGGCCGGCTAAGGGTGGGTCGGTCCCAAATCCCCAATCTGGCGAAACAGTAGTTTTTGCCTCTTTTTTCGATCGGGGTTTGTGCCTTCCCTCTTCTGCGTACTTCCATCTCATCCTTGACTTCTATGAGTTGGAGTTGGTGAATTTGAATCCCAACTCGATTCTTCAAATCTCCATATTTGTTACTCTCTGCAAGTGCTTTTTGGGTGTGGAGCCCCATTTTAATTTCTTTAGGCACCTGTTCCACATCAAACCCCAGCCCTCCAAGAATAATATCAATGTGATTGGGGGGGCTGGTCTCCAATTGAGGAGTGATGGGAAGAAAACATATCTTGATCTCCCCTTGAAATCTTCCTTGAAAGGCTGGCACAAGGAGTGGTTCTATTGTGCAGATCTGGCTCCCTCCTTGCGTCCATTCACTGGCTTGCCACCGGTAGTTTTACCAAATTGGTCAGCAGATCCAACTTTTGAGGAGATGGGCCAGGTGCATCAATTGTTGGAGAAGTTAGAAAAGCTTAAGGAAGCTGGCCTGACCGGGCCTTGGGTGGCCCGGCGTTTCCTGACTCGGCGCATCCAGCCGCTGAAGCTGAGGGGTGCGTTCGGCTGGGAATTTTAAAGGCAAATATGATCCTGACCATGTAAGCCACAAGTCGGCCGATAAGTACAAGGTGACCGAGACCCTGTTTGGTTACTTCTCCGAGGGGGTGATCGAGACCGAGGACGATAAACACCGGATCCCAGCTTTCAGTTTCCTTCAGCCCCGTCTCAAGGTAATCTTTGTCCTTCTTCTTTGACGAATGCATGTGGGCCTGTATCTGCGATTGCCCAGCATTATGTGATATGTGTTATTGAATCTTCTGTGGGAGTGCGAGGAGTTCAATGAAGATTCCCACCCGTTGTCGGCCGTTAAATCGAAGAAAAGGCCGAGGAGCCCTACTGCTGCCCAACCCGACTCCAAGAGAGCGGGGAAAAGCCTGTTCTATATTGGGGCGAGGGGGCCGTGTTGCGCGTGTCATGGTAGGAGGCCTGAAGATAAAGGACACCACCACCGCGGTGCCCAGGCGATCAAGTCCCAGGCTGGGACCAGTACGGCCGAGCTTGACATTGCCGAGCCCAGCAAAAGTACCGCCGAGTAGACGATCCGAGCGGGCGCCGCCAAGCATAGAGATGCCTGAGTCGGCCACGCACGACAGGCCACCTCCAGTTGCCATGCCGCTGCCAACTACTTACGCCACCTAGCCGACAATCGGGCGTGAATCGTAGTAAGGCTTCATAACTGGAGTAGGACAAGCTCGTATATTATTCACAAAGCACATATATACCTGCAGCCCCGACTCACTACTCGGTTGATACAAGCGGCGTAGTGAGTTAGAGAAACTGTACACATGAGAAATTATAAAGCTCAGGTATAGAAAGGACGTAGCTATTCTATGTTCCATGAGTTGCTGATAAGGGCACCGTCTTCGGTCTTCAGTCAGTAGGCGCCTGGCCACGTGACCTCGGCTATAATGAACGGCCCTTCCTAGATTGGGGATAATTTGTGCCTGTCTTTGGTGGTTTGTATTTTCCTCAAGACGAGATCCCTGACCAAAAAGGCACGGCCACGACATTGCATTGTGGGGGTAGCGATGCAGGCCTTGAAGATACCTTGCCGACTAGATTGTTGCGATGTCCCTTGCTTCTTCCAACTGATCTAGCTCTACCAATCGGGTATTGTTTGAAACGTCTTCTGAGTAGGCCCGGACTCGCGGAGAGCCAAACTGTAACTCTGTCAGTAGCATAGCCTCAGCACCGTAGACCAGAAAGAAAGGGGATTGCCCTATTGCCTGACTAACCGTGGTTCTGAGAGACCAGAGAACAGATGAGAGTTCTTGTACCCACCGGCCCACGTATGGTTGTAGTCGGTCAAATATCCTAGCCTTGATGCCTTGTAAGACCATACCATTGGCTCGTTCGACCTGCCCGTTGCTCCGCGGGTGTGCCACAGATGCATAGCAGATCTTGATGCCGAAATCTTCGTAGAAGTCTTGGAATACGCCGCCCGTGAACTGAGTACCGTTGTCGGTGATGATGCGGTTAAGGACCCCGAATCGGTATAGTATACTCATGATGAAGTCCTTTACTCGTGCTGCTGTTATAGTTGCAACAGGTTTGGCCTCAATCCACTTGGTGAACTTGTCAACGGCGACGAATAGGTGTGTGAATCCTCCTGGTGCATTCTTGAAAGGCCCAACCATGTTGAGCCCCCATACTGCGAATGGCCAAGAAATAGGGATAGTTTGGAGTTCTTGGGCTGGGAGATTTGTTTGTCTTGCATAGAACTGGCAACCCTCACATTTGGGAACAATTTCTTTTGCATCTGTTACTGCTGTGGGCCAGAAAAATCCTTGCTGGTAGGCCTTTCTGACTAACATCCTGGATGCGGCATGGTTGCCACATATGCCCGAGTGGATCGACTGGAGGATCTGCTTGCCCTCCTCGGTGGTGACGCAACGCATGAGGACACCGAATGCACTCCTTCGGTACAGGTCTTCTCCGACTAGTAGGAAGCTTTTGCTTCGACGCTTGATCTGCTCGGCTTGACTGCGATCTTCTGGGAGTTCGTCGTCCATGAGAAATTTGATAACAGGAGTCCGCCAGTCTTGACATATGTGCAGCACCTCGTCTGTAGTTGGGGTAGGTTCACCTCCCGATTGCTCCGGTGCCGGTTTCTTCTTGACTGATGGCTCCATAAGTTGCTCGACAAATTTTCCTATCGGGACCGCCTCTCGCTTGGATCCCATATTTGCCAATTTGTCTGCCGCGTCGTTGTATTGGCGCAGGACATGTGTTATCTCCAGCCCATCGAACTTGTTTTCCAGCTTGCGGACCTCCTGACAGTATGCCGCCATGGTATCATCGAGACAAGTCCAGTCTTTCATGACTTGGTTCACCACGAGTTGGGAATCCCTGCGCACGACCAGTCGACGTATGCCAAGTGATATAGCAATCCGAAGCCTGTGGATAAGTGCCTCATACTCGGCGACATTGTGGGAAGCCGGGAAGTGGATTTGTAGAGCGTACTTGAGTTTTTTGCCGGTGAGGGATGTCAATATGACTCCAGCCCCGACGCCGCCGATCCGTAGAGAACCGTCGAAGTACATTGTCAAGTACTCTAGCTTCGCTGTTGATGTAGGCAGTTGAATTTCTGTCCACTTGGCTACGAAGCCGGCTAGAGCTTGTGATTTGATTGCTGTCCGTGGCTGAAAGGTGATGTCGAATGCCATCAACTCGAGCGCCCATTTAGCGATTCTGCCAGTGGCCTCGTGGTTATGCAGGACGTCGCTGAGTGGAAACGATGTGACCACCGTGATTTGATGTGCTTGGAAATATATGTGTAGTGCGGTATCGCCATGAATTTGGCGAGTGCTGGTCGTCCGAGTATCGCGTGGTACATGGTCTCGAAGTCGGCGACCTCGAAATAGATGTTCTCCGTGCGGAAGTTTTCCCGCGTGCCAAAGGCGACTGGCAAGGTGATCTGCCCGAGTGGTGTTGAAGATAGGCTGAGAATTATCCGGTGGAAGGGCGCCATACTCGGCCGCAGATCTGAACGAGGAATCTTCATCTCATCCAAAGTCCTGGCAAATAGGATGTTGAGCACGCTGCCTCCGTCTATGAGAAACTTCTTCAACTTGATGTTCTTGACAACAGGGTCCACGACGAGTGGATAGCGTCCTGGGTGCGAAACCCAATCTGGATGATCAGTGCGGGTGAACATGCTGGACGTCTCTGACCAGCGTAGATATTGGAGGGTGTCTGCAGTAGAGATTGCGTTGACGTCGCGTGCTGTTAGCTCCTGCTTATGCTTAGACTCATATGCAGACGGCCCTCCAAAGAAGTGGTTGAGCTCGGCCTAGGGATCTTGAAAATTGTCAGCCGGGCCTTGATCTGGCTTGTCCTTGTCCTTGTCAGTGCCAGATGATGAAGCCTGCTCGGAAGCAAACTTCTTGAGCATGAAGCAGTCTTTGGCCGCGTGCTTGCCTTTGGGGTGGAAGGGGCATGGCCTGTTCATGACCTTCTGGTAGTCATTGTTCCGTTGGGGCCGCGACCGAGTTCACTCCATGTTGGCCACCTCGTTGTCTGACTTCCGCTTGCGGTTGCTGGACTTGTTTTGTGATGGCTCATTGTCGGCTTTCGCCTTCTGGTCCTTCTGTCGGGACTCCTTCTTCTTGTCGAGGGCCTCAGTGACCACTTCAGCCGAGTCGGCGTATTTGTTCGCCTTGTAGAAGAGAGCCCAGACGGACGATGGTGGCTTCAGAGTGAACTTCGCGATGAACGGGGAGTCCTTTACTCCCTTGCAGAAGGCAGCGATGACGGCCTCGTCCTTGATCATTGGTATTTTGTTGCGCTTCTCAGAGAACCTCTTGATAAAGTCGCATAGAGACTCATTCTTCTTCTGGTGCAGTTGATATAGATCATGCTCGGAAGATGGCCTCTCGTAGGTCCCTTGAAAGTTAGCGATGAACCACTCCTTGAGTTCTCCCCAAGAACCGATCGACCGCCTCGGGAGCCCTGTTAGCCATGTCCTCGCCGAGTCGGCTAGTGCGACTGGGAGGTAGTTAGCTATGGCTTTGTGGTCACCACCGGCAGCTCAAATTGCTAGGGTGTATACGGTGAGCTAGGACTCGGGGTTGGTTTTGCCGTCATATTTCTTGATCCCCGTAGGCTTGAAGCCCGACGGCCAGTCGACGTCCTGGAGCTCGTGAGTGAAAGTTGGAATGCCTTTGTCTTTGTGAGGGCTTTGGCTCTGATCACGACGGTTAAACCACTCGTGGTGAACACCAAAATGCTCGTTCTCGTCCTCTAGTCAGCGATGTTCTTCTTCTTCGTGTTGGCGGCGTCGGGCGTTAATGTCGTCTCGGAGGTCGCGTTATAAACGAACTCGGAGGTCTTGGTTGGGCTAGCGATCGTACTGGTGATGCCGCCGGTTGTTGTTGTTAGTGTCGCCAAGTGATGTTTGCTGTGATTCCTCGTGTGGCCGACTAGAGCCAGTCGCCTGGCGTTGTGCTGGCGTAGATGATCCTGCCGCTGAAGAACCCGACCGATTGGTCGGTACGAATGTGTCGCCCGATTGTTGTTGCTGCTGACAGGCAGCAGCTGTGATCATCGCCTTGATCTTGGCGATAGTCGGGGTGGCCTGGTGATCAGGCCTGAGCTGGAGCGTGTCCAGCAGGGTTGCAGTGGCCACGACGTTCTGTTGTGGCGTGACGAAGACGTCATGGTCGCCGACTTTGGTCTAGAGAATCTGTTGCTGAGCGGCTCACTAGGCCTTGCATAGCCCATCGTTGCGAGCCTCGTGGTCAGCTTCCTCTTGTTGTCGTAGTTGGCGCGCCTCCTCCTACTGCTCCTCTTGTAGTCGGCGCACCTCCGGTGGTGGTGTTGATGCCATGAAGATCTCGCGGGGTAGGAGAAAACTCGCCAGACTGGAGTCCGAACTAGCGTTCGAACCATTGTCTGACTTGGAGTTGGAATTCGAGTAATTTATTGGAGTGAGAACGACTCCGACCTCCCTAGATCCAATCTGAAATGGCATTTGGCCATGTCCAAACTGAATCACAGGAGATCGAGTCTGCCGCGTAAGATGTAGATCTGCAGCGTCGCTGAATCTGCATGGGAGATTAACGATCTCTCCCCTTCCTAGCCCAACCCGGGCTGGCTCAAGGCCTAGCGCGAGTCGGACGCCGAAGGAGAGAGTTGTCCCAAAGCTCGGCGAAGTTGAAGATTGCTGCATTAGATTGATGATAGATGGCGCAACGTCTTGTGAGCCGACTGGCACAGAGTCGGCTGGTTCTTTGGCCAGTTGGATTGGATTTGCATCGGCCAAGGTGAGATTGCCGATCTGGTCGACGATGAAGTCGAGGCTTCCGAAGGTTATTGTGTCTCCTAGGGAGAACTTGTCGTCGTCGACTCCTGATGTAGGATCCATCAAGATTGTTGGTGTAGATCTCGCCGAAGCCCCTACCTGCGCGCCAACTGTCAATGTTTTACACTGGCAATATGATTATAGGGCTACTAGGCAAGGGGAAACTCGGTGGATTGTAGAGGAACACGGGGAGATTTTATACTGGTTCAGGCCCTCAATGAGAGGTAATATTCTACGTCCAGTTGGGATATATTTCTTTGAGGATTATGGTGGTGGTTCTGATGAACTCTTGATGATCTATGATCTCGTGCCCTTAGGGGGCACACTACCTCCCCTTATATACCGGGGGACAGGGGTACAAGGTAGGAATCCCAGCCGGATACGGCCAAGGGATTTCCTTCTTAGAGATATATCTTACCCGGCTAAGATTGTATATTCCTTTTTGTACAAGGCAAAATCTACCGGGTGCTACTATATCTCTAATTACAAGACTTGGCCCATCCTCTATCCGAGTGGCCCATATGCTTGTGATGAGGTACCCGGGGCCCATGGCCTCCACAAGTAGATCCTTTGGATGCCATGAAGATTTCTCGTGGCGGAGAAAAGCTTGCCGAGCTGCTGCCCGACTTAGAGTCGGAGTCCGACTAAGAGTCAAAGTCAGAATAATTGATAGGGGTGATTATAACTCCGACCTCCCTAGATCCGATCTCGAGCGGCTCGAGGCCATATCTGAGTCGAACTCCAGAGGATCGGGTTTGCCGGGTCGGATGTTGTTCGAAGATATCCACGGCGTCGCCGAGTCCGAACGGGAGATTGACGATCTCCTCCTTCCTTAGCTCGATCTCGGCTGGCTCAAGACCAAGTCCGAGTCGAACATCGAAAGGAAGAGTTGTCCCAAGACCTGGGCAATTGGAAGATTGCCGCAGCAAGTCGATGAAGGTCGCTGCATCATCGTGTGGACCGACTGGCGTGGAGTCGGCTGATTCCTCGGCCGGTTGGATCAGGTCTACGTCGGCCAAGGTGAGATTGCCGATCATGTCGACGACGAAGTCGAGGCTTCCGAATGAGATTGTATCTCTAGGGGAGAATTTGCCGCCATTGACTCTGGTTGCTGGATCCATCGAGCTTGTAGATGTAGATCTCGCCGAAGCCCCTACCTGGCGCACCAACTGTCGATGTTTTACACCGGCAATATGAATATGGGGCTACTTAGCGGATGGAAACTCGGTGGATTGCAAAGGAACAAGGAGAGGTTTATACTGGTTCAGGCCCTCGATGTGAGGTAATACCCTACGTCCAGTTGTGGTGTTATTCCTTTGAGGATTTGTGTCTGCTTCCATGAGCTCGTGCCCTCAGGGGGCGCCCTGCCTCCCCTTATATACTGGGGGACAGGGGTACAAGGTAGGAGTCCCAGCCAGATACGGCCAAGGGATCTCCTCTTAGTGATACAATCTACCCAACTAGGACTGTATATTCCTTATTGTACAAGGCAAAGTCTACTGGGTGTTACTATATCTCTAATTACAAGTCTCGGCCCATCCTCTATCCAACTGGCCCATATGCTTGTGATGAGGTACCCGGGGCCCATGGCCTCCACAAGGTCTTGACCCATCTCACCCCCCATCTCCAACGATTAGGCCAGCTCCAGGCTACCAAGGTCGACCTAGAACGGTCTAGTCAGGAGAGGAAGATTTGGATAAGGGGAGCAGTTGACCAACTCAGGGATGAAAAGTGGGCTCTAGCTGAGAAGATCAGAAGTAAGTCTCCTGTGTTTGTCTTCCCGAATAAATCCCAAGTATATTTCTTCAGCTTTGTTGTTTCCCAACTGCCAGGTTGTGTTTTGACTGTAATCGCGAGTTCTTGACTATTCTGATATATAGCCCTCGAAGCCGAGTTGAAGACCTAGACAAAGGAGAAAAAACAATAGGAATTTGAGCTGAAGAAGTATGAGAAGGCTAAAGTTGAACTGGAGAAGGCCAAAGCCAAAGTAGAGGCTGACTATGCAAGTAAGCCTTCCCTCTAACAATAACCTTAACCAATCCTTTTGTTACTCCGACTGCAGTTTTGGCTAACAATTATACTTGTCAATGAATCTGAGTAGCTTCGAAAGCCAATGCCCAAACCCAATTCCAAGCCTTTGCAGAGGAGATTGAAGTCGTCAAGGAGTCACGAGAGATTCTTGCCGAATCCGTGAAAGGGCTCCTTGACATTATGGATCCTCACCACGTTGGGACCAGCTCCAGTACGGTCTCCCAGGTGCAGGCATGCCTTAGCGAAGCCCCAAGTATCTTGAAAAAGTACTCGGATGAGCGCGTTGCTGTCGGCGTGGCCCAAACCCTTGCCATGACCAAGTTGATCTACCCTAGGGTAGACCTCAAGGCCATTGGTGAGGGGTTTGCCAAAGAGACAACACCTAAGGAAGCACTAGAGTTGATCACCTAGGTGAGGCCGACTACAGAGGCGATCACAAAAGACTTGGGAATGTAAGAACAAGCCATTATGTAGTTGGTGTATATAAAGCTTTTGTAAAGACATGTGTAAATATATGTACAATGCAAAGGAACAAATATATAGGGCTATAAATATATAGGGCTACTCGTCGGACCGAAACTTGATGGATTGCAAAGGAAGATGAAAGGTTTATACTGGTTCAGGCCCTTGAGATGAGGTAATACCCTACATCCAGTTGTGGTGTATTGCCTTTGAGGTTTCTCTGGTGAGATTGTGCTTCTTCCGCCCTCAGGGGGCACCCTGCCTCCCCTTATATACTGGAGGACAGGGTTACAAAGTAGGAGTCCCAGTCGGACTACGACCAAGGTATTTCCTTCTTGGAATACAACGTGCCCGACTAGGACTATATTTTCCCTGTCGTACAAGGTTAAGTCTGCTGAGTCCTATTGTATTCCTAATTACAAGGCTAGGCCCATCCTCTGTCCGAGTGGCCCATATGCTTGCCATGAGGTACCCGAGGCCCATGGCCTCCACAGTAGCCCCTGAGACCTTCATAGTTGAGTCACAGCTGATGCCGAGTGCTCATCCTCCATGGTGAAAAATTCCCGAGTGCATTGCTCCCGAGTACTCTTTGTCCGAGTGCTTCTTCTCCCGAGTCCTGCTTCATGTTAGCTGGCAACGAGGTTATGAAGGGCTTCATGTAGAAATATGAATAGTGTGTGCCGGATAGGCACACCTATTAGGTGTAGCCCCTGACTTTGTGCTTAATTGTGAAACAATTAAACATAAAGTCAAAGATCTTTAACCTTGTGGTCTTTCCTGAGTAGTGTACTACTAGTATATGAGACTCTTCAGCATCATGTCAGCCGGAATATTTTTAAGTCTTTCCTGAGTAGTGTATCACTTGGAAATTAGACTCTTCAGCTTCATGTCAGCTAGAAGAATTTTTTATAGTCTTTCCCGAATAGTATACTACCCAGAAATTAGACTCCTCAGCATCATGTCAGCTAGAATGGTTTTTGCTCATGGCAAATAATGGCTAAGCATGTAAGTCGAGTACCACTTTATGGATTGTAACCCAATACGTGGTCAGGTGTACTTGAGAGATACCTGCATCCCCAATTTCAATGGAGAGCAGCTTGTGATCCTTATAAGGATATATCCTCAATACCTGGTAAATAATGTAGATACCCGAATGTATACACCCTGCTGTAGGCTTAACATGAAGCATATCTGATTATTTAATCAATTTCTGTGAGTAGCACCAGCACTGTGATTTTAACACAGCCAGCGAGTGGTCCAATAGAGCATGCTATAGAGAAACTCATATCTTGTGGCCTACTACCGACTAAGCCGGCCTAAACCGACCTACCCAGTGCAGCCCTATAAAATTGGCATCCCTCACATGTCAGGATGAGCATTTCAGCGTCGATGACCACAATCAGCTAGAGAAATCCTTGTCTGTAAGCCTTTCCGACTTATGTTCTAGATGCAGCATGGTTGCCACAGATGCCCGAGTAGGTATATTGTAGGATATGCTTGCCCTCTCTAGGCGTGACGCAGTGCATGAGAACTTTGGATGGGCTCTAATGACATAGATCTTCTCTGACTTTAGTAAAGCTGAATAAGGTACCCGAACCTTGCATTAGCATAAAATTCAGCTGGCGACTCTCATGGGGCGTACCCTACCCAATAGAGCTATGGCCAAATAAGGTACCCTAACCTTGCATTAGCATAGGATTCAGTTGGCGACCCTCATGGGGCGTACCTTACCCAGCAGAGTGGCACACGAGCTCCGACTGGCACCAGAGGTCAGTTATATTAACTGAATAAGGTACCCAAACCTTGCATTAGCATAGGATTCGGCTGGCAACCCTCATGGGGCGTACCTAACTCAGTAGAGTAGTACCCGAGCTCCGACTAGCACCGGAGGTCGGTTGTTAGCCGAATAAGGTACCCGAACCTCGCATTAGTGTAGGATTCGGCTGGTGACCCTAATGGGGCATACCTCACCCAGCAAAGTTGTGACTGAATAAGGTACCCGAACCTAGCATTAGCATAGGATTCAGCTGGCGACCCTCATGGGGCTTACCTCACCTAGCCAAATGGTACCCGAGCCCCGACTGGCGCTGGAGGTCGGTTATTAGCCCACATATGAGTCCCGACCGGTGCGAGTACTCGGACAATGGCCCTCGTGGAGTATTCCAAGTGATTCTTGGCAGATTGGTCCAGCCCCCGAGCGTAGGAGATAGGCTTGTAGCCCCAAGTTCCTATCACGCGTATCCGGAACTGGCCCTGCATTACAAACATTCGGATGAGTAGCATCTGGTGATGAAAACAATCACCCGAAGAAATTTTATGTATTTTACAATATATGTAAACACATGTCCTTCCTCTTTTTGATATTAATTTCCCCGAGTAGTTGACCCCTTATGTTTAAGCACTCTGCCCGACTAGTCATAGCCCCCTAGCGTCGGGAGTTGGCTCATGGCTCTTTCCCAAACACGCGTTTTGAGTGACTTGAGTTTGTCTTTCATGGAACAAAGTTTCACAGATTGGAATTTATGCTACTCGAGTACTTTTGCAATCATTAACAGAAAAAACAGAAAAAAAGGGCAGCTTGTACACCTATTAGGTGTAAGCAGCTGCGGCATTAGCAAAGCCAAGTGAGGAAATATTTATCAGAAAGCAACTTAGTTGCTCAGTATTTGGGAGTGGGGATGCCATCCTTGCAATTTGCGTTTTTGAGCCCCCGAGCAGGTCACTTGTTGTTCTGATAATCTTCAGTTGTGGGAGCTCAAAGACGGTTGTGACCGACTGCCACAATGAAGCCGTCCGACTTGCGTTTGTAGTTCCCAACCTTAGTTGGGGCCGCGTCATCGGTGTCCTTCCGCTTCTTCTATCAAGGTGCCTTTTTATCATCGAGGGCCTCAGCAACAGTGTTGGCTGAGTCGGCGTACTTATTCGCCATGTCAAATTGAGCCTTGACAGAGTTGGGAGGCTTACAAGTGAATTTAGTGATGAATGGGGTGTCTTTAACTCCTTTTCAAAAGGCGGCGATGATGACCTCGTCCTTGATCATTGGGATTGAATTCTTCTTCTCAGAGAACCTCTTGATGAAGTCACAAAGAGACTCGTTCTTCCTTTGATGCAACTGATATAGGTTGTATTGGGAACATGGCCTCTCGTATGTTTCCTAGAAGTTGGCGATGAAGTGTTCCCGGAGTTCTCCCCAGGAGCCAATTGATTGCTTGGGAAGTCCTATTAACCATGTCCTCGCTGAGTTGGCTAGAGTGATTGGGAGGTAGTTAGCCATGGCTTTGTGATCTCCTCCGGCTGCTCTGATCGCCAGAGTGTAGACTGCGAGCCAAGACTCGGGGTCGGTATTCCCGTCGTATTTTTCAATTCCAGTTGGCTTGAAACCTGATGGCCAGTTGACTTGTTACAGCTCGTGGGTGAAGGCCGGTACACCTTCATCTTCATGAGGACTCCGACTCCACCTACGACAACGACACCGCTCATGGTGGAGGCCGAAGCGCTCGTTCTCGTCTTCTAGTCGGCGTTGTTCGTCTTCCTCTCGTTCGCGGCGTCGAGCGTTGATGTCCTGCTGAAGATCACGTTGTAGTCGGCCTCGAAGATCTCGGTTGTCCCAACGGTTGTCTGGATATCGGCGCCGCCGGGCATTATTGTGGTTGCCGAGTGACATGTGGCATGGCTCCATGTGTAGCCGACTAAAGCCGGCCGCTCGGCGTCGTGTTGAGGCAGATGAGATGACGGTTGGAGAAGCCGATCGATTGGTCAGTATGAGGGTATCGCCTGACTGTTGATACTGTTGACATGCAGCAGCGGTGATCATGGCTTTTATCCTTGCTATCGTCAAGGTGGCCTGGTTATCAGGACCAAACTGTAGTGTATCTAGCAGAGTTGCAGCAGCCACAACATTCTGTTGAGGAGTTATGAAAACATCATGGTCACCGACTCGGGTTTGGAGGATTTGCCGCAAAGCAGTCCACCCAGCCTTGCACAGATCATCGTTGTGGGCTTCACGCTCGGCATGTAGGCTTCTTGCATCTTCCTCCTGTTGTTCTTGTAGTCGGCGGGCCTCCTCCTCTTGCTACTCGCGTAGTCAGCGTGCTTCCTGAGTAGGAGCTGAACCCTTAGATATCATAAAGACTTCTCGTGGCAAAGAGAAGCTTGCCGAACTGCTGTCCGACTTAGAGTCAGAGTCTGACTGAGAGTCGAAGTCAGAATAGTTGAAGGGGGTAATGACAACTCTGACCTCCCCAGATCCAATCTCGAGTGGCTCTAGGCCATATCCGAGTTGAACCCTAGGGAATCGGGTATGCCGCATCAAATGTTGATTGAAGATATCTGCGGCATTGCCGAGTCCGAATGGGAGATTGATGGTCTCCTTCTTCCTTAGCCTGACCTCGGCCGGCTCAAGACCGAGTCTGAGTCGAACAACGAAAGAAAGAGTCGTCCCAAGACCCGGGCATGTTGAAGATTGCCGTAGCAAGTCAACGAGGGTTGCTGCAGTGTTACGTAGGCTGACTGGCGCGAAGTCGGCTCGGTCCCTAGCCGATCGGATTGGGTCCGAGTTGGCCAGGGTAAGGTTGCCAAATTCGTCGGCGACAAAGTCGAGGCTCCTAAAGTTGATTGTTTGCCCGGGGAAGAAGTTGATGCCGTCGACTCTGGTGGTTGGATCCATCAGGCTTGTTGAAGATGATCTCGATGAAGCCCCTACCTGGCGCGCCAACTGTCGATGTTTTACACTGGCAATAAATATATAGGGCTACTCGTCGGACTGAAACTTGATGGATTGCAAAGGAACATGAAAGGTTTATACTGGTTTAGGCCCTCGAGATGAGGTAATACCCTACGTCCAGTTGTGGTGTATTGCCTTTGAGGTTTCTTTGGTGAGATTGTGCTTCTTCTACCCTCAGGGGGCGCCTTGCCTCCCCTTATATACTGGGGACAGGGTTACAAAGTAGGAGTCCCAATCGGACTACAACCAAGGGATCTCCTTCTAGGAATACAATGTGCTCGACTAGGACTATATTTTCCCTATCGTACAACGTTAAGTCTACCGAGTCCTATTGTATCCCTAATTACAAGGCTAGGCCCATCCTCTGTCTGAGTGGCCCATATACTTGTCATGAGTTACCTGGGGCCCAGGGCCTCCACACTTAGTTATCATTAGCTCCACCCAACTATATAGTCTACACTGAGTTGATTGATAGGAACTTAATAAAAATCGTTCACCTCAAAAAGCTATACTCGGGCAAACATAACATAATCATTGTAAAACTTTATAACTTAGATAAAACAAGCTCGTATTTTGTTAACAAAGCACATATAATACATGCAACCCCCGACTCACTACTTGGTTGAAACAAGCGACATAGTGAGTCAGAGAAAAACTTTATACTTATGTATGTGAGAAAGTATAAAACTCAGGTATAGAAAGGACGTAGCTATTCTATATTCTATGAGTTGCTAACTAGGGCACCGTCTTCAGTCTTCAGTCGGTAGGCGCCCGGCCGAGTCACCTCAGTGATAGAACGGCCCTTCCCATAAGGGGGATAGTTTATGCCTATCTTTGGTGGTTTGTATTTTTCTCAAGACGAGATCACCGACCAAAAAGGCACGGCCACGGACATTTTGACTATGATAACGACATAGGCCATCAAGATACCTTGCTGACTGGATGATTGCGATGTCCCTAGCTTCCTCCAATTGATCGAGTTGAACCAGTCGGTTTTCGTTGGATTTGTCTTCTAAGTAGGCCCGAACTCGCAGAGAGCAGAACTCCAACTCGGTTGGTAACATAGCCTCAGCACCATAGACTAGGAAGAAAGGGGATTTCCCTGTTGCCCGACTAACCGTGGTTTTCAAAGACCAGAGAACGGATGGGAGTTCTTGTACCCATCGCCCTGCATATGGTTGTAGTCGGTCGAATATCCTAGCCTTGATACCTTGTAGGACCATGCCATTAGCACGCTCAACCTGCCCATTGCTTCGTGGGTGTGCCACAGAAGCATAACAGATCTTGATGCCAAGATTGTCACAGAAATCTTGAAATACGCTGCCCGTGAACTAAGTACCGTTGTCTGTGATGATGCGGTTAGGAACCCCAAATCGGTATAAAATACTCATGATGAAGTCCTTTGCTCGTGTCACTGTTATGGTAGCAACGGGTTTTGCCTCAATCCACTTTGTGAATTTATCCACTGCAACAAACAAGTGTGTGAACCCTCCTGGCGCTTTTTTGAGTGGCCCGACCATGTCAAGTCCCCAAACTGCAAAGGGCCAAGAGATTGGAATTGTTTGAAGTTCTTGAGCTAGAAGATTTGTTGGTCTTGCATAGAATTGGCATCCCTCGCATGTGCGAACGATATCTTTAGCATCTGTTACTGCAGTCGGCCAGAAAAAACCCTGCCTATTAGCCTTTCCGACTAATGTCCTAGATGCGGCATGGTTGCCATAGATACCCGAGTGGATTGATTGCAGAATCTTCTTGCCCTCCTCATTGTACTGCAGCGCATAAGGACCCCGGATGCGCTTTGACGGTACAGATCTTCCCCGACTACCATGAAACATTTGCTTCGACGCTTGATTCGTTCGGCTTCGCTATGTTCTTCTAGGAGTTCGTCTTCCAAGAGAAATTTGAGAACTGGAGTCCGCCAATCTTGAGAGATGATTAATACTTCATTTGCTGCCCGGGTAGATTCAGCCCCCGACTATTCAAGCACTGGTTTCTTCTTGACTGATGGCTCCAGTAAGTGTTCAACCAAAACACTAGGCAGGACCACTTCTCGTTTAGATCCCATGTTGGCCAATTCGTCTGCAACGTCATTGTATTGTCGCAATACATGGGTTATCTCCAGCCCTTCGAACTTGTTTTCTAGCTTTCTGACCTCCTGACAATACACCGCCATATTATCATCGAGACATGTCCAGTCTTTCGTGACTTGGCTAACCACGAGTTGAGAATCCCTGTGCACAACCAGTCGACGGATGTCGAGTGATATGGCAATGCGGAGCCCGTGGATAAGTGCCTTGTACTCGGCAACATTGTGGAAGCCGGAAAGTGGATCTGGAGGACGTACATGAGTTTTTTGCCGGTGGGTGACATCAATACAACGCCAGCCCCCACGCTACCGATCCGTAGAGAACCGTCGAAGTACATCGTCCAATGCTCTAGCTTGTCTGTGTTTGTAGTCTCTGAACTTCTGTCCACTCGGCCACAAAGTCAGCTAAAGCTTGAGATTTGATTGCTATCCGTGGTTGAAAAGTGATGTCGAACACCATTAACTCAAGTGCCCATCTAGCGATTCGGCCGGTGGCCTCGCGATTGTGTAGGATGTCCCCTAGTGGATTTGACGTGAGAACGGTCATTTGATGTGACTGAAAATAGTGCACCAACTTCCGGACAGTGATGAGTAGGCCATACAACAACTTCTGGACTTTAGGATACCTCATCTTGGAGTCGGCTAGGACCTCACTGACAAAGTAGACTGGCCATTGAGTTTTCTGTATATGACCTGGCTCAGATCTCTTGACTACCAGCACCATGCTGATTACCTAAGTAGTTGCCTCAAAGTATAACATTAGCGGTTCCTAGGGCATAGGTGACGTCAACACTAGTGGTGATGTGAGAAATTTTTTGAAGTCTTCAAAGGCTTGCTGGGCTTCAGGTGTCCATTGAAAATTGTCTGCTTTTTACAGTAGTTTGAAGAAGGGCATGCCCCATTCACCTAGTCGGGAGATAAATCGGCTGAGTGCCGCCATGCAGCCTGTCAGCTTCTGGACGTCCTTCTGGCTAGTCGGAGGTGCCATGTTCATGATTGCGTTGATTTTCTCTGGATTGGCCTTGATGCCGTGATGTGATACGATGATGCCGAGTAGCTTTCCGGATGGTACACTGAAGGTGGATTTTTCCAGATTCAGCTTCATCTTGAACCTCCGAAGGTTTTGAAAAGTTTCTTCCAAGTCAGCGATGAGGTCTTCTTTGGACTTTGTCTTGATCACCATGTCATCGACATACGCCTCCACATTGCGTCTGATCTGAGTGTGTAAACACCGCTGAATTGCTTGTTGATACGTTGCTCCAGCATTATTCAAACCGAACGGTATGGTGATGTAGCAGTATGCTCCAAACGGTGTGATAAAAGAAGTCTTCAGGCAATCTTCCTCCTTCAAGCTGATTTGGTGGTATCCCGAGTAACAGCCGAGAAAGCTGAGAAGTTCACACCCCGCAGTTGAATCCACCACCTGATCTATTCTGGGTAGACCAAATGGATCTTTGGGGCACGCCTTGTTTAAGTCGGTGTAGTCGACACACATGTGCCATTTTCCATTCTTCTCTAGGACTAGGACTAGGTTTGCCAGCCAATCTGGGTGGTAGACCTCTTTGATGAACCCGATAGCAAGGAGCTTAGTTATTTCCTCCCGAATATCATCTATGCGGTCCTGGGTGAAGCGCCGTAGCCGTTGTTTGACTGGCTTGGCGTCTGTCTTGACATTGAGGGAATGCTCGATCACCTCCCTGGGTACACCAGGCATGTCGGAAGGTTTCCAAGCAAAGATGTCCCTGTTTGCCTAGAGGAAGGTGACAAGTGTGTATTCCTATTTGGGATCAAGTCCGATCCCGACTAGAGCAGTTTTGGAGGGGTCGGAAGGGTCCAGGGGGATCTTTTTGGTTTTAGACTTTGCTGAAATTCCTCACTTTGCTGCTTTCTTGGTCGGAACCTGGTCGTCCACAACAAGAGTTGTAGCGGATAGTCGAATGCTGTTGTGTCTGACTGTCGCTTCTTGAGTTTGAGCCAACTTGCTGCTCTCCTTGTCGCAGGTGAAGGCTTGCTTGACATCGCTGTGGAAGGAAAGAATTCTAGCTGGCCCTAGCATCTTGAGCATCATGTAGGTGTAATGCGACACCGCCATGAACTTGGCTAGTGCCGGCTGTCTGAGTATAGCATGATACGCTGTCTCGAAGTCAGCAACCTCGAAACAGATACTTTCTGTGTGGAAATTATCCCGCGTGCCAACAGTGACTAGAGAGAGTTATCTGTCCCAGTGGAGTAGAAGATAGGCTGGGGATTACCCCATGGAAGGGCGATGTACTCGGCTATAGCTCTGAACAAGGGATCTTCATCTCGTCTAGGGTTTTGGCGAATAAAATGTTGAGAGCGCTACCTCCATCTATGAGAACGTTCTTCAATTTGATGCTCTTGATGACCGGGTCCTGGACGAGTGGATAATGTCCCGAATGAGTAACCCGATCGGGATGATCTGCACAGTAGAATGTTATCGGGGTTTCTGACCAGCATAGGTATCGTGGGACGTTTCCTACGGAGACCGAGTTGAGCATTGTACTCTTTTCATTTACATATGAATGATGTTTGTTACTTTGACTCACTACGTCGATTGTTCCAACCGAGTACTGAGTCGGGGGCTACATGAGGATAACATATCTCTTGTTGTTTATAATGTTTGAGTCTACTTTATCTAAGTCATGAAGTTTTATAATGATTATGCTACGTTTGTGCCGAGTATATTCTCATGGGACAAACACCTTTTAAAGTTGATCTCAATTCATGTGGCATAAATCGGTTAAGATAAGATCGTGTACTCAGCAAGATATAACAAGAAACACCAAAAGCATTTACAATATCTACATATTGTTCTTGTCTTTCCATGCACCAACTACTTAAGAAGAGTTTGTCTTTACAATGGCAGATCTTCAGCTATTGCCCGAGCGGTCGGCCTAGCTTGGTTGATCAGCTCTAAACCTTCCTCCGAGGTGGTGCCCTTAGCAAATCCCTCACCAATAGCCTCAATATCTACTCAGGAGTAGAGAGACTTCGTCATGGCTAAGGCCTAGGAGTCCCCACGGTGGCGTGCTCTGTGGTGAATTCCTTCAAAATAGCTGGAGCTTCTTGAAGGCGTTGAATCACCTGGGCAGAAGAGCTTGAACTAGACCCGGCTTGGCCTGGCTGCATGATGTCTAATAAACTCTTCGCGGAATCCACTATGGCCTCCTACGAATCCTTTATCACTTTGATTTCTTCGGCAAAGGCGCTGAATTGAGTTTGTGCATTGGTCTTGAAGGCCGATCACACAAAGAAGAAGTATTAGCAAATCTAGATATCTAGTTGGGCAGAATGCAAGAGCAGATATGAAGTTTACTTGTGTACTTAGTGTCGACCTTGGATTTCGCCTTCTTGAGCTCCTTCAGGCATTCAATTTCCAAGGACTGATTGTTCAGATTTGTCTCTAGAGCAACAGCCAAACAAGGTTAAGGATTAGAAGCACAGAAAGATGACTAGAGTTACTTGGGCAAAAAGGGAAACATACCTCTGATGGTCCCAATTTTCTCCCACTTCTCGTCCTAGAGCTTGTTCATTGAGTCCTTCAGCCAGTCTTCCCTCTCCTTGCTAGTCCTCTCTAGCTCATCCTTGGTGGCCTGTAGCTGGTTGAGTTGAGCGAGCTAGGGAGCGAGTTGGGCAAGAACCCTACCCATCTTCTCAGATCGATCAACTAATTGCTGCACGAGTTTGATTATAATCAGACAAAGAGAGCTACAATAACAGAAGATTCCAAGAGCCGCTAATCAGCAGACACAGCTGGTCGGATTATGTACCTGGATGCTCCTCAACGCTGAGATGGCGACCTCCATCAGTCTGACTCGCTCCCTCTAGGCAGTTTCCTCGTTCAACTCGAAGGTTTGTTCGTCTCCTTCTAAGGTGACCCAATAGAACACAAGGGAGAAATTTGGAGGAGTTTCAATCCTAGGGAGGTCATTGTCTTCTAACGATGTAGAAAGCAGAGGAGAGGGAGTCCTAGGTTTTGGATCTACTGGCGGTACTATTTTTTCAATGGGATCAGTGATCGAGACTTTGGCTGCAATGTCCTAACTAGGCGAAGCTTGTTGTCGATGCTTTGATTGGCAATAATTATATGGGGCTACTCGTGAGACCTAAACTTGATGGATTACAAAGGAACACGAAACAATTTATCTTGGTTCAGACCCTCAACATGAGGTAATACCCTACTTGTGGAGGCCATGGGCCCCGGGTACCTCATGACAAGCATATGGGCCACTCGGATAGAGGATGGGTCTAGCCTTGTAATTAGAGAAATGATAGAACCTGACAGACTTTGCCTTATACAATAAGGAATATACAGTCCTAGTCGGGCAAGTTATATCTCTAAGAGGAGATCCCTTGGCAGTAATTTGGCTGGGACTCCTAGTTTGCACCCCTATCCCCCAGTATATAAGGGGAGGCAGGGCGCACCCTGAGGGCATAAGCTTATAGAAGCAAACACACATCCTCAAAGGAATACACCACAACTGGACATAGGGTATTACCTCACATCGAGGGCCTGAACCAGTATAAACCTCCCCGTGTTCCTTTGCAATCCACCGAGTTTCGATCCGACGAGTACCCCTATATTTATGTGGAGGCCATGGGCCCCGGGTACCTCATCACAAGCATATCGGCCACTCGGATAGAGGATGGGCCTAGCCTTGTAATTAGAGATATAGTAGCACCCGGCAGACTTTGCCTTGTACAATAAGGAATATACAGTCCTAGTCGGGTAAATTGTATCTCTAAAAGGAGATCCCTTGGACGTATCCGGCTGGGACTCCTACCTTATACCCCTGCCCCCCAGTATATAAGGGGAGGCAGGGCGCCCCCTGAGGGCAGAAGTTCATAGATACACAAAAATCCTCAAAGGAATAACACCACAACTGGACGTAGGGTATTACCTCACATCGAGGACTTGAACCAGTATAAATATCCCCGTGTTCCTTTGCAATCCACCGAGTTTCCATCTGTCGAGTAGCCCCATATTCATATTGCCGGTGTAAAACATCGACAGTTGGCGCGCCAGATAGGGGATCTCGGTGAGATCTACATCAACAATCTCGATGGATCCAACAACAGGAGTCGATGGTGACAAATTCTCCCCCAGAGACACGATATCATTTGGAAGCCTCGTCTTGGCCGACGCAGATCCAATTCAACCGGCCGAGGAACCAGCTGACTCCGCGTCAGTCGGCCAACAAGACACCGCAGCCACTGTCATCGATCTGCTGCAGTAATCTTCCACTTCGCCGAGCCTCGGGACAACTCTCTCCTTCAGCGTCTGACTCGCGCTAGGCCTTGAGCCAGCCCGGGTCGGGCTAGGAAGGGGAGAGATCATCAATCTCCCACACGGGCTCGGCAACGCCACAGATCTACATCTTACGCGGCAGACCCGATCCCCCACGGTTCAGTTTGGACATGGCTCAGAGCCGCTCTAGATTGGATCTAGGGAGGTCGGAGTCGTCCTTACTCTGATCAACTACTCGGATTCCGACTCCAAGTCAGATAGCGGTTTGAACACCAGTTCGGACACTAGTCTGGCGAGTTTCCTTCTGCCTCACGAGATCTTTATGGCTTCAACTCCTCCACCAGAGGTACGCCAACTACAAGAGGAGCAACAAGAGGAGGCACGCGGACTACGGCAACAGGAGGAGGCCGACCGCGAGGCTCGCAACGATGAGCTACACAAGGCTAGGTGAACAGCTCAGCAGCAAATCCTCCAGACTAGAGTCAGCGACCACGACGTCTTCATCACGCCACAACAGAACGTCGTGGCCACTGCAACCCTGCTGGATACACTCCAGCTCAGGCCTGATCACCAGGCCACCCCAACTATCACCAAGATTAAAGCCATGATCATAGCTGCCGCATGTCAGCAGCACCAGCAGTTGGGCGATACACTCCATGAGCGCCGCCGACTGGAGGACGAGCATGAGCGCTTCGGCCTCCACCACGAGTGGTTCAACCGCCACGATGAAGCCGGAGCCCTCACGAAGATGAAGGCGTTCCAGCTTTCACCCATGAGCTACAGGATGTCGACTGGCCGTCGGGCTTCAAGCCTACGGGGATCAAGAAATACAACGGCAAAACCAACCCCGAATCATGGCTCACCATATATACTCTAGCAATCCAAGCTGCCGGAGGTGACCACAAAGCCATGGCTAACTAACTCCTATTTGCCCTGGCCGACTCAGCGAGGACATGGCTAATAGGGCTCCAGAGGCAGTCGATCGGTTCCTGGGGAGAACTTAGGGAGTGGTTCATCGCAAACTTCCAGGGGACCTACAAGAGGCCATCTTCTGAGCACGATTTATACCAACTGCACCAGAGGAAGAACGAGTCTTTGCACAAATTTATCAAGAGATTCTCTGAGAAGCGCAACCAAATCCCAATGATCAAGGACGAGGTCGTCATCGCCGCCTTCAGCAAGGGAGTACACGACGCCCCGTTCATCGCGAAAGTCACTCGGAAGCCTCTAGCCACTGTCAGGGCTCTCTTCGATATGGCAAATAAATACGCCGACTCGGCTGAGGTGGTCATAGAGGCCCTCGATGAGAAGAAAGAGTCCCGGCAAAAAGACCAAAAGGCAAAAGCTGACAACGAGCAATCACAGAACAAGTCTGGCAGCCGCAAGCGGAAGTTGGACAACGAGGTGGCCAACGTGGAGCGCACTAGGTCACGGCCCCCAAGGAACAACGAATATCAGAAGGTTATGAACGGGCCTTGCCCCTTCCATCCCAAGGGCAAGTACGTGGCCAAGGATTGCATCATGCTCAAGAAATTTGCCTCTGAGCAGACTTCATCGTCTGGCACTGACAAGGACAAAGATAAGCCAGACTCGGGCCCGGCCGACGATTTTCGAGATCCCCAGGCCGAGCTCAACCACATCTTCGAAGGGCCGTCCGCGTACGAATCCAAGCGGAAGAAGAAGCTAACAGCACGCGATGTCAACGCGGTCTCTACAACAGATGCCCCCCAATATTTGCGTTGGTCAAAAACACCCATCACATTCGACCGCGCAGATCACCCCGATCAGGTCTCACACCTAGGACACTACCCACTCGTCTTGGACCCGGTCGTCAAGAATATCAAGCTGAAGAAGGCCCTCATAGATGGAGGCAGCGCGCTCAATATCCTCTTCGCCAAGACCCTGGATGAGATGAAAATCCCTAGTTCAGAACTATGGCTGACTACTGCACCCTTCCATGGGATAATTCCCAGCCTGTCTTCAACACCCCTCGGGCAGATAACCTTGCCAGTCACCTTCGGCACGCGAGATAACTTCCGCACAGAAAACATCTGCTTTGAGGTCACCGACTTCGAGACCGCATACCACACGATACTCGGACGACCGGCGCTCGCCAAATTCATGACGATACTGCACTATACCTACATGGTGCTCAAAATGCCTAGGCTAGCAGGAGTCCTCTCCCTCTGCAGCGACGTCAAGCAAGCTTTCACCTGCGACAAGGAGAGCTGCGAGTTGGCTCAATCACAAGAGGTGGTAGTCGGACGCAACAGCATTCGGCAAGCCATCACAACCGAAGTCGAGGATGACCAAGTTCCAGTCAAAAAAGCAGCATAGTCGGGAATTTCAGAAGACTCTGACATGAAGAAGATACCCCTGGACCCTTTCGATCCCTCCAAGACTGCTCTAGTCAGGACCGAACTCAACCCCGAATAGGAAGACGCGCTCGTCACCTTCCTCCAAGCCAACAAGGATATCTTCGTGTGGAAACCGTCTGACATGCTGGGCGTACCAAGAGAGGTGATCGAGCACGCCCTCAATGTCAAGACAGATGCCAAGCCAGTCAAGCAACGGCTACGGCGCTTCGCACAAGACCGCAAAGATGCTATCTGGGAGGAGATAACCAAGCTTCTCGCAGCCGGGTTCACCAAAGAGGTCTATCACCCAGATTGGCTGGCAAACCTAGTCCTGGTCCGGAAGAAAAATGGTAAATGGCGCATGTGCATCAACTACACCGATCTCAACAAGGCACGCCCCAAGGATCCATTTGGTCTACCCAGAATAGATCAGGTGGTGGATTCAACCGCAGGGTGCGAACTTCTCAGTTTTCTCGACTGCTACTCGAGATACCACGAAATCAGCCTCAAGGAGGAGGACTGCCTAAAGATATCTTTTATCACACCGTTTGGAGCGTACTGCTACATCACTATGCCGTTCAGTTTGAAAAACGCTGGAGCAACGTATCAACTGGCCATTCAGCGGTGTCTACACACTAAGATCGGGCGCAACGTGGAGGCCTACATCGATGATGTGGTGATCAAGACCAAGTCCAAAGAAGACCTCATCGCTGACCTGGAAGAAACCTTCCAAAATCTTCGAAGATTCAAGATGAAGTTGAATCCAGAAAAGTGCGCCTTCGGTGTGCCATCTGGCAAGCTACTCGGCTTCATCGTCTCGCATCGCGACATCGAGGCCAACCCAGAGAAAGTCAATACAATCGTGAACATGGCACCCCCGACTAGCCAGAAGGTCATCCAGAAGCTAACAGGCTGCATGGCGGCACTCAGCTAGTTTATTTCCCGAATAGGCGAATGGGACATGCCCTTTTTCAAGCTATTGAAGAAAGCAGACAATTTCCAATGGACTCCCAAAGCCCAGCAAGCCTTCGAAGACTTCAAGAAAATTCTCACAACACCACCCGTGTTGGCGTCACCCATGCCCCAAGAACCGCTAATGCTATATCTGGCAGTGACCACTCAGGTAGTCAGCACGGTATTAGTGGTCGAGCGATCTGAACAGGGTCACATACAGAAGATTCAACGGCCAGTCTACTTTGTCAGCGAGGTCCTTGCCGACTCGAAGATGAGATATCCGCAGGTCCAGAAGCTGCTGTACGGCCTACTCATCACTGTCTGAAAGCTGGTGCACTATTTTCAAGCACATCATGTCACGGTGGTCATGTCATATCCACTCAGGGACGTCCTGCATAATCGCGAGGCCACCGGCCAAATCACTAAATGGGCACTCGAGTTGATGGCGTTCGACATCACCTTTTAGCCATGGATAGCTATCAAATCACAAGCTCTAGCCGACTTCGTGGCCGAGTGGATAGAAGTTCAAATGCCTACATCAACAGCGAAGATAGAGTACTGGACAATGTACATCGACGGTTCTCTACGGATCGGCGGCACCGGGGCTGGCGTCGTACTGACGTCCCCTACCGGCGAAAAACTCAAGTATGTTCTCCAAATCCACTTCCCGGCTTTCCACAACATTGCCGAGTACGAGGCACTTATCAACGGGTTCCGCATTGCTATATCACTCGGCATTCGCCGATTGGTTGTGCGAGGAGATTCTCAACTCGTGGTGAACCAAGTCATGAAAGACTAGACATGTCTCGACGACACAATGGTGGCATACTGTCAGGAGGTCCAGAAGTTGGAAAACAAGTTTGACGGGCTGGAGATAACACATGTCCTACGACAATACAATGACGCTGCAGACGAATTGGCAAACATGGGATCCAAGCGAGAGGCGGTCCCAATAGGGATCTTTGTCGAGCAACTTATGGAGCCAACAGTCAACAAGAAACCAGTGCTAGAGCAGTCGGGAGGCGAACCTACCCCGGCAATAGACGAAGTACTGAACATATGTCAAGACTGGCAGGCCCCTGTTCTCAAATTCCTCCTGGACAACAAACTCCCAGAAGATCGCAGTCAAGCCGAACAAATTAAACATCAAAGCAAGAGTTTCCGAGTCATCAGAGAAGACCTGTACCGAAGAAGTGCATTCGGTGTCCTCATGCGCTGCGTCACCACCGAGGAGGGCAAGCAGATTTTGCACTCGATCCACTCGGGCATATGTGGCAACCATGCCGCATCCAGGACGTTAGTCAAAAAAGCTTACCGGCAGGGATTCTTCTGGCCAACAGCAGTAACAGACGCCAAAGACATTGTTCACACATGGGAGGGTTGCCAGTTCTACGCAAGACAAACCAATCTTCCAGCCCAAGAACTCCAAACAATCCCAATCTCTTGGCCCTTTGCAGTATGGGGGCTTGACATGGTCGGGCCTTTCAAGAAAGCGCCAGGAGGGTTCACACACTTGTTCGTCGCGGTGGATAAATTCATGAAGTGGATTGAGGCAAAACCCGTTGCTACTATAACAGCGGCACGAGCAAAGGACTTCATTATGAGTATATTATACCGATTCGGGGTCCCTAATCGCATCATCACGGACAACGGTACTCAGTTCACGGGTGGCATGTTTCAAGATTTCTGTGACGACTTCGGCATCAAGATCTGCTATGTGTCTATGGCACACCCGCGGAGCAATGGGGCAGGTTGAACGCGCCAATGGTATGGTCTTACAAGGTATCAAGGCTAGAATATTCGACCGACTACAACCATACGCAGGCCGGTGGGTACAAGAGCTCACATCTGTTCTCTGGTCTCTCAGAACCATGGTTAGTCGGGCAACAGGGCAATCCCCTTTCTTTCTAGTCTACGGTGCCGAGGCTACGCTACCAACTGAGTTAGAGTTCGCTCTCCATGAGTTCGGGCTTACTTAGAAGACACCTCAAACAATACCCGATTGGTCGAACTACATCGGTTGGAAGAAGCAAGGGACATCACAATAATCTAGTCAGCAAGGTATCTTCAAGGCCTGCATCGCTACCACAATCGCAATGTCCGTGGCCATGCCTTTTTTGTCGGAGATCTCATCTTGAGAAAAATACAAACCACCAAAGACAGGCATAAGCTATCCCCAATATGGGAAGGGCCGTTCATTATAGCCGAGGTCACTCGGCCAGGCGCCTACCGACTGAAGACCAAAGATAGTGCCCTCATCAGCAACTCATGGAATATAGAATAGGTATGTCCTTTCTATACTTGAGTTTTATACTTTCCATGTGTATAGTTTTTCTCTAACTCACTACGCCGCTTGTCTCAACTGAGTAGTGAGTCGGGGGCGCATGTATTATACATGCTTTGTCAATAATATATGAGCTTGTTTTACTTAAGTTATGAAGTTTTGCAACGGCTCTGTTATGTTTGCCCGAGTACAGCTTTCTGCGGTGAATGATTTTATTAAGTTCCTATAGACCAACTCGGCATAGATTATATAGTTGGGCAAAGCTAATGACAACTAAGTAATAATTCAGAGCTTAGTGGCATTGCACATATATTTACACATGTCTTTACAAAAACTCATATACACCGACTGCATGATGGACTATTCTTACATTCCTAGGTCTCGGGTGATTACCTCTGTAGTCGGCCTCACCTTGGCTATCAGCTCCAGCGCCTCCTCAGGTGTCGTCTCCTCAGCAAACCCCTCTCCGATGGCTTCAATATCCACCCTGGGTAGATTGACTTGGTCATCGCCAGGGTCTAGGCCACGCCGACAATAGTACGCTCATCCGAGTACCTCTTCAGGATACTCGGTGCTTCGTTAAGGCACGCCTGCACCTAAGACACCATGTTGGAGCTGGTTCCCACATAATGAGGATCCATCACATCAAGGAGCCCTTTCACGGACTCGGCAAGGATCTCCCACGACTCCTTGACGACCTTTATCTCCTCTGCGAAAGCCTGAAACTGGATTTGGGCATTGGCTCTAGCAGCTGCCCAGGTTCACCGACAAGTAAACCTGTTAGGGAAAATTGCAGATAGAGTACTTAATGGATTGGTTAAGATCATTGTCAGAGCAGAGACTTACTTTCGTAGTCGGCCTCCCACTTGGCTTTGGCCTTCTCCAGTTTAGCTTTTTCCTTCTCGAGCTTGGTGTTGGCCTTCTTCAAGTCGGCCTTCTCTTTCTCAAGCTCGGCCTTGGCCCTTGTCAAGTCGGCCTTGTCTTTTTCAAGCTTGGCCTTGGCTCTCTCAGCCTCCTTCAGCTGGACTTCTCCCTCTGTTCGAGTCTTCAGCTCGGCTTCGAGAGCTGCACATCAGAATAGTCAAGTACTCAACATGGCAGTCAAGACACAACTGGGTAGTCGGGAAACAACACAGCTAGAGAAATATACTAAGGGCTCAGTCAGGAAGACGTTCCGGGGACTTACTTCCAATCTTCTTGGCTTGGTCCCAATTTTCATCCCTGAGCTGATTGACAGCTCCCTTCAGCTAAGACTCCCTCCCTTGGTGGCGCTGCTCCAATTCGGCCTTTAATGCCTGGAGCTAGTCCAATTCTTGGAGCTAGGGGGCAATCTGGGTCAGGACCTCGTTCATCCTCTCCAAGTGGTCAACAATTTTCTGCTCGGGGAGAAACAGTGCAAATCAGAGTCAAGCGTCAGAACACTTGTGCAAGGACTACCAAGACTCCAATACGACAAAATTCATACCTTAATCCCCTGGGACGCGGCATGAAGCAAGTCTTCATGCTCCTTCTCCACCGCAACCTCATCATGCTTATAACTCCTCGCAGTTCTGTCAGGGGCCACCCAGCGGAATGTCCTCGGGAACTTGCGAGGAGGGGCTTCGAGCCTGGGGTGGTCTGGTCTTTCCGACGACAACGATGGCAACGACGATGACGACAGTGACAAGGATAGCGATGGGGTCCTGGCCCTCAACTCAGTAGCCTCCAGGGCTTCAGGGGCTGGCTCAGGGGCTGGAGCAATGGCTTCGACAACCGCCCCTTGGTCGGCCGGTGTTGGCAGCCCTACAGTCGGGGTGATCTCAGTTTCTGCAACTGGGACCATCACCGGCTCAGCAGGTGTGCTCGCTGGCACTGGCTCGGGTAGGGCTAGCTCAACAATGGGGGTAGCCGGAGCGCTCTCCTTGAGATCAATGTCGGCTCGCTTCCTGCGTAACAAGTTAGATATCAAAACGCTACCATGTCAAATAAGATTTTCAGAAGACCCAGAGCAACCTACCTCTTGGAGAACTTAAGCCTCTGTCCGGGAGATCCAGAGGCCGGCACTGGAGAGCCGCTGGCTCTCGGGCCCTAGGGCACGATAGTCGGTGGCGGTGTTTCTTTCCTAGTTGGCCCCGTTCGCGGTGCAGCCGGCTGGGGTGCTCGGGTACTCGGCGGCGCCATTCTTGGGCTTGATGTTGCTAAGCCTGGTAGTGTTGGGCCTGACCTTGTACTCAGCAGCACTCGTATTGGGCTCGATGATGCTGAGCTCGACTGCGCTGGTCCTGGTCTGGGACTCGGTGGCCTAGGGGCTATACCGGCAGTGTCTTTTATCCTCAGACTCCCGGCTGCGGCACTCGGTCTCATAACTTTCTTCTTGCCCTGATCTACAACAGGTCTCTTTCCCGCTCTCTTGGAGTCGAGCTAGGCAGCAGAAGGACTTCTCAGCCTCTTCTTCGACTTCATGGCCGACAGCGTTCGGGAGTCATCATCAAACTCCTCACATATCTGCAAGCAGTTCAACAATATATTTTACACATTCGGAAGCCAATCTAGGCATACATCTGCAAGCATTCACCACAGATGAACTACAAGACAGCATCAGCAAGGGTTACCTTTGGGCGTGGCCTCTTTCGGCTATAAGCCACCACAGACCGATCTGTGTCTTCAGTTTTGACCACCCCGCTGGCAAAGAAATCTAGCAGGATGTTGGTCACCTTGTACTTGTCCACCAGGTCAGAGTATTCCCGGCTGGGATCACCTTTGCCCTTGTAGTCCCAGCCGAAGTGACACCCTAACTTTAGCGGCCTGATGCACCGAGTCAAGAAATGTCTGGCCACCCATGGACCAGTTAACCCAGCTCGTTTCAGCTTGTCAATCCTGCCAACAAGTATGTTAACATGCCCCATTTCTTCAGAGGTGGGCAAAGACGACCACTTGGCAATAACCACCAGGGGCAAACCCATAAAAGGTGGAAGGCTTGGCTCAAGATCGAAGCAGTAAAACCATTCCTTATGCCAGCCTTTGAGAGAAGATTTCAGGGGAATATTGCAATAGACCCTCTTCATCTCGCTCTTGAGTTGGATACCAGCCCCCCCAATTACATGGATTTTACTCTTGGAGGGCTGGGGCTTGATATGGAATAAATATTTGAACAGATTCAGATGGGGTTCTACACCCAGCAAGCACTCACAGAGAGTCACAAAAATGGAGATTTGCAGAATTGAGTTGGGATTTAGATTCACTAACTCTAGTTCATAAAAAGCAAGAAGCTAGCAGAAGAACTCAGAAGATGGAAGAGAAAGACCCCGGTGGAAAAAAGAGGCGAAAACGACGGTCTCACCGTCCTGGGGCTCCGGAACCAATTCACCTTCGGCCGGACGCCAGTTGATGACATCGTGGCTCTGCAAACTCAGCTGTTTTTCCAGGAGCTTTAGCTTAGCCGACCTGCAATCCGAAGTCGGCCATACATCATCCGACGCATCCACGAGATTTGAAGCCCTTGGCATGGTTAGGGATGAGGAGATTGGGGGGAAATGTCACGGAAGGTTTGGAATAGATGAGGAGGAGTGGAATCGCCCGAGTTCTAATGGGGAAGAGTGAACAATGACAAACCCTAGCGGAGCAGGAGGCAAAATTTCGGTGCGGAAGCTAGAAGACGAAACGATTGGTGGATTGGAGAAGATGAAGGAATCTTTTCTCTCTCTCCCTGCCTTTTATAGAGCCGTTTCTAATTTGTGGGCTTGGGCTTACACAGTCGGTACTGGGCCACAAAGACATGAGTTTCTACAGTAGCACGCTCAATGTGGGCCGCTCGCTGACTGTGTTAAAATCGCAATGCTAGAGCTGTCGATGTTTTACACCAGCAATATGAATATGGGGCTACTCGGCGAAGGGAAACTCGGTGGATTGCATAGGAACACAGAAAGGTTTTATACTAGTTCAGGCCCTCGATGTGAGGTAATACCCTATGTCCAATTGAAGTGTTATTCCTCTGAGGTGTTTGGTGATCAATGATCTTCCGTGTGTTGTTCTCTGCCCTCAAGGGGCGCCCTGCCTCCCTTTATATACTAGGGGACAGGGGTACATGATAAGGATCCCAGCCGGATATGGCCATGGGATTTCCTTTAGCGATAGAAACTTATCCGACTAAGACTCTATTTTCCTTATCATACAAGGTCAGGCCTGCCGGGTTCTATCTTATCTCTAATTACATGATTCGGCCCATCCTCTATCCGAGTGGCCCATATGTTGGTGGTGAGGTACCCGGGGCCCATGGCCTCCACAGTAGCCCTTGAGACCTTCATAGTTGAGTCATAGCTGATGCTGAGTGCACATCCTCCACGGTGAAGATTGCCCGAGTGCAATGCTCCCAAGTACTCTTTGTCCAAGTGAGTCTTCTTCCCGAGTCCTGCTTCATGTTAGCTGGCAGTGAGGCTATGAAGGGCTTCATGTAGATATATGAATAGTGTGCGCCGAATAGGCGCACCTATTAGGTGGAGCCCCCGACTTTATGTTTAATTGTCGACTTTGTGCTTAATTGTGAAGACAATTAAACATAAAGTCAAAGATCTTTAACCTGGAAGTCTTTCCCGAGTGGATTACTACTTGTATATGAGATTCTTCGGTATCGTGTCAACCGGAATTTAATATATAGTCTTGCCGAGTAGTATGCCACTCGTATATAGGACTCTTCAGCATCATGTCAGCTAAAAAAAGGGGTTTATAGTCTTTTCCATGTGGCGTCCCACTCAGAAGTTAGACTCCTCCGCATCATGTCAGTGGGAAAAGATATTTATAGTCTCTCCCAAGTAGTGCACTACTCGAAAGTTAGACTCTTCAGCATCATGTCGGTTGGAATGACGTTGCTCATGGCAACTGGTTGCCACACATGTAGGCCGAGTGCCACTTTATGAAAAATAAATCCATAGCGTGGTCGGGTGTACCCGAGAAAGATACCTGCATCTCCAATTTTAATGAAGACCAGCTTGTGATCCTTATAAGGATATATCCTCGAGACCTGGTGGATAAAACAGATACCCAAACATATATGTTTAGCAATAAGGCTCCCATGAAACATATCTATTTACCTCATCGGCTCCTGTTAGTAGCACCAGCACTATAATTTCAACTCAGCCTGCGGGCGGTCCACATGGGGCATGCTATTGTAGGAACTCATATCTTGGTGGCCCAGTGCTGACTGTGTAGGCCCAAGCCCATCTAGTCGGCATCGGCTCTATAAAAGTAGGGAGAGAGAAAAAGATTCCGTCATCTTCCCCAAATTAGCCAATCGTTTCATCTTCCACTTCCGCGCCCAACTTTTTGCCTCTCGCTCAGCTAGGGTTAGCTATTACCGTTGCTTCCCGCGCGAACTTGGGTGACTTTGGTTTTCCTCATCTGTTCCAAGCCCCCAATCGCTTTCCCGCAAATAGCTCGCTTCGCCTCCAACCATGCCAAAAGCTTCGAATCTTGCGGGTTCGCCGGGGAATACTTGGCCGATGTCGGATTGCGGTTCGGTGAAACTGACGCTAATGGAGAATCAATCGAAGTTACCGAGCTAAGAAGTGATCCGCTGGCAGCCGGCTAAGGGTGAGTCGGCTCCAAATCCCCAATCTGGCGAAATGGTAGTTTTTGCTTCTTTTTTCGACCGGGGTTTGGTGCCTTCCTTCTTCTGCCATTCTTCTGCTGAATCCTTGACTTCTATAAGTTAGAGTTGGTGCATTTGAATCCCAACTCAATCCTTCAGATCTCCATATTTGTTACTCTATGCGAGTGCTATTTGGGCGTGGAACCCATTTCAACTTCTTTAGGCACTTGTTCCACATTAAACCCCAGCCCTCCAAAAATAACATCAGTGTGATTGGGGGGGCTGGTCTTGAGCTAAGGAGCGATTAGGAAAAAAGTCCATATTCTTGATCTTCCCTTGAAATCCTCCTTAAAAGGCTGGCATAAGGAGTGGTTCTACTGCGCAGATTTGGCTCCCTCCTTGCAGCCATTCACTAGTTTGCCACCGGTGGTTTTACCAAATTGGTCAGCAGATCCAACCCTTGAGGATATGGGCCAGGTGCATCAACTGTTGAGAAAGTTAGATAACTTCAAGAAGGCTGGCCCTGACTAGACCCTGGGTGGCCAGGAGGTTCCTTGACCCGGCGCTTCCAGGCCCCTGAAGCTAAGGAGTGCCTTTGGCTGGGATTACCAGGGAAAAACATGATCCTGACCGGGGTCAGCCATGGAGTCGGCCAATGAGCAGAAGGTGACGGAAACCCTGTTTGGATACTTCTCCAGCAGGGTGATCGAGACCGAAGACAAGAAGAGACGTATTGCGTCTTATAGGCGCAGTTGGCCCCGCCCCGAGGTAACCTCCGTATTTCCTTTGTAGCGAATGCCTGTGGACTTGTATGTGTGATTGCCTGGCATTGTATGATGTATTCTGTTGAATCTTCCGTAGTGGTGCGTGGAGTTTGATGAGGACTCCCGCCCATTGTCGGCCGTTCCATCGAAGAAAAGGCCAAGGAGCCCCGCTGCCGCCCAACCCGACTCAAAGAGAGCTGGGAAGAAACCTGTTTTTATCAGGGCGAGGGGGCTGAAGATAAAGGACACCGCTGCCGCGACGCCCAGGCGATCAAGCCCCAGATTGAGACCTGCGGGGCAGAGCCCAACATTGCCGAGTCCGGCAACAGTTACCGCGAGTGGTTGGCCAGAGCGGGGTACCGCCGAGCATGGGGTGCCCAAACCAAGCCACACCAGAGATGGGGCCGCCTCAAGCTGATGTGCCACCACCAATTGTGACATCGACTAGCCCGACTGCAGAGCGCACTGCGCCGGAACCTGAATCACCCAGTGGGAGACTCAAGTTCTTCCAAGAGGTATGCTGCTCGCGGGTTTTCTGGGACTCTTTGCCTGTTGAAGTAGGTGTTTCTGATGTCTTGTTTGTCATGTAGGAAGTGGGCTGATATCGATCTCAAGGAGACCGATCCGACCGCTCCCCTTGAAGAGCCTGCCCCAGCCGAGCTGGCGGTCGCGAACATACCCGCTGCGCCGGTGGCCAGCCCAGTCGCGGAGACTGAGGTGGTCCTGACTACAGGGTTGCCATCACCACCTGACCAAGAGGCAGTTACTGAGGTTGAGGCCCCAGCCCCTGAAGTATCGCCCACGCAGAAGCCGCTGTTGGAGCCCCCGAGTCAATCCCCGAGGCCGCAGGGGACGACTGCATGGAGGCTAGGACCCCGTCGCCGTCGTGGTCGTCGTCGTCATCGTCGCCGCCGCCGGACATCCCGAACCTACCTCGGATTGAAGTTCCTCCACGTAGGATGCCCTGGATGTTCACCTGGATGGCGCCTGATGGAACTGTGAAGAGCTTCAGGCTTAACGAGGCCGCAGCAAGGAGGGATCCCAAAAGGTTGCTCTGCACTGCCATTGCCGGGTCCGAGGGGGTTCGAGTATGACCCCTGTGATAAGAGTCCTGATGGTGTTCTCGTTTTGATGTCTTGACTCCAATTTTGATTTGCTCCCTCCCTGAGCAGGAGCTTGTTGACCGCAATGAGGCGATGACCGAAATCCTGGTCGAAATGGCCCCCCATCTCGCGGAACTGGAGCAGCTCCGGGCATTGAAGGCCGAGATGGAGGCGTGTCATGCGGGGAGGGAAGCCTGGTTGAAGAGTGGCGCCGACCAGCTCAGGGAGGAGACTTGGGCCCTAGCCAGAAAGATCAGAGGTAAACTCCTCGAATGCACCTTCCCGACTGAACCATTGACGTATTCATCTAGCCGCGTTGTTTCTGACTGCCCAGTTATGTCTTGACTGCACGATTGAGCTCTTGGCTAATCTATTGTGCAGCCCTCGAAGCAGAGTTAAAGACCTGAACAGAGAGGGAATCCCAGCTGAAGGAGGCTGAAGAAGCCAGGGCCGAGCTTGAGAAGGTCAAGGCCGACCTGACAAAGGCCAACGCCGAGATTGTTCGGGAGAAGGCCGAGTTGAAAGAGGCCGTCGTCAAGCTCAGTAAGGAAAAAGCTGAACTGGAGAAGACCGTGGCCGGGTGGGAGGCCGACTACGAAAGTAAGTCCTCAACCCGACCGTGATCTTAACCAATCCATTAGTCCTTCTGTCTATGACAAAGGCTAACAAGTTTACTTGCTGGTGGACCCGGACAGACATGAGAGTCAATGTCCAGGCCCAGTATCGGTTTTACACAGAGGAGATAAGAGTCATCGGGAGTCACGAGAGGCCCTCGTCGGGTCCGTGAAAGGGCTCCTCGACCTCATAGATCCCAGCCCTGTGGGAACCAGTTGCAGCAGGATCCCCTAAGTAGAGGCGCGTCTTGAGGATGCACCGAGTGCCCTGAAGAGGTACTCGGATAAGCGTGTTGTTGCTGGCGTGGCCCAAACCTTGGCGATGACCAAGTCCATCTACCCGAGGGCAGATATTGAAGCCATCGGGGAGGGGTTTGCTGAGGAGACGACGCCCGAGGAGGCGCTGGAGCTGATTGCCTGGGCATAGCCGTACTACTGAGATAATTACCCGAGACCTGGGTCTGTAAGGGCAACATATTACGTAGTCGGTTGTTAACGCCAAAATTTGGTAAGGCCCTGTAGCAGATTCGGTCAAAGGAGAAGATTGCAGTCAACTGATAGAGAAGAGACCGGAATCGGGAAGGAGCCGTGAAGACCGTTGCTTGGCAGTTATTTACTGTACCTATTAATTAGGCGGGTATTTATCTTTAGGAAACCTGACCTCGTGTCCGGTCGGGATTAGTTAGCGTTTTCTGTTATAGATAGGAAATCATGTATCGTGTCCTATCAGGACTATGTCAACTCGGGGTATATATAACGTATGCTCGGGTACCTTGTAAATTATCACAACGATCAATACAAACTTCGGCGCATCGCCACCCCTTCGACGGGATCCTGCTTCTCGAGCCAGGCTGCATCGGTTAGGTCCGAACTCCTGCGAGAGGGTAAGTCTCGTCACCCCGGCTACCTATCGGCTAGGACTTCCTCGGTTAGGTCCGATATTCTAGTCGGTTTATGGTAGTCGCTTACCACGATATATTTAGTTTATCTATGGCTGCATCAGTTTAGTTTGACCTCATAGATTGATTAGGTATATCACATCACACTTGCGTAGATCGTATCGGCTTACTGGGAGCGGTTTATCATCAGTTTGTGCTGCATCGGTTAGGTCCGACCTACTAAACTGCTAGCGATAAACCGATCCTGCTAAGTCGATGCTTTATGCGCAGGCGTCTTATCAGGGTGTATAGCCGATAAGTTATCTTCATCACGATCGTATCATATCTATCGGCCCATCGAGGTATCGTTATCATTGTTGGTCTGTGCTGCAACTGTTGGGTCCGATCTACTAGACTGACTATAATAGCTTTACTCTTGATGAGCCGATGGGTGTTATGCGATGTTGTTATCGGAGTGCTTAGCCGATAAGTTATCTGTTGAAGTTGACTACATTTATCCATTGTCTTATTTTATAATCATCCTGTTCGATAGTCGGCTGGCTCATCAATTATCTATCATTTATGTTGTTGCATGCTTTATCATATATTATTGTCTGTATTACTGTTACGATCGGCCATGGGCTAGCCGATTGGTTTATTCTGCCGATCCAAGTACAAGTATAAGCAGGTTCCCGAGCACGACCCCAGGTGAGGACCCGGGCATGAACTTGGGTAAGGACCCGAGCACAGGCCCGGACAGCGGGTGAAGACCTCGGGAGCCGATATGAGCAAGAGTCCGGGCACGGGCATATTTTCACGGCAATACCAGTAACACTAAACTATGATCGGCTGGGATTTATTTAATTTATTTACTTATGCATCCTGCCTGTTTATTTTACCAAGTTTATAGCCGGTTTTTGGATATCCATTCAATGATCGGTTAGCGCGATACTCGTTTATTATTATGCTATTGTTCCTGCCATCATCAGCTTTAAGCCGATGTATAAGTGCTACAGTACGTATCGGCCATCGGCCGATGAGATGAGACCAAGCCGGCTTCTAGCCGATTGGCTCACGAATTTAACATTCTTTTCACCTTGTCAGTTACAGGGTCAAATTGACTGGCACGCCTGCGAACCTCAAGACTTTAGGACCTGCACTGGAGTGAAACAAATCTCCCAGGCCTTCGCGTGTCACCTAGGACGCCGGACGGCCCCGGCGGTTTTCGGCGTCAACACGCTTTTGGCACGCCCGGTGGGACATGAAGTTTCAACCCAAAGTTTCAACGCAAAGTTTTGACAGACAATGTAATTCCAGTCAGCATGGAGGATTTAACAGAAGAGCAGAAACAACAGATTGAGCAAACTATGGCTAACTTTCAGAAGCTGTGTTTAGAGTCCTTCAGCATGACACGACAAGGGCCGATTCAGAAAACCCAGTTTCCAAAGCCAGTATTGGTTGGAGAATCGAGCCATACACAACCCGAGAGCCCACCGATTAAACCTTTGCAGGAGATGGTCAATGAGGCTATACACCACGCGCTTATTAATCAGTCGGGGATCTTGGTAAATACATTACATAACCTCATCAAGAAGACTGTTGATGGATCAATTGCCCAAGAACCAACTCGGGGTCCTGTTTACCTCCCACCGAAGGTTGAACCAACTTAGATTGCTTACAACATCAGCAGAGATATACCAGAGCATATGTTTACACAGAACCAGGCTGGGGGGCAACAAGATATTCCTACTGGGTACCATCGGACTGCCTACTATGGAGGATATCAGCAGAATTATCCAGGAGGCGGAGCCGATCCAGGTACTTATCAGAGGGAGTATAATAGGCAGAATCGGCAACAAACTCTACCCGTACAATACCAACAAGACAACCTGAGGGAAGAAGATCTATCAACAAAGGTTGCTGAAATAGTAAGGGAGCAGTTCGGGATCAAGCCCAAGGAACAAACATTCATGTATCGGCATCCATATCCTGGAGTGGTTCGACAGAGTCCGTACTACGTACCGATATAGGGTCCCAGATTTTTCTAAGTTCTCAAGACAGGATAACACGTCTACCGTGGAACATGTCAGCCGATTCCTGGCACAGTGTGGGGAGGCATCGGCTGAAGAAGCTCTGAGGGTTAGGTTTTTCCCCTTATCATTATCAGGATTGGCTTTTACATGGTTTTCCTCGTTGCCACCGAATTCCGTTCGGGGGTGGGCCGATCTGGAGAAACAGTTTCACAAATATTTCTTTGCTGGAATTCATGAGTTGAGACTGTCAGATTTGACATCGGTTAAGGCAACGTCCAGATGAAACAGTACTGAATACATTCAGCGATTTCGGATATCAGAAAACCGGTGTTATAGTTTAAACCTGAGCGATGGGCATCTAAGCCCGATCTGGCTTTTTAGGGACTCTTGGCGCCAATCAAAGAGAGGTTTTCATCTCAAGAGTTCGAATCCTTGGCACATCTGGTACAATGTCAGAGCGGTAACTCGGCTCATGAAAGCCGATTTCAAGAAGCAGCAAAGAAGGATAAATTTCAAAGACGAGTTGCCCACCAGATGCAAGTTTACTCATCGGACTCAGACGACGAGGGATCCGATGCTGAAGTTGGGTTGGCGGAGTGGACTAGGAACAACAGAGATTAGTATCATGCCCCATGGGTCAAAGATAGCAAGGAGGAGCGGGTATGACTTTGATATTAGCAAGGCCGATAAAATCTTTGACTTGCTGTTACAAGAGAAGCAGATACATACGGCCCGCCCCAAATCATGTGATTCCATCAGCCGAAGGAACTGAAGAAGAAGAGATATTTGCAAGTGGCACAACACTATATCACATCATACTAACGAGTGCAAGGTTTTTCAGCAACAATTCAGTCGGCTGTCGAACAGGGCAGAATCAAGTTTGAAGACAAGAAGCCAGATGAAAATTGATGGGCACCCGTTTCCTGTAAACATGGTTATGCGGATCATCATCAAGGATCAGCCCGATGGAGCCAGGACGTCAAAAAAGTATAAGTCAAGGGTGACTTCATCGGACATGATTAGAAAAATATTCAAGATACGAGGAACAGAGGGATGAGTTAGAAAATTATAATCCGCATTGGGGACTGCTCCGTTTTTTTTTCGGTTCTGCTGGGACATCAAGGAATGAGACTGCCATCAGCCTCTGAAAAATTGCCCCCGAGTGTAGCAAGTGCTAGGGAGTCGGCTATGATCGCCAGCAGAGAGTTTTTCACGGGATCGGTCGCTTGGAACAGAAGCAATACAGTTCATAGCCGATTAGGTTTGGGCCGTCCATGAAGAGTTCTTTGAAGAGGGATGAAGAGGACAGTACGTGAGAAACAATCCAGATCCTCAATGGTGGCCCCTAGTGGATATTCACGAAAAATCATCCGAAGAGGAGGCACGCGTTTACGACACGAGAAGCAAACAGGAAGAACAGAGTCAAGATCAGGGAGAGGTTGATCAATCGTCCCAAAAGACTAAGCAAGTTTGGCAAGTAAAGAAGAAGGACGATGAGGGACGACTCAGCACCGGGTAAATATGGTGTTCTTTTTGCCTCGGGAGTATACAAGCGCTTTCATTAGATGAAGAAGGCGATGAGGAGGTTTTCGCTCAACTGACGTTACCAATCTGATCAGGCCCATATTTGATAAACCTGAGGAGTCAGAGCATCCGGCAACCTAAAGCCATCTATACATTCAAAGGGTTACGTAAATGGGAAGCTGATGACAAAGATGTTGGTTGATGGAGGAGCCGCGGTTAATCTCATCGCCTCATGCCACATTTCGGAAGTTGGGAAAGACTGCCGAAGATCTAATCAAGACAAAATATAGGGTGCTAAAAGACTTCGATGGGAATTCATCAGAAGCAAAGGGCGTTATTAAACGTGGAGTTGACAGTAGGGAGTAAGACATTACCTACCACGTTTTCGTCATTGACGGGAAGGGATCATATATAAGTTTACTTCTCGGCAGGGACTGGATTCATGCGAACTGTTGCGCTGCCCTCGCACGATGCATCAATGTTTAATACAAATTACCACATCGGCAGGGATGATCAAGTCAAGAATGTTTTAGCAGATCGGTTCGACACGTCGGCAATGAACCAATCCCCTACCAGTTTTTCTGGGAAGCCGACGGTGTCACGACTGCCTATCCGGAAAAGTTAGGGAAGGAGATTACCTAAGGTAACTTAGCCAGGGGAATACAGCCGATTCAGGCAAAAGTGCAGGAACTCTGAATTGTTTACTCTGATTGGGTTCTATTGAAGACTTCGAGGGAACTGTGGGGCAAGGATTTTACGTCAGCTAGATGATTTGGGAGGAGATTGATTAGGACCAAGAAGATAAGCCAAGGCCGACCAGTAACATTAACAAAAAATTGAGTCCTGAACTACGAGAGGAATTGATAGCACGCTGAAAGAGTATCAGGATTGTTTTGCTGGGAGTACCATGAGATGCTAGGATTAGCCGATCATTGTTGACACCATCGGCTGCTCATTAAAGCAGGAATCGGCCCATTCAAGCAGGCTCCAAGGAGGTTCAAGGCAGAATTATATGAGCCGATCAGGACAGGGAGATCACAAGGTTATATGATGCCAAGTTCATAAGCCGTGCCGATATACTGAGTGGGTTTCTAATATCGGCCCCGGTGGAGAAGAAAAATGGAAATTAAGATATGTAATTGATTTCCGGGATTTGAATAAAGCTACCCCCAAGGATGAGTACCAATGCCGAATAGCGAGATTTGGTTGAAGTGATGTAGCCTCGGCCACAGAACAAGATTATCAGCTCATGGATGAGCATGCAGATACAATGCAGATTTACTGGCATGACAGAAGAATATACATAAGACTTGCGTTTTCGGTGTCCAGCGAGCTATCCGCGCCCTGTATGAGTGGGTAGTAATGACTTTTGGGATTGAAAGTGCGGTGCGATATCAAAGAGCGATGAGAATTATATATTTCATGATCTCATCGCTTATTAAGTAGAGATTTATATTGATGATGCTGGTGGTACAGTCAAAAGGTGGAAAAGCCAATAATAGCCGATCTACAAAAATGCTGGAGAGAGGCCAAGAATCTCACGGATAAGAATGAATCCCAATATAGTGTGCTTGTGGGTGTATCGGCTGCCGCAATTTTTGGTTTTATGGTTCATTTGAGCGAGGGATTTGAAGTTAAGTCACAGCGAAGCATCAGAGCCATTAAGACTACAAAAGAGCCACCAGCAAATAAGAAAGAGTTGCAAATCATTGATCAGCAAGATTAATTTTGTGAGAAGGTTTTATATCAAATTTGTCAGGTAAGAATTGAGTCCTTTTACCTCCCATTTATTGAAGTGAAAGCCGATGAAGATTTGTGTGGGGGCAACACAAATCACCGAGAGAGGCATGACGAGTCAAGAATACTTTAAGTTCACCCACCGTATTCTTGATTCCCGACTATGCAGAAAGGAGTGCCGGTTCATGTAGCCGTTATACTTGCGGCCGATGAGAGGACTCATACGGCTCTATTTGATCTAAGAATTTGAAGGAAACGAAACCGGGTTGTGTTTTATCCGTGGCAGAGGCTTTTGGATGCTGAAACAAGATATTGCTTCCGAGTGGAGAAATTATGCCTGTGTTTATATTCGTAATCGTGTACAAAGTTAGGCATTTACCTCATCTAATCGGTCTGAGTGTTAGCAGAGTAGTTATTGCAGTCGATGGGTTCAAATATATTTGTCGGGTGGGCTCTCAGTCATTAAAAAGGGCGAGTTGTTAAATGGAATTTTTGCTTTGACAGAGTTCGAGACTGCTTGAGGTATGATCCGGCTAAGGCCGATTAAGGGAACGGACAGGCAGGATGGCCGATTTTTATTGTGCAACACCTGTCCTGAACGAGGGGCTTCACAGAAGACTATGGTCAGACGCGTCCCATGGACTTTAATTTTTCGATGGATTGGTTTTGCGAGAGCATGGATCTGGTATCGGGCTTAGTTTATCTTAGATTCGATGCCTCGGGGGGGCAAGAGTTTTGAGTTTTGCCCTTTTACAATTAAGTCCTTTATCCGCACTAATTAATGCAGGCAAGAGTACGAGGCGGTGCCTAAAAGGAGACCTATCACTCTGAAGGAATCGGGCAGACGTAGCTGATGGTCATAGAGATAATTGCCGATGATTTTTATTAGTGGTCAGACCAGGTTGTCTGGAGAA
>RYFJ01002899.1:0-139685 GCA_003991445.1 Oryza meyeriana var. granulata
GAAAATTCCTTTAAAAGCCATAACGGCCCGCTGCCCCGTCGCATGGGTAATGCTAACAGAATTTGCTTGCATTGTCCATTGCGACGATGCAGTAAGCGTTTGTTTAGAGCTTTTCATGAAATAGCTCTCTCCTGCAAGGGTGAAATATATCCTGAAGTGGATTTTTCTTTGTGTCTACGCACCCCGCAAAAATCAGCGTCTGAATAGCCCCTAGGGATTTCAGCTTATCAGACTTTGCTGTATGTAAGCATGTAATGTTTAGTTCCTTGTGAAATACGCAGAACTTTTCTTTACTACCGCTCCAGTGGTCCATTCCTGGGTTCTAGAACAGAATCTGCCAAGCATCCTGTGACGAATTGCTAAGTCTGGTCCGCGTACAGACTTGTGCATACATCAAGCTTCCGAACAGCTGAAGCAAATACGGTACCTTGTCCATTTCTTTAGATTCTAACTCATTTCTTGGACTTTGGGAATAATCCCGAATTTATCGCTGTCGGCGAAACGGGAACTGGGGTATCCACAGTCGCCGGGGGACGCGGGGTCTACCGCCACAGTCAGTTCCCCGGGGCCCACGTCCTGCACGACTGGCTGGTTCCGCCGAGAGGCCGTGTCTCCCGCCGGTTCGCCCGTGCCGGGACGCCGCCTCCGGCCCCGGGCAACGTGTCGCCGTGCCCGGACGCGCCGCCGCTCCGGGCCCAGCCGCGTGGTCCGCCCGGGAGCGCCCCCCGGGCCCTGACGCGCCGCCTCCGGCCGGGGATGCGTGTCGCCCGTGCCCTGATGCGCCGCCTCCGGGCGTGTGTTGCCCCGGGGTTACGACGACCGGACCGGCCCGCCGCCCGCAAGCACGCGGCCAAGGCCTCCCCAGGCCGCGGCCGCACAGGCGGCTGCCGGGCATACGCGTGCTCCAGCCGCCCACAGCAGCAACAGCTCCGGCATGGGCGTCTAGGCAGACGTGGTGCACAGGAGAGCTCACCGGAAGACCTCTCTCCCTTGTATTCTGGCACTGTGGACTCCCCTAATCTATAAAGGAGGATCCAAGCCACGAACCGAGGGGCAGCAAGGGTTTAGCATTAGGACCCCGAGCTCGGACTCTGATTAGACCCGGGCTCTGACGGCTAGCTCACTTTCAAACGACTGTTTCTTCTTCCTCAGCTCGGCTGAGCCTCACTTTGTAACCGCATTCATTCTCCCACCTAGCCATACACACAGGCGTAGGGTATTACGCTCCGGCGGCTCGAAACCTGTTATAAATCCTCCTGTCTCCTCTGTGTGCCACTGTTTTTCGTCTTCCAACGCCCTCGTACACCTGAGAACCACTCCCTGGCCGAATCTCAAAAAGGGGGTTCTCCCGACTCCCGCCGTCGAGGCTTTCGTCTCCGACAATCGCCCGTTCTCATTGGAGCAGGTGAAGAGGCGCATTACTCATATTATATTTTCTAAGATTCTTGAGAAATTTGTTAAGCTTTCTGAGATAGTCCTAGCACTTCCTTTGGACCTATCTCGGTGAATCTCAATTGCCAAAACATAAGATGCTTCACCAAGAAATTTTTCATATCAAATTTTTGATGACAAGAATTCTTTAGTTTCTCGCAGCAGGTTATCGCTACTTTGCTAAAAACTGTCATCAACATAGAGTACTAGGATGATGAATTTTACCACCTTTATATTTACATAAATACAGTTGTCCACCTCATTCTCTAAAAATCCGAACTGTCTGATAATCTGATCGAATTTAAGTTCCATTGCCTGGATGCCTGTTTAAGTCCATAGATGGATTTATTTAAATTTGCATGCTAATGGCCTTTCCTTTCCATAACCAAAACCTTCCGGTTGTATCATGTAAACATTCTCTTTTAGGTCACCATTTAGAAATGCAGTCTTTACTCCATCTGATGGAGTTCTAAAGTCAAAGTGAGCCACTAGCGCCATGACAATTCTGAATGAGTCTTTCTTAGAAACAGGAGAAAAGGTTTTCATTATAGTCCAATTCCTTTCTCTCTGTGAAAAACCCTTGGCAACTAGCCTTGCTTTGAATCGTTCGATGTTCCCTCTAGAGTCAAGCTTGGTTTTTTTGTAGACCCACTTACAGCCTACTGTTTTGACGCCTTTAGGAAACTTCTTACTAAATCCCATACTTTATTATGGCTCATTGATTTTAAGTTCATCTTCCATAGCCTGAAGCCACTTAGATGAATCCTTTATTGTTTATTGCTTCTTAAATGAGGTGGGATCGTCTACCTTCCCCCATGTCCTTCTTCATTCATGTATACTTCATAAAATAATCAGGGATGGCAGATCTCCTCACCGCCTGTTGACCTTCTTAATTCTTGAGTTTCATTGTTTGTCACTTGAGGTTAAGTGATCTTCATGTGGAGATTCTTTCTTCATTATGTGTCACTTCCAATCTGTTGAGGCTCATCATTCATTATTACTCCAATACTTTCCTCAACAGAAGGTGTAGCCCCAGACGGTCCAGAATTACCCGTTGGCGGTGCCTACATCACGTGGCACATTAGAAATTATGGGGATGTTCCTGAATAATTGGAAATCAGTCTCTCGGATTTTTTTCCGGAGTTTTGAATATTAGCCCGAATTTCCTCAAGATTAATTTTCCTTTTCTGTTGAGCTCCCCCATTTATTGTCCTCAAGAAAGACAGCATGTCTAGTCTCCACAAATTTAAGTAAACCCGATCTGGGCAATAAAATCGGTATCCTTTGGATCTCTCGGATAACCGATAAAATGACAGCTCCACAGTCTTAGGATCTAATTTCTTTAATTGTGGATTAAATATTCTGGCTTCCGCACGACAGCCCCACAACACGTAAATATTGAGTGTCGGTTTTCTTCCGATCCATAATTCATAAGGGGTCTTAGGCACGGATTTACTAGGCACTCTGTTGATTATGTGTGCAGCTGTTTTAAGTGCTTCAATCCACAGCTTAGGTGACAAAGTAGAGTGATTCAGCATACTACGCACCATATCCATGAGTGTGCGGTTGCGTCGTTCTGCTACTCCGTTCTGCTGAGGTTCTCCAGGCATGGAATATTGGGCAATAATCCCATGTTGCTGGAGATACAAGGGCAAATGACCAAGAATTTGCCCCAAATGGAGCGGTTTTTCCCATAGTATTCACCCACCACGGTCCGATCTCACAACTTTAATTTTAGCATTATGCTGATTCTCCACTTCAGCTATAAATATCTTAAATTTCTCAAGAGATTCGGAACGGTCGCTTATGGGGTAAATGTAACCATAACGGGAATAATCATCTGTGAATGTTATAAATGAATCAAATCCATCCACAGATGTCACCGGGAACGGTCCACAAATATCAGTGTGAATTATTTCTAGTGAACTTGAGCTCCCAGTGGCTCCTTTCTTTATTGTTTTAGTAAATTTTCCCTTAATGCAATCTATGCAATGATCCGCGTCAGAAAAGTCTAAGGGAAGGAGTATCTCTTCTTTTATGAGACGTTCAATTCTCCCCCTAGAAATATGGCCTAAGCGACAGTGCCACAATTTCGACGACGTCTCATTTATCACATTCATTACTTTATGATTGCAGGCATTATTAACATTCAGGACCATATCATCCAAAGAGAGCAAGAATAGCTTATCTCGCACGAAGGCGAAGCCAATCACTTTATTATCTAATTTAATGTAACATGTTCTCTTTGAAAAATGATAGTCATAACCAGTTTCTGTCAACACTCGAACAGAAATTAGGTTTCTCTTAATTGAGGGAGCAAATAAAACATTATTCAGAATTAAATTATAGCCACTAGGGAGTCTAAGTGCTAGGTCTCCAACGGCCTTCACTTCGATCTCCGCTCCATCAGCTACTCTTAGGATTCGCTCCCCCTTTGCTACCGCCTGGACAGTAGTCAATCCCTGCAATGAGTTACAGACGTGCACAGTGGCACCTGAGTCAACCCACCAGGTATTAATGGAGAATTCAGAGTAAAATAACTCATTAACATTAGATATTTCATCAATCTCATTTATACCTTTCTTAGCTAGCCACTCTCGGAAGCGTGGACAATCCCTCTGCCAATGTCCATCTTTACTGCAAAACTTGCAATATGGACTTGCAGTGGTGGAGGTAGCTAAAGCTTGAGACTGAGGATGCGGCTTTGCTTGAGCAGTGTTACTCCCTCCAGACTTATGAGGGTGATATGGCTTCTTTCTGCCACTATCCGAGCTTTGACCTTGATTTGTCTTCCTCTTGCCTTTAGTATAGATGAGGTTGAGCTGATCTTTAAGTTTCTGCTTATCAGTCTTTTGTCGCTCTTCCTCTTCCACTGAGTGGGAGATCATTAATTCTGCTACGGTCCACTTTCTCTTTCTGAGTATTTATAATTAATCTTGAAGGGACCATAGTCAGGACCAAGAGAGTTCAATATGAAATACACTAAGAAACCTTCGGACAATTCCATGTCCATGGTCTTTAGTGTATGTGCCATATGAGTCATCTCAAGGATGTGCTTTCTTACACCACCTTTGCCATCATACTGGCTGTTGATCAGCTTACTTATTAAGGTACTGGCATGACTCTTAGATGAAGTCTTAAAGTTCTCTTCAATGTTTGCCAAGTACGTCTTAACATCGTTTGAGTTCGTAATCCCTCCAATAATTCCTGGAGCGATAGTACTCTTGATGTACATGAGAGACATTCTGTTGGACTTTTCCCAAGAGGCCACTTTTTCTTCGTAACTCCACTTGGTATTATCATAAACTTCCTGACTCATTTCGTCAGTGTACATGGGCTCCTCAGGGGAGTCCTCTCTTAGTGCAAAGTCATAGTCCAACATGCCAAGATTCAATAGCACATCGTTCTTCCACTCAGCGAAATTTGTTTCCATCGAGGGGTGTAACAATTTTAAGCTGCCCCAACGCTGAAAATAACCAATGGAAAAATATTAGTAAAATATTGCATATGATTAATTTGCGTTGGCTCAATTAATCACATGCGATGATAGGCTCCTTTTCTAAATTTAATCACCGTTGGGCAGAAAAAATTTAGAAAATATATGAAGTGACAAAAAAATAATCCTTAATTACATTACCGTTGGGCAGAAATAATTAAGGAATAATATTATTAATTTATTTGACATAAATTATAAATTAACGTTGGTCAAAAAATAATTTCACATCATAAATATTCTCTAGAAAAACTTCCCGTTGGTTCCATTCAGCTAGAAATAATTTTCAGAGTGCTTAGAATAATTTTCCATAATTTTTCAGCATTTTTAATGGCCAAGAAAGCATATAAATGAATTTCTGAAAATAATAAATGAATTAAAACAGTGGGAATTGATTTAATTTCAATTTGGCTCAGCAAGGGGCCCGAGCAAGGGCCCGGGCACGGTTAGCGCCATCCGATCTCAATCCGACGGCTGAGATCATTTTTCACCGGATTAAACAAAATCGACGGCGGCGGCCGAACCCTAACCCTAGGTCAATCCCGATCCCCTTTCTCCTCGTCTTCTTTCCGACGCGCTCGACGAGCAAGCAGCGGTGGTGACGGCGACGGCTATGGCGACGACGCGCCGAGCGAAGCAGCGGCGACGACGGCCAATGCCTGTCTTTCCTCTTCCCCCTCCCACCCTAGTTCTCCTCCCCGTGCGCAAAAGCAACACCGAGGCGAGCCTCGGTCTCGCACGGCCGAGCGACGGCGCGAGACCGGTCTGGGGCGGCGGGATGGCTTAGCGGTGAGGCGAGGAGGGAGTTCCCGAGGCACGCACGCGGCTGCAACGGCGGCTACCCGACGGCGACGCACGGATGCGAGCACATCGGCAGCAAAGACGACGAACCGGGTAAGATAATCCCAATTTCATTGTATTCGCGTTTGATTTTGGGTTCTTATTTCAAATTAGGGTTCTTCGGATTTAGGGATTTTGGGGATTTAGGGTTTCGCCGAGTTAATTGATGATGGCTTTACTAAGGGATGAAGATTTTGGGATTAAATTCTAAGGGTGTGGGAGCCATGGGCCCCGGTACCTTACTACAAGCACAATGGGCCACTCGGATAGAGGATGGGCCAGATCATGTAATTAGAGATAAGATAGCACCCGGCAGGCTGTGCCTTGTACAATAAGGAAACATAGCCTTAGTCGGATAGGATTCTATCTCTAATAAGGAAATCCCTTGGTCGTATCCGACTGGGATCCTTACCATGTACCCCTGTCCCCTAGTATATAAAGGGAGGCAGGGCGCCCCATGAGGGCACACCAGATCATTTTGATCACAAAAAACCACCTCAGAGGAATAACACCCTCAACTGGACGTAGGGTATTACCTCACATCGAGGCCTGAACCAGTATAATTCTCTCGTGTTCCTCTGCAATCACCGAATTCTAGGTCGCCGAGTAGCCCCATAATATTATTGCCGGTGCAAAGCATCGACAGTTGGCGCGCCAGGTAGGGGCCCGGCGAATTCTTCATCAACAGATTCGATGGATCCCATCAACGGAGTCAAGGGCGACAAGTCTCCAATGGAGACACCATCACCTTTCGGGAGCCTTGATTTCGTCGCCAGATCAACTCGGCAACCTTTCCTTGGCTGAGGCAGATCCGATCTTGCCAGCTGAGGAGCTAGCCGGCCGTTGCGCCAGCCGGCCCCAGGGACGTCGCCCATCCCTTCGACGATCTACTACAAACAGTCCCTCACATCGCCGGACAATCGGGACAACTCTCTCCTTCGGCGTCCGACTCGCGCTAGGCCTTGAGCCAGCGCGGGTTAGGCCGAAGGGGGAGAGATCGTCAATCTCCCGTACGGATTCGGCGACGCTGTGCATCTACAACCAGCGCAGCAGACCCGACCTCCAGCGATTCAGTTTGGACACCGGTCATGCACCGTTTCAGATTTGGATCTAGGGAGGTTCGGAGTCGTCCTAACTCCGATAAACTACTCGGAGTCCGACACTAAGTCGGATGGTGTTTCGAGGCATTCAAAACTCGGACTCCACCTTGCAAGCCTTCCTCCTCCCCCGCGAGATCTTCATGGCTTCAACGCCACCTTCCAAGGTGCGCCGACTGCAAGAGGAGCAGCAAGAGGAGGCGCGCCGAACTACAACAACAAGAGGAGGCCAACCGACAAGCTCGCAATGACGGGCTTCGACAGGCTGGGCGAGCCGCCCAGCAAATCCTCCAAACCAAAGTCGGCGACCACGATGTCTTCGTCACGCCACAACAGAACGTCGTGGCCGCCGCAACTCTGTTGGACACGCTCCAGCTTGGGCCGGATCATCAGGCCACACCAACTATCGCCAAGATCAAGGCGATGATTACGGCTGCCGCCTGCCAGTAGCAAGAACAGTCAGGCAACACTCACATACCGACCCATCGAACGGGCTCTCCTGCGGCGGAGTCATCTGCGTCAGCACGACGATGGGCGGCCGGCTCCACCCGGCAGCACGAAGAGTCCCGCCAAACAACACTCGGCAATACCAACTACGACAACCGGTGGCGTCACCAATACGGACCGCCGACCAATCAAGACCTCCGATTGTGATTACAACCGCGATCTTCGCCACACCCTAAGGGCCCGGCGCGAAGAACGCGAAGAGGATGAACGCCGCCGATTGGAGGATGAACACGAGCGCTTCGTTCCACTACGAGCGGCTACACCGCCAAAAACCGAAAGCCCAAGTCCTCACGATAATGAAGGCATTCCAGCCTTTACTCGGAGTTACAGGACGTCCGCTGGCCAGTCGGCTTTAAGCCTTACCGAAATCGAAAAGGTACGACGGCAAGACTAACCCAGAGTCCTGGCTCACCGTTTAGTCCTAGCAGTTCAAGCTGCTGGGGGCGACAGCAGAGCCATGGCTAACTACCTCCCAGTCGCGTTATCCGACTCGGCGAGGACATGGCTGACAGGCCTCCCAAAGCGTCGATCGGTTCCTGGGGACAACTCAGGGAGCGGTTCATCGGCTAACTTCCAGGGACCTACGAAGAGACCGGCTTCCGAGCACCGACCTTTACCAGCTGCATCAGAAAAAGAACGAGTCTCTACGTGACATTCATCAAAAGGTTCCAAGAAGCGCAATCAAATCCCAAGCATCAAAGACGAGGTCGTCATCGCCGCCTTCCACAAGGGAGTAAAAGACGCCCCCGCTCATCGCGAAGTTCACTCGGAAGCCACCATCCACTGTCCGGACTCTCTTCCACATGGCCAACAAATACGCCGACATCGGCTGAAGCCGTCGCAGAGGCCTTCGACGAGAAGAAGGAGCCCCGACAAAAAGACAACAGGGTGAAACCCCGACAACAACCGCCCTCAGAACAAGCCTGGCAGCCGCAAGCGGAAGTCGGACAACGAGGTGGCCAACATGGAGCGCAGTCGATCGCTGGCCCACCCAGCGGAACAACGACTATCAGAAGGTCATGAGCGGGCCTTCCCCTTTCACCCCAAGGGCCGGCACGCGGCCAAGGACTGCCACATGCTCAAGAAGTTTGGCCTCCGCAGCAAGCTTCATCGTCTGGCGCCCGACAAGGACAAGGACAAGCCAGACTCGGGTCCGGCTGATGATTTTCCAGGACCCCCAAGCCGAACTCAACCACCTTCGGGGCCACTCGCGTACGAATCCAAGCGCAAGCAGAAGCTATCAAGCGCGGACATTAACGCGGCGGTCTCCACAACGGGATACCCCCCAATACTTGTGCTGGTCAGAGATGGCTATCACCTTCAACCGCGCAGATCAACCCAGATCGGGTCTCCCACCCGGGACGATACCCACTCGTCCTGGATCCGGTCCGTTGTCCAGAAATATTAGGCTGAAGAAAACCCTCATGCGATGGGGCAGTGCGCTCAACATCCTGTTCGCCAAGACTTTGACGAGATGAGAATTCCTCGTTCAGAACTACGGCCCGAGCACCGCGCCCTTCCATCAGATAATCCCCGGCCTGTCATCAACCCCACTCGGGCAAATAACCTTGCCGGTGACCTTTCGGCACGCGGGACAGCTTCCGTACAGAAAACATTCTCCTTCGAGGTCGCCGACTTCGAGACCGCGTATCACGCGATACTCGGACGACCGGCCCTCGCCAAATTCATGGCGATACCGCACTACACGTACATGGTGCTGAAGATTGCCCGGGCCAGCAGGAGTCCTCTCCCTCCGCAGCGACGCTAAGCAAGCCTTCACCCACTGCGACAAGGAGAGCTGCGAGCTGCTCAAACACAAGAAGCGGCAGTCGGCGCGACAGCATCCGGCAAGCCGCTACATCTGAAGTCGATCAAGATCCAGTTCCAGCGAAAAAAGCAGCGAAGTCGGGAATTTATCAGCGGACTCTGACACGAAGAAGATCCCCCTGGACCCTTCCGACCGCCTCCAAGACTGCCTTAGTCGGGACCGGTTGGTGTTGGGTTGTTTGTTGGTTACTCGACCCCAAATAGGAAGAGACGCGCTCGTCACCTTCCTCCAGCAACAAAGATATCTTCGCGTGGAAACCGTCCAACATGCCAGGCGTACCAAGGGAGGTGATCGAGCACGCCCTACACGTAAAGCCAGACGCCTAAGCCGGTAGCAACGGCTGCGGGCGGCTTCGCTCATTGGTCTTAAGACCGCAAGGATGCTATCCGGGAGGAAATACCAAGCTTCCTCGCAGCCGGCTTCATAAGGAAGTCTACCACCCGGACTGGCTGGCCAAATCCTTCTAGTCCTGGTCCGGAAGAAAAACGGTAAATGGCGCATGTGCATCGACTACACCGACCTCAACAAAGCGTGCCCCAAGGACCCATTTGGTCTTCCCAGGATAGATCAGGTGGTTGACTCCACGCGGGGTGCGACCTACTTAGTTTTCTCGACTGTTACTTCGGGATAGGTCATCAAAATTAGCTTGAGGGAACAAGACTGTTTAAAAACATCTTTCATCATTACGCCGTTTGGAGTCATATTTGGCGTATTGCTATATCACAATGCCGTTGGGTTTCGGTCTGAAAAACGCAGGCGCAACCTACCAAAGGGCTATTCAGCGGTGTCTGCAGGTTGTATTGTACACTCAGATCGGGCGCAACGTGGAAGCCTACGCGTCGACGATGTGGTGATCAAGTCCAAGTCCAGAAAAGACCTCATTGTGTTTTTGGACTTGAAGAAATGGCCTTCCAAAACCTTCGAAGATTCAAGATGAAGTGAACCCGGACAAGTGCGCCTTCGGGTAGTGCCGTCTGGGAAGTTACTCGGTGGGTGTGCTTGGTTTGGGGTGGGGGTGGTGGGGGTTGTGTGAGGTAATTGGTGGGGTGTGTTTGGTTTTTTGGTGTGTTGGGTTGGGTTGGTTGGTGGTGGTTTGTTGGTGTGTGGGTTTGGTTGGTTGTTTGTGGGTTTGTGTGTTGGTATCATCGTCTCGCACCGCGGCATCGAGGCTAACCCGGAGAAAGTTCAACGCCAATCAAGAACATGCGCCCCCGACCAACCTTAAGGAGACGGCTCCAGAAGCTGACAGGCTGCATGGCGGTCACTTAGTCGGTTTATCTCCCGACTGGGGTGGGTTTTGTGTCGAACGGGGCATGCCTTCTTCAAGCTCCTCAAAAAAGCGGACACCTTTCAATGGACCCCGGAAGCCCAGCGAGCCTTCGAAGACTTCAAAAGAATTCCTCACATCACCCCCCCGTGCTGGCGTCTACCCCTGCGTTTACCCAGGAACCACTAATGCTTATCTGGCGGCACAACACACAGGTAGTCCAGCAGCCCACGGTGCTAGGTAGTGGAGCGAGGATCCGAAACAGGGTCATCTTGAGTGTGGCAGAAAACATCAACAGCAATCTATTTTGTCAGCGAGGTTCTTGCCGACTGCCAAAACAAAGATACCCGCAGGGTCCAGAAGCTGCTATAACGGCCTACTCATCACAGTCCGAAAGCTTGGTGGCATTGTTGGGGCTACTTCAAGCACATCAAGTCAGGTGTGTCGTTTCCACTCAAGGGATGTCCTTCATAATCGCGAGGCCACCTGGCCGGATCGCTAAATGGGCACTCGAGCTGATGGCGTTTGACATCACCTCTTCAGCCACGGACAGCTATCAAATCTTCAAGCTCTCGCCGACTTCGTGGCACCAGTGGACAGAAGTTCAACTCCCAACACCAAACAACAAGCTAGAAGTACTGGACAATGTACTTCGACGGTTCCCTACGGATCGGTGGCGCGATGCGGGGCTAGGAGTCATATGACATCCCCCACTGGCGAAAAACTGAAGTACGTATACAAATCCACTTCCCGGCTTCCCAACAACGTCGCCGAGTACGAGGCACTCTTGTTCACGGGCTCCGCATCGCCATATCACTCGGCATAATGATGTCGACTGGTTGTGCGCGGAGACTCCCAACTCGTGGTAACCAAGTCATGAAAGACTGGACCTGTCTCGATGACACAATGGTCGGCATACTGTCAGGAAGGTCCGCAAGTGGAAAAGTTCGACGGGCTGGAAATCACACACGTCCTGCGTCAATACAACGACGCGGCGATGAGCTGGCAAACATGGGATCCAAACGAGAAGCAGTCTGACTGGAATCTTCGTTGAGCAACTTATGGAGCCATCAGTCAAGAAGAAACCGGCACAAGAGCAGTCGGAAGGCGAGCCTACCCGGCTAACCGACGAAGTGCTGCACATATGTCAAGACTGGAGGGGTCCTGTTGTCAAATTCCTTCTGGACGATGAACTCCCAGAAGATCGCAGCCAAGCCGAGCAGATCAAGCGTCGGAGCAAAAGCTTCCTGCTAGTCGAGAAGACTGTACCGACGGAGCGCATCCGGCGTCCTCATGGCGTTGCGTCACCACCGAGGAAGGCAGCAGATCCTGCATTCATCCACTCGGGCATATGTGGCAACCATGCTGCATCCAGGACGTTAGTCGGAAAGGATGCTTACCGGCAGGGATTCTTCTGGCCCACAGCAGTCACAGACGCCAAAGACATCGTTCGCAAGTGCGAGGTTGCCAGTTCTTCGCAAGGCAAACAAATCCCAGCCCAGGAACTCCAACTATCCCCTATCTCTGGCCATTCGCAGTATGGGGGTCGACATGGTCGGCCCTTTCAAGAAAGCGCCAGGGGGGTTCACGACATTTTATTCGTCGCGGTGGATAAGATTCACCAAGTGGATTGAGGCTAAACCCGTCGCAACAATTACATAGCGGCACGAGCAAAGGACTTCATTATGAGTATGGAGTATACCGGTTGGAGTCCTAACCGCATCATCACCGACAATGGTACTCAGTTCGCGGCGGGCCTATTCCAAGATTTCTGCGACGACTTCGGCATCAAGATCTGCTATGGGCATCTGTGGCACACCGCGGAGCAACGGGCAGGTTGAGCGAGCCAACGGTATGGTCTTACAAGGCATCAAGGCCAGGATATTCGATACCGACTTAAACCATATGCGGGTCGGTGGGTACAAGAACTCCATCCGTTCTCACCTGGTCTCTCAGAACCACAGTTAGTCGGCAACAGGGCAATCCCCTTCTTCCTTCGGTCTACGGTAGTTCCGAGGCCATGCTACCGCACGACAGAGATACAGTTTGGCTCTCCGCGAGTCCGGGCTTTTGACTCCGAAGACGACTCCAACAACACCCGACTGATCGAATAAATAGATCAGCTGGAAGAAGCAAGAGACGCCGCAACAATTCCAGTCGGCAAGGTATCTTCAAGGCCTGCGTCGCTAACCACAAGCGCAATGTCGTGCCGCGCCTTTTTGGTCGGGGATCTCGTTCTAAGGAAGATACAAACACCAAGGACGGCACAAATTATCCCCCATCTGGGAAGGGGCCGTTCATTTATAGCCGAGGTTACGCGGCCAGGCGCCTACCGACTGAAGACCAAAGACGGCGTTTCCTTATCACCAACTCATGGAACATAGAACAGCTACGTCCTTTCTATACCTGAGTTTTACATTTCCCATGTGTAAGTCTTTCTGACTCACTACGGTCGCTTGTTTCAACGAGTAGTGAGTCGGGGGCTGCATGTATATATGTGTTCTGTCAATAACATACAAGCTTATTTCACCCCGGTTACGAAGCCTTGCCACGATGATGCGTTCACCCGAGTATAGCATCTTACTCCCGAACGTTTTTTATCAAGTTCTATCGGAATAACTACGTGCATGCTAACGGTCGGGTAATAGCTAATGACAACCGAGTGATAAGCTTGGCGGACGACACACATATTTACACATGACCATGTATAAAAGCTTATATACATACCGACTACATAACGTATTGCCTTTATAGACCAGGTCTCGGGTATCAACTTCAGCAGTCGGACTTCGCCTGTGCGATCAGGCTCCAGCGCTTCCTCGGGCGTCGTCTCTTCGGAAAATCCCTCCCGATGGCCTCAATGTCCGCCCTCGGTAGATGGACTTGGTCATTGCTAGGGTCTGGGCCATGCCGGCGGCAACCCGCTCATCTGAGTACCTTTCAAGGCACTCGGCGTCTCGAGACGCCCCATTATCTGAGGAATTCTGCTACAGCTGGTCCCCACTGGGCGGGGATCTACAAGGTCAAGGAGCCCTTTCAACGGACGCCGACGAGGGCCTCCCGTGACTCCCCTGATGCAACTTATCTCCTCCGTGTAGAACCGATACTGGGCCTGGACGTTAGCTCTCATGTGCCTGCCCAGATCGGCCGGCAAGTAAGCTTGTCAAATTCGGCTACACAAGGATAACTAATGGATTGGCTGAGATCACAGTCGGGTTGAGGACTTACTTTCGTAGTCGGCCTCCCACCCTTGGCCACGGTCTTCTCCAGTTCAGCCTTCTCCTTACCGAGCTTGACGACGGCCTTCTCCAACTCGGACTTATCTCCGGTCAAGTCGGTGTTGGCCCTTGTCAGGTCGGCCTTGACCCCTTTTTCAGCTCGGCCTGGCTTCTTCAGCCTCCTTCAGCTGCGACTCCCTCTCTGCTCGGGCCTTTAACTCCGCTTCGAGGTCTGCACCACAGATTAGCCAAGAGCTCAACCGTGCAGTCATGACACCACCGGGCAGTCGGGATCGACGCGGCTGGAGGAATACATCAACGGTTCAGTCGGGAAGATATGCTCGAGGATTTTACCTCTGATCTTCTCGGCTAGGGCCTATGTCTCTGCCCTGAGCTGCTCGGCGCCACTCTTCAGCCAGGCCTCCCTCCTCGCGTGACGCGCCTCCATCTCGGCCTTCAATGCCCGGAGTTGCTGCAATTCCGTGAGGTGGGGTGCCATCTCGACCAGGATCTCCGTCATCGCCTCGTTGCGGTCGATGAGCTTCTGCTCGGGATAAGGAACAAACCGACGACAGAGTCAAACGTTAAAACAAGAAGATTGCTGGAGCTTTACTACAAGAATCATACCGACCCCTTGGGACCCGCTGATGGCGGCGCGAAGCAGGCTTTCGCGCTCTCTCCTCGCAATGACTTCATCGAGCCTGAAGCTTTTCGCAGTTCTGTCGGCGAAGTGGTCCACGTAAGGTCCGGGGCATCACACGTGGGGGAGCTTCGATCCGAGGCAGATGCGGGATCTCCGGCGGTGGCGCTAGCGGCGGCGATGGCGATGATGATAACCACGATGGCGACGGGGTCCTAGCCTCAGCACCGCCTTCCCCTACGATTTCGGGGACCGGCTTAGGGGCTCCGTCCGCCGCTTCAGCGACGTACGGCGCCTCGGGGGCTGGGGCCTCAGTTTCAACAGCCACCTCTCGGTCGGGTGGCGGCAGCGGCCCTGTAGTCGGAGCCACCTCGGTCTCAGCAACCGGGCTGGCCGCTGGCTCAACAGGTGTGTTCACCGCCGCTGGCTCGGCTGGGGCAGGCTCATCGAGTGGAGCAGACGGGTCAATCTCTTTGAGATCGATATCGGCCCGCTTCCTGCGCGACGAAGCAAGACATCAGGACATTACTCCAACATACAATGACTACAGAGGACCCGGAGTAGCGCACCTCTTGGAGAACCTCAGCTTCCTGCCGGGCGGCCCGCCCCCCGGCGAAGCGCTAGCGTCGGCAGTCGGCCCGGCCGGCGTCATCGATGCAGAGGCGTATCAGCTCCGAGTCGGCCCGACTCTGGTATGGTTGGCTCGGGATCCTTCGCCCCAAGCGGCCTCTGCTCTAGCCGGCCCCTTGGTGGCGCTGCTGCCGAGCACGACAACGTTGGGCCCGAACCTGCCGGTCTCAGCCTGGGACTCGACCGCGTGGGCGTTGTAGCAGCGGCGTCCTTTATTTTCAAGCTGCCGCTCACGGCGCGCGCTGTCATGGCCCCCTCGCCCCGATATAAAATCGGCTTCTTCCCCGCTGTCTTAGAGTCGGGTTGGGCAGCAGAGGGACTCCTTGGCCTCTTCTTCGACGCGACCGCCGACAATGGACAGGAATCTTCATCAAATTCCTCATGCCACAGCAAGCCAGTCGACGGGATACCATCACGCAAGGTTAAACAATCACCGTTCCACAGGCGTTCACCACAGAAGAAAGTAGAAGGTTACCTTGGTCCGCGGCCGGATGAAGCTATAGGCAGCAACTCGGCGGTTATCATCTTCGGTGGCAACCACCCCTTCGGAGAAGTAGCCAAACAAGGTATCGGTCACTGCCCCCTTGTCCGCCGTCTCGCTGCTCACTCGGTCGGGATCGTGCTTACCTTTGAAGGCCCAGCCAAAGGCGCTTCTCAACTTCTACGGCTGGACGCGCCTCATCAGAAAACGGCGAGCCACCCAAGGCCCTGTCAAGCCGGCTCTCTTGAGGTCATCTATCTTCGTCAGCAATATATGTGCCTGGCCCAGTTCTTCAAAGGTTGGCTCCGAGGACCAGCTTGGTAACACCGCCGGCGGCATACTAGTAAACGCGCGCAAGAAGGAGCCAGATCGGCGCAATAAAACCACTCCTTGTGCCAGCCCTTCAGAGAAGATTTCAAGGGCAAATCGATATACGTTTTCTTCCCATCGCTCCTCAGTTGAAGACCAGCCCCTCCAATCACACTGATATTATCTTGGAAGGTTGGGGCTTGATATGGAAAAGGTGTGGAAGAGGATGAAATGGGGTTCAACACTAGAAAGCACTCGCAAAGAGTAACAAATATGGAGATCTGAAGGATTGAGTTGGGATTTAAATGCACCAATCCAGCCTGTAGAAATCAAGGATGCGGCGGAAGAAATCAGAAGATGGAAGACACAAGCCCCGATCAAAGAAAGAGGCGAAAACTACCGTTTCACCAGGCCGGGGGCTGGGGATCGACTCATCCCTCGCCGACCGCCAACGGATCACTTCTTGGCTGGGCAACTTCAGCTCGCTCTCCAGCCGTCTCAGCTTCACCGAGCCACAATCTGAGATCGGCCAAGAACTCCCTGGCGCACCCACAGGATTCGTCGCCTTCGGCATGATTGGAGGTGGTGAGATTTGGGGGAAAGCAAATCGGGGGCTTGGAATAAACGAGGAGGATTGAAATCGCCCGAGTCCGGGTGGGGAACAGCTGCTGCTAACCCTAGCCGGGCGGGAGGCGAAATGCTAGGCGCGAAGGTGGAAGACGAAGAGATTGGCCGATTTGGGGAAGACGACGGAATCTTTTTTCTCTCCCGTCTTTTTATAAGCCTGTACCGACTAGATGGGCCCAGGCTGCACAGTCGGTATTGGGCGACAAGATATGAGTTCCTACAGTAGCATGCTCCATGTGGGCCGCCTGCAGGCTGAGTTAAAATTATAGCGCTGGAGCTACTAACAGGAACCGATGAGGTAAGCGGATACGCTTCATGAGAGCCCTATTGCTAAACGTATATGTTTGGGTATCTGCTTATCTCACAGGTCTCGAGGATATATCCTTACAAGGATCACAGGCTGGTCTTCATTAAAATTGGAGACGCAGGTATCTTTCTCGAGTACACTTGACCACGTAATGGATTTATTTTCATAAAGTGGTACTCGGCCTACATGCGTGGCCATCGGTTGCCACGAGCAACATTATTCCAGCCGACATGATGCTGAAGAGTCTAACTTTCGAGTAGTGCACTACTCGGGAGAGATTATAAATACTTATTCCCGCTGACATGACACGGAAGAGTCTAGCTTTTGAGTGGGACGCCACTCGGAAAAGACTATAAACTCATATTCCGACTGACATGAAGTCGAAGAGTCCTATATACGAGTAGTCTTCTACTCGGCAAGACTATAAAGTTTATTCCGGTTGACATGATACCGAAGGGTCGCAAATACCCATAGTAATCTACTCGGGAAAGACTTCCAGGTTAAAGATCTTTGACTTTATGTTTAATTATCTTCACAATTAAGCACAAAGTCGGGGGCTACACCTAATAGGTGCGCCTATTCGGCGCACACTATTCATATATCTACATGAAGCCCTTCATAGCCTCGCTGCCAGCTGACATGAAGCAGGACTCGGGAGGACTTACTCGGACAAAGAGTACTCGGGAGCATCGCACTCGGGTAACCTTCACCGTGGAGGATGAGCACTCGGCATCAGCTGTGACTCAACTATGAAGGTCTCAGGGGCTACTGTGGGAGCCATGGGCCCCGGGTACCTCATTACCGGCACATGGGCCACTCGATAGAGGATGGGCCAGACATGTAATTAGAGATAAGATAGCACCGGCAGGCTGTGCTTGTATAATAAGGAAGCATAGCCTTAGTCGGATAGGATCCTATCTCTAGAAGGAAATCCCTTGGTCGTATCGACTGGGATCCTTACCATGTACCCTGTCCCCTAGTATATAAAGGGAGGCAGGGCGCCCATGAGGGCATGCAAGATCATTGATCGCAAACCACCTCAGAGGAATACACCTCAACTGGATGTAGGGTATTACCTCACATCGAGGGCCTGAACCAGTATAATTCTCTTGTGTTCCTCTGCAATCCACCGAATTCCAGGTCGCCGAGTAGCCCGATAATATTATTGCCGGTGCAAAGCATCGACACTTGGGAAAAGTCCAACAGAATGTCTCTCATGTACATCAAGAGTACTATCGCTCCAGGAATTATTGGAGGGATTACAAACTCAAACGATGTTAAGACGTACTTGGCAAACATTGAAGAGAATTTTAAGACTTTATCTAAGAGTCATGCCAGTACCTTAATAAGTAAGCTGATCACCAGCCAGTATGATGGCAAAGGTGGTGTAAGAAAGCACATCCTTGAGATGACTCATATGGCACATACACTAAAGACCATGGACATGGAATTGTCTGAAGGTTTCTTAGTGCATTTCATATTGAACTCTCTTGGTCTTGACTATAGTCCCTTCAAGATTAATTATAATACTCAGAAAGAGAAGTGGACCGTAGCAGAATTGATCTCCCACTCAGTGGAAGAGGAAGAGCGACAAAAGGCTGATAAGCAGAAACTTAAATATCAGCTCAACCTCATTCATACTAAAGGAAAGAGGAAGACAAATCAAGGTCAAAGCTCGGGTAGTGGCAGAAAGAAGCCATATCACCCTCATAAGTCTGGAGGGAGTAACACTGCTCAAGCAAAGCCGCATCCTTAGTCTCAAGCTTTAGCTGCCTCCACCACTGTAAGTCCATATTGCAAGTTTTGCAGTAAAGATGGACATTGGCAGAGGGATTGTCCACGCTTCCGAGAGTGGCTAGCTAAGAAAGGTATAAATGAGATTGATGAAATATCTAATGTTAATGAGTTATTTTACTCTGAATTCTCCATTAATACCTGGTAGGTTGACTCAGGTGCCACCGTGCACGTCTGTAACTCATTGCAGGGATTGACTATTGTCCAGGCGGTAGCAAAGAGGGAGCGAATCCTAAGAGTAGCTGGTGGAGCGGAGATCGAAGTGAAGGCCGTTGGAGACCTAGCACTTAGACTCCCTAGTGGCTACAATTTAATTCTGAATAATGTTTTATTTGCTCCCTCAGTTAAGAGAAACCTCATTCCTGTTCGAGTGTTGACAGAAACTGGTTATAACTGTCATTTTTCAAAGAGAACATGTTACATTAAATTAGATAATAAAGTGATTGGCTTCGCCTTTGTGCGAGATAAGCTATTCTTGCTCTCTTTGGATGATATGGTCCTGAATGATAATAATGCCTACAATGATAAAGTAATGAATGTGATAAATGAGACGTCGTCGAAATTATGGCACTGTCGCTTAGGCCTTATTTCTAGGGGAAGAATTGAACGTCTCATAAGAGAAGAGATACTCCTTCCCTTAGACTTTTCTGACGCGGATCATTGCATAGATTGCATTAAGGGAAAATTCACTAAAACAATAAAGAAAGGAGCCACTAGGAGCTCAAGTCCACTAGAAATAATTCACACTGATATTTGTGGACCGTTCCCAGTGACATCTGTGGATGGATTTGATTTATTTATAACATTCATAGATGATTATTCCCGTTATGGTTACATTTACCCCATAAGCGACCGTTCCGATCTCTTGAGAAATTTAAGATATTTAAAGCTGAAGTGGAGAATCAGCATAATGCTAAAATTAAAGTTGTGAGATCGGACCGTGGTGGTGAATATTACGGGAAACACGCTCCATTTGGGCAAATTCCTGGTCCATTTGCCTTGTATCTCCAGCAACATGGGATTATTGCCCAATATTCCATGCCTGGAAAACCTCAGCAGAACGGAGTAGCAGAACGACGCAACCGCACACTCATGGATATGGTGCGTAGTATGCTGAATCACTCTACTCTGTCACCTAAGCTGTGGATTGAAGCACTTAAAACAGCTGCACACATAATCAACAGAGTGCCTAAGACCCCTTATGAATTGTGGACCGGAAGAAAACCGACACTCAATTATTTACGTGTGGGACTGTCGTGCGGAAGCCAGAATATTTAATCCACAATTAAAGAAATTAGATCCTAAGACTGTGAGCTGTCATTTTATCGGCTATCCCGAGAGATCCAAAGGATACCGATTTTATTGCCCAGATCGGGTTACTAAATTTGTGGAGACTAGACATGCTGTCTTTCTTCAGGACAATAAATGGGGGAGCTCACAGAAAAGGAAAATTGATTTTGAGGAAATTCGGGCTAATATTCAAACTCCGGAAATCCAAGAGACTGATATTCCAATTATTCAGAACATCCCCATAATTTCTAATGTGCCACGCGATGTAGCACCGCCAACGGGTAATTCTGGACCGTCTGGGGCTACACCTTTTGTTGAGGAAAGTGTTGAGAGTAACAATGATGATGAGCCTCAACAGATTGAAGTGACACATAATGAAGAAGAATCTCCACATGAAGATCCTCAACCTCAAGTGACAAACAATGAAACTCAAGAATTAAGAAGGTCACAGCGGGTGAGGAGATCTGCCATCCCTGATTATTATGAAGTATACATGAATGAAGAAGATATGGGAAAGGTAGACGATCCCACCTCATTTAAAGAAGCAATAAACAGAAAGGATTCATCTAAGTGGCTTCAGGCTATGGAAGATGAACTAAAATCAATGAGCCATAATAAAGTATGGGATTTAGTAGAAGTTCCTAAAGGAGTCAAAACAGTAGGCTGTAAGTGGGTCTACAAAACTAAGCTTGACTCTAGAGGGAACATCGAACGATTCAAAGCAAGGCTAGTTGCCAAGGGTTTTTCACAGAGAGAAGGAATTGACTATAATGAAACTTTTTCTCTTGTCTCTAAGAAAGACTCATTCAGAATTGTCATGGCGCTAGTGGCTCACTTTGACTTAGAACTCCATCAGATGGATGTAAAGACTGCATTTCTAAATGGTGATCTAAAAGAGAATGTTTACATGACACAACCGGAAGGCTTTGTTATGGAAGGAAAAGGCCATTTAGCATGCAAACTTAATAAATCCATCTATGGACTTAAACAAGCGTCCAGGCAGTGGAACCTTAAATTCGATCAGATCATCAGACAGTTCGGATTTAAGGAGAATGAGGTGGACAACTGTATTTATATTAAATATAAAGGTGGTAAATTCATCATCCTAGTACTCTATGTTGATGATATTTTGTTAGCAAGCAGCGATAAGAACCTGCTGCGAGAAACTAAAGAATTCTTGTCATCAAAATTTGATATGAAAGATCTTGGTGAAGCATCTTATGTTTTGGGCATTGAGATTCACCGAGACAGGTCCAAAGGAGTGCTAGGACTATCTCAGAAAGCTTACATCTCAAGAATCTTAGAAAGATATAATATGAGTAAATGCGCCTCTTCACCTGCTCCAATAATGAAGGGCGATAAGTTCGGATTATTCCAAAGTCCAAGAAATGAGTTAGAATCTAAAGAAATGGACAAGGTACCTTATGCTTCAGCTGTCGGAAGCTTGATGTATGCACAAGTCTGTACGCGACCAGACTTAGCATTCGTCATAGGGATGCTTGGCAGATTTCTGTCTAAACCAGGAATGGACCAATGGAAGGCAGTAAAGAAAGTTCTGCGTTATTTACAAGGAACTAAACATTACATGCTTACATACAGAAAGTCTGATAAGCTTGAAGTCCTAGGCTATTCAGACGCTGATTTCGCGGGGTGCGTAGACACAAAGAAATCCACTTCAGGATATATTTTCACCCTTGCAGGAGGAGCTATTTCATGGAAAAGCTCTAAACAAACGCTTACTGCATCGTCGACAATGCAAGCAGAATTTGTAGCATGTTACCATGCGACGGGGCAGGCCGTATGGCTTAAGAATTTCATCCCAAGATTAAAAGTGGTTGACAACATTGAGAGACCACTTGTTATATACTGCGATAATGAAACTGCAGTATTCTATACGAGTAACAACAAGTCAAGTGAAGCTGCCAAACACATTGACATTAAATATCATGTTGTGAAAGATAGAGTCCAGAATCAAACAATTAAGATTGAGTACATAAATACTAAATTTATGCTTGCGGATCCGCTAACCAAAGGCTTACCTCCCAACTTATTTAAAGAACATGTGGCCGGCATGGGATTAAGTGATTGCCTTTGACTAAGATCCTGGAAATAAAGGGGATTAATTTTCAATCAACACCCGCTAAGTTAAGATATGAGTTTATTTAAGTATTATGGTGAACTATAGGTCTTGTAGTCTTAATGATGTTCAAAGTTGTTATGACACATTGCCTTGGGGAGCTGTTTTACTTGATAGACTTAGAAATTAATTAAGCCTCTAAATCAAGGGGAGAATGTTGGTTGTTTTATCGGCTTAGAGATAAGATAAGAAATAGAATCCGTGATCGGTGGATTCAACCGAATCTCCTAAACCGAAGGAAACCCCCGAGCCCCACTAGTGCACATATAAAAGGAGAAGTTGGAGAAGAACGGGACGCCGCTCTGTCTCCGACTACAAACCCTAATTGTGCCCGATCCACAAACGCACTAGAAGGGGTTCGTGAGGCCTTCATCAATTCGTCAATTCATCCATCGGCATACACAGAGAAGAGGAGCAACAGAAGAAGAAAAAGGAATAGAGAAGAGGAATTCAAGATGGCTTCACAAGCAGGTCAGTGATTAGAATTAATTTTCCGCATAGGTGATTGAACTTCTAAGGGGATAAACTCAGTGAATCAATTCTATTCAACACTGTAATTTTAAATTTCTCCAACAGAGGGCACAACGTCAAGTCGATGGCTCCGTTTCCGCGTCAATAGGACCTCGCCACTGGGGAGGAGGCTATGCATCCGCCTCGTCATCAGAGTAGCGGTGAGCTTGGCTCCTCCTCACCCGCCTCTAGATCTGGCGGAGACAGGAGTCAGAGGGGCATCCCTGTCGCCAGATCCGCCTCCTCCGCATAGGATGGGGAGGTCCTGTTGACACGCCGCCAGATCTTGGAGCTGCGATGAGGAGGCGGTGGAGTCACTGCTTCATGGGCCTCCGTCAACCTCGTGCACGTCCTCATCTTTTGTCAGATAAAGAATTTTTTAGTTTAACAATCCACTTACTTAACAGGCATACATTCATAGCTCTAGTATCTAAGAAACCACCTAGGCCCCATGATCTTTTGTGATGATCTTTTGGTCTACACAGTGCCTGTCATTTCATCATATGATAATTGCCCTCTCACAGTATTTTTGATGCTTTGTATTGGTAATATTGATTGTAGGGCTACTCGTTAGACCGAAACTTGATTGATTTAAAAGAACACAAAGATTTATACTGGTTCATGCTCTCGGGGTGAGATAATACCCCTCTTTCAGTTGTGGTGTATTGCTTTTGCATATTTTCTGACGAGATTGGTTATGTTGTATGTCGATGCCCCAGGGGCTTCTTGTCTCTCCTTATATACCAAGAAGACAAGGTTATAAGGTAAGAATCCTAGTCGAATTTGACCAAGAGATTTTCCTCTCAGAACTATCAGAACTAGAGTAACCAGTTAGGACTATATCCCTTTCCTTATCGTGTAAGGTTATATGAAACCGAGTTCTACTATATCCCTAATTATATGGGTCGGCTTACCTAAGGCCGGCCCACCCTCTATCTGAATGGTCATATTTGCCTTCTTTGAGATACCCAGGGCCCATGGCCTCCACAATAGCCCTTGAGATCTTCATAGTTGAGTCATAGCTCAGGCCGAGTGCTCAGACTCCCGGTAAAGAAATCCCGAGTGCATTATTCCCGAGTACTTTTTGTCCGAGTACGTCTTCTCTCGAGTCCTGCTGGCAACGAGGCTATGAAGGGCTTCATGGAAAAATATGAATAGTATGCGCCGAATAGGCGCACCTATTAGGTGTAGCCCCGACTTTGTACTTAATTGAAAAACAATTAAACATAAAGTCCAATATCTTTAACCTTTAAGTCTCTCCCGAGTGATATGTTTCTTAGAAATTGGACTCTTTAGTATTATATTAGTTAGAAATTTTTGCTCAAAGCAAATTGGTTAAGCATGTAAACTGAGTATCACTATAGAGTACATCCAATGTATGATGAGGTGTACTTGAGAGATACATGCATCCCTAATTTTAATAGAGACCAACTATTAATCCTTATAAGGATATATCCTCAATATCTGTTAAATAATTTAGATATCTGAACATATATGTCCAGCTATGGGCTTAACATGAAGTATATCTAATTATTTTAATCGGCTCCTGTAAAATACCACCCAAATTGAGATTTTAACACAACTGGTTATTGGTCCAATAGGACATGCAATTTAGGAACTCATATCTTACGGCCCACTACTGAGCAAGCTGGCCCAAGCCAACTACCCAGCGTAGCCTTTTAAGTATCGGGTAGAGAGAAAAGATTTCTCTTTCTTCCCCAATCCGCCAAACTGCTTTAGCTCCCAAATCTATGCCCAAATTTCACACTCTCCGCCTCCCCAAAGCTAGGGTTTCCACATTGCTCAAGCAAACTTCCTTAGATTCGCAGAGCTCCTCGGTTTAGCATCAATTTTCTCCCTTACAAAGCTTTTCCATCTTCTTCCGGCCAACCACGATGCCAAAATCACCTTCTGACGTCCCCCCAATTCCTGTGGGAACTTGGCCAACCTCGGTCTTGTGCTCCTCAAAGCTAGCCCATCTGGAGCGGGCAAAATGCCTCCAGGCAAAGGAACTCATCAATTGGCGCCCAGCCAAAGGTGAGACGATCCCCACCCCCGACTCCCATGAGATTGTGTTTTTTGAGTCTTTCTTTGACCAGGGCTTTTCTCTTCCTACATCCGATTTTTTCTGTGGTCTTCTAGATTATTATCAAATCAAGCTTGTTCACTTCAACCAAAACTCTATCCATTAAATCTCCATCTTTATCACCTCTGTGAAGCCTTCCTCGGGGTCGATCCCCATTTCAATCTCTTTCGCTACCTCTATCACCTCAAACCCTAACCATCGAAATCCAATCCGCAGGTCATAGGGGGAGCCGGGCTTTAGCTCCGGAATGAGATGAAGAAGGTTTACCTTCTCCTCCCCCTTAGGACCTCTCTGAAGGGCTGGCATCAAGAGTGGTTCTATTTCTCCAACCCCGAGCCCTCCTTGCTACCCTTCATCGGGAACCCCACTAGGGTACTCAACAGCTGGTCGAGGCTCCCCTTGGACACCGACATGGTGCGGGTGCAGGTGCTGATGGAGAAGCTGGCAGCCTTGAAGAAGAAAGGGTTGACTAGAGCTTGGGCGGCGCGTCTGTTCCTGAACCTGCGCACATAGCCCTGAAGGCCAGGATCAACCCTGGATACAAGTACCAGGGAAGGGCGATCCGACCATGGAAAGTGCCAGACACCCTAGATGCTGAGAAGTGCCCTAAGCCCTTCTGGTTAGGAAGGCCCAGGCCGGTGGTAAGCTCCTGATATCTGCTTTCTCGACTTGATTTTTGACAGAAATGCCGGTGATGACTGATGTGAGAATGAATTGTATGGAATTGTCTTCATATGCATTGTTTGCAAGAAAATGCTGACTTTGTGTCAAACCATCCCAGCAAGCCGATTGGGGGGGGGGGGCAAGGAAATGCCTAGCCAGCCTATCTACCGACCAGCCTAGCTCCAAGAGAGTTGGGAAATAGCCAATGAAGGACCATGCCTAGCCCAAGTATACACCGACTAAGGCGTCAGGCGGTTCGAAGATTAGGGACGCCGACTGCACGGCTCTAGCACCTGCCATGGCTTTCTCAGCCCCGACTACAGCATCGACCACCCTGTCGACCCAGCCGACTGCCTCGAGTGCAATGCCGGCTGCCCCAAACTACCTGCCACCTGGCGTCGTGCCGTCAAGCCCAACGCTAGCTAACGCGGCCTCCAGCAACAAGCCTTCGGGCTCCTCTCCGACTACCTCCCCTGTGACACAAAGGGGTGGATGTTTAAGACTTCCAAGAGGTATGTAATCTTCTGTCTTCAGGCAACTTGAAGTAGATTTCCATATCTTGAATGTTGTGTAAATTTGCAGGAAGCCAAGTGATGCAGACCCCAAGAAGTCGGCACCACCAACCCCCATCGCCAACCTTGTCCCGGCTGAAGTTGAGGCTGAGGCACAACAGCCTAAGCCAAGTGCTGCCCCAGCCCCCGAGGGCGAAGCAATGCACTGGACTGAACAACCTACGTCACCCAGCCGGGAGGCCACAGAGCCAGCCACTGAGCCAGCACCTCCTGCAGATCCGAGGCCTCCAACTCCCTCTCCTCCATCGTCGTCTTCCTCTAGAGAAGGTGGCTTCCCCAGGCTTGGAACTCCACCACGCAACCTGCCAAGGGTGTTCCACTGGACCGACCCAAACGGGAGCATGGACTCTCTGACGCTTGACGAAGAAGCCACCAACAAGGAGAGGATCGATCTGTATGAAGCTACTATCAAAGCTTTGTAGTAGGTCCAGGTATGCAGTTTAACTTGGCTTGACTCAATTATGTTGTCGGTTGTGTCATCATGTTGACCAATGTTTGTCTTGTGCAGAAAATCACTGCTGCATTTGCTAGGGTCACTCCTCAGATCCCAACTCACACAGCTCCAGGTAGATAAGGATGAGCTCCAATGCCAGAGCAAGGAGAGAGAGAGAGAGAGAGAACTAGCTGCGTACTGTGGTGAACGAGCTCCACGACGAGAAGTTTGAAAAGGTAGGGACTATTCGGGGTAAACTCTATTGTCTCCCGAGTAGTTCCTTGAAGTATCTTTGCTTTGCTGATCCCATGCATATGGCTGAATGCAGTTTACGAGACCACAATTCATAACCGGTCCCTAGAGCTTGAACGCCTGAGGAAAGAACTTAAGGATCTCGAAAAGGCGAAGTCCAAGCTCGAAACTGAGTTTGCTGGTAAGTGGCTTATCTACTGCTGATTAGTACTTGTTGGTTCATGTAACTAGGTCTTCTCACGGCTTGTTTGCTTGGACAGATTACAAGACTAAAGTACAGTCGTAGTTCGACTCCTTCGGGGAGCACATTAAAGCAGTTGAAGACTCGCGCAGCGCCATTGTGGATTCTACAAAGTCTCTTCAGGACATCATGCAGCAGGAGGAGGCCGGCACTAGCTCTAGCTCACTAGCTCATGTACTTCAATGGCTTCAAGCAGCTCTGCCAACCTTGAAGACTTACGTGACGGAGCATGCCACTTTGGGCATTACTCGGGCCCTCGCCATGACCAAGTCCCTCTATCCCGGAGTGGATATCAAGGCAGTTGGCGAGGGGTTTGCTGATGGCACCACTCCAGAGCAGGCACTAGAGCTAATTAACTCGGCCAACCCGACTGCTAAGGCCATCATCAAGGAGTTACCCAGTGAATGTATCGACATAACAAACTATTAAGTACTTTGTGTATGGAAAAGATACTTGTTGTACATATTGTAAATGTATGTGTTTTTGTTTTTGCTGAAATCTAACCAAGTACTTGAGTTATTTAGTCTTCATTAGACTTACCCGACTAGCCGAAACATACCAAGCGATAGGGACCAACGTAAACGGTGTTTATCCCATCAGAACTATACTAGGTATAAGATAGCACAATCGTAACTTAGATAAAATAGACTCAAATTTGGTTCGGACAATAACAAAAGATGTGATATCATCATGTAGCCCCGACTCACTACTCGGTTGGAAACAATCGACGTAGTGAGTCAAAGTATAAAAACTTTATTCATATATATATAAACTGATCATAATACAATGCTTAGGTATAGAAAGGACGTAGCTGTTCTATACTCCATGAGTTGTTGATTAGGGTTCCATCTTCGTTCTTCAATCGGTAAGCCCCCTGGCATGCCACCTCAGCGATAATGAATGACCCCTCCCATAAAGGAGATAGTTTATGCCTGTCTTTAGTGGTACATACTTTTGGTAACACAAGATCATCCACCGAAAAGGTGCGGCCACGGACATTACGACTATGATAACGACATAGGCCTTGGAGATATCTTGCCGACTGGATCATGGTGATGTCCCTTGCTTCCTCCAACTGATCTAACTTGACTAGTCGGTCTTCATTTGACTTTTATTCAGAGTGGGCCCAGACTCGTGGAGAGTCGAACTCCAACTCGGTAGGTAACACGGCCTCAACACCATAGACCAGGAAGAAAGGGGATTGCCTTGTTGCCCGACTGACCGTGGTTCGAAGTGACTAGAGAAAAGATGGGAGTTCTTGTACCCACCGCCCTACATATGGCCATAGTCGGTGAAACACCTTGGTCTTGATACCTTGTAAGACCATGCCATTTGCGCTCTTGACCTGCCCATTGCTCCGTGAGTGAGCCACAGAGGCATAACAAATCTTGATGCTGAATTCATCATAGAAATCCTGAAAGATGCCGCCCGTGAACTGAGTGCTGTTGTCTATGATTATGTGATTAGGGACTTTAAATCAGTAAACAATACTCATGATGAAGTCTTTTGCTTGGTTGCAGTGATGCAATAGGTTTTTCCTTAATCCACTTTGTGAACTTGTCCACAACGACGAACAAATGTGTGAACCCTCTTGGCGTCTTTTTGAACAGCCCGACTATGTCAAGCTCCTAGATTGCAAAGGGCCATGATATTGGGATTGTCTGCAACTCTTGGGCCAATAGATGTGTTTGCCGAGAAAAAAATTGGCATCCCTCCTCACATGTCCGAACAATGTCTTTGTTGTCGGTAACTGCAGTCGGTCAGAAAAAGCCTTGTCTGTAAGCCTATTCGACTAACATCCTTGATGCAACATGGTTGCCACAGATGCCCGAGTGAATTGACTGCATTATCTGCTTGCCCTCCTTAGGTGTGACACAGCGCATGAGGACTCCGGATGCACTTTGACGATATAGGTATTCCCTGACTACGATAAAGCTCTTGCTCCGATATTTGATTTGCTCGGCTTCGTTGCGATCTTCAGGGAGCTCGTTTTCCAATAGGAATTGGATGATTGGAATCCGCCAGTCTTGGGGAATGATTATCACTTCCATTGTTTCTTGGTCAGGCTTAGCCCCTGACTGCACGGGATCAGGCTTTTTCTTGACTGATGGCTCCAATAACTGCTCAACAAAAACTCCAGTTGGGACCACCTCGTGCTTGGATCCCATGTTGGCTAGCTCGTTTGCAGTTTCATTGTATTGGCGCAAAATATGTGTTATTTCCAGTCCGTCAAATTTGTTCTCCAACTTTCGCACTTCTTGACAGTATGCCGTCATATTGTCATCTAGGTACGTCCAGTCCTTCATGACTTGGTTCACCACAAGTTGGGAATCACCGCGAACCACCAATTGTCGGATACCGAGCGATATGGCGATACGGAGCCCATGGATGAGTGTTTCATACTCGACAACATTGTGGGATGCTGGAAAGTGAATGAAGAATATATTTGAGTTTCTCTCCGCTAGGTGAGGTCAGCATGACACCAGCTCCTGCTCCGTCGATCCGTAGAGAACCGTGCAAGTACATTGTCCAGTACTTAAGTTTGTCCGCAAGTGCAGCCAACTGAACTTCTGTCCACTTGGCTATGAAGTTGTCAAGTGCTTGAGATTTGATTGCCGTCCGTGGTTAGAAGATTATATCAAATGCCATCAACTCGAGTGCCCATTTGGCGTTTCTGCTAGTGGCTTCGTGATTATGTTGAACATCTCCGAGTGGGAATGACGTGATGATTGTAACTTGGTGCGATTGAAAGTAGTGCACAAGCTTTCGGACAATGATGAGTAATCCATACAACAGTTTTTGGACTTGGGGATATCATATTTTTGATTCGTCTAGGACTTTGCTGACAAAGTAGACTGGTCGTTGTACTTTTTGGATATGTTCTAGCTCTTCACGCTCGACGACTAGAACTGTGCTAACCACCTGAGTGGTTGCCGCAAGGTATAGCATAAGCGGCTATTGGGGCATAGGTGATACTAGCATGGGTGGTGATGTGAGAAACTTCTTGAAGTCTTCAAAAGCTGTTGGGCTTCCGGTGTCCACTGGAAATTGTCAACTTTCTTCAGGAGCTTGAAAAAGGGCATGCCCTGTTCACTTAGTCAGGAAACGAATCGGCTAAGTGCCGCCATGCAACCGGTTAGCTTCTGGACGTTTTTCGGACTAGTCGGGGAAGCCATATTCATGATTGCATTGATCTTCTCCAAGTTCGCCTCTATGCATCGATGTGAAACGATAAAACCGAGTAGTTTTCCTGAAGGTACTCCGAAGATACACTTCTCCGCGTTCAGCTTCATCTTGAATGTTCGAAGGCTTTGAAAATTTTCTTCGAAGTCGGCGATGAGGTCACCTTTGAGCTTAGTCTTGATTACCATGTCATCAACACATGCCTTCACGTTGCACCCGAGTTGAGTGTAAAGACACCTCTAGATGACACGTTGATACGTTGCGCCAGAGTTTTTCAACTTGAATGCCATAGTGATATAGCAGTATGCACCAAACGGTGTCATAAAAGAAGTCTTCAGGCAGTCCTCCTCCTTTAGGCTGATTTGATGGTATCCCAAGTAACAGTCAAGAAAGCTGAGTAGCTCGCATCTCACGGTTGAATCAACCACCTAATCTATCCTGGGTAGACCAAATGGATCCTTGGGACACGCCTTGTTTAAGTCGGTGTAGTCGACGCATGTGCGTTGTCACACCCAAAATTTCCATCCAAAATTTGGGTAATTTATTGTGCGTAAATTCTCGTCTAGGAATCAATCGAGGCACACAAATAACATAGTTGATACCAAAGTAAATGTCTTACATAAATCGATTGTATTTATTACAAAGACGAATGGCGTCTTTCAAAAGATAAAGTCTAAGCAGCGGAATAAAACTAAAGATAACATGACGACTCCAAATCCATAGGCGCTTGACCAGGCTCCTACTCAGTCCTCCAAGAATCTTTCATCGTTGAGATTCTCCACGGATGATGATTGTTGATTACAAGGTGAGTACACGAAGTACTCCGCAAGCCACACAGCAAAGATGCAAATGCACAAGTGTACAAAGGAAGGCATAATAGGGCTCATTTACATAAACAACATTTAATAAAACATTTAAGAGAGTAATAAAATAAATAATCATTAAACAATATTAATCAACACTATACAACTCTCCAAAGCAGTACAGGCCCAACCATTCCCAACCTGGAGCTATCAATATTCCATTATTTATTATTATTAATAAGTAGGGTGGGACTAAGCGGGTAGGGCTATTCGAATAGTTTTACTCTGGCCAGAGGTGTACCAATTTACCCACAAGACACAACCGCACAGCACGTTACCGTGCGCCTCAATACCACCATGGTACATCGGAAAGGAGTTGTAACAGGACCCTCCATATAACTCGTACAATAGGAGAGCCACTCGCTGGACCACCTGTCTTCGGTAGGGTTGATTAGTTCCTAGGCAAGGAGACGGCCCAACGCCCAAACCATGATCTTATGATTTCCATGCGTGGACTTATGTATGACTGCCACAACATGCCCTGGTGCCTCCTATTGAACTCGTCACACTTCAAAACCCGCCATTACCCAATCTAGCTTGTGGTTAGTATGGATATTGCTTCGGAACAAGTAGTCCGCGAACCGGTCCTTAAGTATCATGAGCACCACTAGCATCAACCTTAGTCCAGGTGCTCACAACCCACTATTTAATCAAGTTTTAGTTGACCATTAAAATAAACACACACGACCTCAGTCGTGTACTAAATCATCATTTCATGTGAATCTGATAACATGATTAGTAATTAAGTGATAGCCCATAAGTTACACTATAGTTTCTTGGCATGGCTAAGCAGGGTCCAAGAATTATTCTAGCTAACCAATAATTAAAACTAGCTAGTCACATTATTCCCATAGGTACAAATAACAGGTAATCAAAGCAATAACGCCATAATCAAAGGTCATGGTTTTCCCTCCCAATGACATTGTAAAATAAATGCATATTTGATAGAAAACATAGCTTTAAACCATAGGTACAACATGCTCAAAAGTGTTTAGGATCTGTATGACTTGCCTTGCTGCTCTGCGAAAGCTTCAGAACTCTCTTCGTAAAACCCTAACTCTTCTGGAACGTCTGCGGTTAAAGGCAATAAAAAAAAAGAGAGAAATAGTACATAAGCACACATCAACAATACAATATTATATTTTTAATGGGTACATCTTGATTTTTAGAGAATTATGCAAGTTAAATCACCCCAAAAAGAGAGAATTATGCAAGAAATTATTAAACGATTTATGACGTCAGCCCTAGCGGCTGACATGTGGGGCCCACTGGATAGAGAGAGAAGGGAGGCCGGCGCACTGTGGACCAGGTGCACTGAGGGTTTGGACGGGTTCGGATGGCTAGGATTAAATCAAGGTGACCCGATGGTTGAGATTAAACCTGATCGGATTGAATCTCTTGGGGCTGACTGGGCAGACAGATCGGACTAGGGCTGCGGTGGCGCTGGCGTGGTGTCGACGTGGTAGCCATGTCGGCAGACCAGCGACGGTGGCATGGGATCCAATGGTCGACGACGAATGGTGGCATGACGAGGCACGACGACGACACAGAGAGGTAGAGGGGATCATGGCGAAGCTCACTGAAGAAAGAACGGCTATGAATAGCGACGGGAAGTGGCTTGTGACTAGCTTCGGGTCATCGAGGACGGCGGTGCTCCGGTGATCTTCGACAGCGGCGAAGGGGCGGCCGGGGTCCTCGGTCCTGTGGCTCTGACGGTGATGACGGCGAGCACCGGCGATCGCTAGAATGGCGGCGGAGTTCGGCTGGAATGCGGTGACAGCAGCGGAGTGGATTGAGCGTGGCACTAGGCGTCTAGGGTGTAGGAGACCTCGGTCAACGGTGGGAGGAGGTAGAGAGAGGACCGAGGGTGCTATATATAGCTCAGGGTGGAAGAGATCGGCTCGGTTCAGTAGGGATACAGCGGCGGTATTCTAGGTGATGGGGACGAGGTGCCCGATCTTTCGATGAGATTGATAGCTATCGATTTGTGGGTGGAGATGACCCTGGCAATCCGACTACAAACGCACGACGTTGCTTGCGCCTTAGCAATCGCTGAACCAACTCCGAGATGTTATTGATCCCGCTGGCGGCGCGATCAACCTGAACACGAGGTTCAATCCCTGCGAGCAATCGAAGAACTAGCAAGAATAGGACGTAGGCAATCTGATATTGGAATATGAATGAAGCATAAATTGTATTGCGAACACAATGTTGGGATCACGAAGCTGTCTTGACAGGTGGTCGTCCGACACAACTGAAGAACAGAAGTTTGCACAAGGGCTAAACCTAAACTCAACGAAATTCAAGTCGTAACAAGGGAGACGGCGGCTCTTAAATAGGGATATGACCAGGAAGGGACGTCCCACGTGCACGCCTAGGGTTACAAGGCCCATGGGCCCAAGTGGGGATGGCGCAGCACCCGTTTGACTCGGACTCAGGAACCAACATGGATTGTTTTGATGATTGCGGCCGGCTCGGATAGAATTTGAAGATGAGGTTGGATCCGTTGGAAAGTAGACTTCATAAGCTTTCCATGAAGTACAAGAACATCCCAAACGGAGTCCGTATGAGGCAGTTATGGCCGTTTGAACTTGGTACCATCACAGTAGTCCGAATCTGATTCCAGAACGAGTCCATCTCGAATTCTTGCTTGACATGGTCCCTTTCCTTCATCCTTTCCCAGATTCCTAATCACAATTAAATCATTTGCATTAGGTAGTGGACTATTCTCAATAATATATGAACTTAGGAAGGAATTCACCTGGTAATTAAGTTGACGAACACGCGTTCGAGTAAGTGGTCCTTGTGGTGAAGGAGTTGTATCCATGGAAGGGATGTCCTCATCATCCTCCCCTTCTTGTATTTGAGTCGTCCTCGACTCAAGTTCATCCTCTTCTCCCAAATATGGCTTCAAATCTGCAATATTAAATGTGGGGCTAACCCCGAATTCTGCAGGCAGATCAAGCTTATACGCATTATCATTAATCTTAGCTAACACCTTGAATGGACCATCAGCTCTAGGCATCAACTTAGACTTTCGCAAATTAGGAAATCGTTCTTTACGTAAATGCAACCATACTAAATCACCGGGTTCAAAGGTTAAACTCTTTCTGCCTTGACTACCAGCAATCTTATACTTAGCATTCATGCGCTCTATATTTTCTTTAGCTGTTTCATGCAATTTAAGGACAAATTCAGCACGTTTCTTAGCATCAAAATTCACTTTTTCAGAAATAGGAATAGGCAATAAATCAATAGGAGCACGAGGAGTAAAGCCATACACTACCTGAAAAGGACTCATCTTTGTGGTAGAGTGCAGTGATCGATTGTAAGCAAACTCTACATGAGGTAGACATTCTTCCCACATCTTTAAGTTTTTCTTCAAGATAGCCCTCAACATAGTTGATAGCGTGTGATTGACAACTTCAGTTTGTCCATCTGTTTGGGGATGACAAGTAGTAGAAAACAGTAGCTTGGTACCCAATTTCGCCCACAAAGTGCGCCAAAAGTGACTCAAAAACTTCACATCTCGATCTGAGACAATGGTATTGGGCACTCCATGTGGTCGAACAATCTCTCTGAAAAACAAATCAGCAACATTTGTAGCATCATCGCTCTTATGACAAGGTATAAAATGTGCCATTTTAAAAAATCTATCGACCACAACAAAAACACTATCTCTCCCCTTCTTCGTTCGAGGTAATCCTAAAACAAAGTCCATTGAAATATCCTCCCAAGGAATACTAGGTACAGGAAGAGGCATATATAAGCCATGTGGATTCAGTCGAGACTTAGCTTTATTGCAGGTTGTGCAGCGAGATACATAGCGCTCAACGTCGCGCCTCATCCTTGGCCAATAGAAGTTTTTGGCGAGGATGTCTTCCGTCTTTTTGACACCAAAATGACCCATTAGTCCTCCCCCATGTGCCTCCTGTAACAACAAAAGACGAACAGAGCTGGCTGGAACGCAGAGTTTGTTAGCTCTAAATAAAAATCCATTATTGAGAACGAATTTATTCCAGCATCTTCCATTTTTACAGTTGGACATGGCATCTTTAAACTCATCATCAGAAGTGTATAGTTCTTTTATTGTCTCCAAGCCAAAAATTCTACAATCAAGTTGAGACAACATTGTATACCGTCTAGACAAAGCATCTGCAATCACATTTTCCTTCCCTTTCTTGTGTTTTATGACATAAGGAAAAGATTCAATGAATTCAACCCAACGAGCATGTCTACGGTTCAGTTTAGTTTGACTTCTAACATGTTTCAAAGATTCATGATCAGAATGGATAACAAATTCTTTGGGCCATAAATAATGTTGCCGTGTTTCTAAAGTTCGAACAAGAGCAAGCAATTCCTTATCATATATAGAATAATTCAAACTAGGCCCACTTAATTTTTCACTAAAATAGGCAACAGGTTTACCTTCTTGTATCAGCACACCACCAATTTCAATTCTGCTAGCATCACACTCAAGTTCGAAAGTCTTACCAAAATCAGGTAGTTGGAGTAATGGTGCATTTGTGAGCTTTTCTTTGAGAAGGTTGAAAGCTTTTTGTTGCGCTTCGCCCCATTTAAATGGAACACCTTTCTTTGTCAATTCGTTAAGTGGGGCAGCGATGGTGCTGAAATCCTTCACGAAGCGGCAATAGAATCCCGCAAGCCCATGAAAGCTCCGCACTTGTGTGACCATTTGAGGCATTGGCCAACTTTTTATAGCTTCAATCTTGGCTTCATCTACTTCAATTCCCTGCGGAGTAACAACATAGCCAAGAAAACAAACTCGATCGGTGCAAAAGGTGCACTTTTCGAGGTTACCAAACAAACGTGCATCTCTCAAAGCAATGAAAACAGCACGTAAGTGTCCAAGATGTTCATCTAGTGACTTGCTGTAAATCAATATATCATCAAAGTAAACTACCACAAATTTACCAATGAAAGCATGTAAAACCTCGTTCATTAATCTCATGAAAGTACTAGGGGCATTAGTTAAACCAAAAGGCATCACTAGCCACTCATATAAGCCGAACTTAGTTTTAAAAGCCGTCTTCCATTCATCTCCAAGTTTCATTATAATTTAGTGGTATCCACTACGCAAGTCAACTTTAGAAAACATTGTAGAGCCACTTAACTCATCAAGCATGTCGTCTAACCTAGGAATAGGATGACGATATCTAATGGTAATATTATTGATAGCTTTACAATCAACACACATAAGCCATGATCCATCTTTCTTTGGAACCAAAAGTACCGGAACAGCACATGGACTAAGGCTCTCACGTACGTACCCTTTGTCAAGCAAGTCTCGCACTTGACGCTCAATCTCCTTAGTCTCCTCTGGGTTGGTTCGGTATGGCGCGCGGTTGGGTAGGGATGCTCCTGGGATCAAATCAATTTGATGTTCAATACCCCTAGTTGGCGGCAGCCCTGGGGGTATCTCAGCAGGAAACACATCCTCAAACTCCTGCAAGAGGTTAGTGACAGCAGGCGGCAAAGAAGAAGGTATATCCTCAAATGAAAACAAAGCTTCTTTGCAAACTAATGCATAGCAAATAGTATTACTAGCATCCAGTTCAGTCATATCAGATTTGGTAGCAAGAAAGCAAGCACCTTTCAATTTAATTTCATTACTCTTCACAAGGGCAGATTTAGATTCTTTCTTTTTGTGTTGCTCAAGCTCATTTGCTACAATCTGATTTTCACTCCTAGTATTCTCCTGACTCTTCTCTCTACTAGCTCTAGCAATGTCATCTTTAACAATTTGTTCAGGAGTCATAGGATGCAACACAATTTTCTTTCCCTTAAACATGAGAGAGTACTGATTATTCCTACCATGATGTACGCATCCAGTATCATATTGCCAAGGTCTTCCTAATAATAAAGAACAAGCTTGCATAGGAACAACGTCGCAATCAACATAATCATGGTATGAGCCCATAGAAAAACGTACTCTCACCATCCGTGTTACCTTCAACTTACCACTGTCGTTGAACCATTGAATATGGTATGGATGGGGGTGAGGTTTAGTCGGCAAAGCAAGCTTCTCCACCATATCCATACTCGCCAAATTGTTGCAACTCCCACCGTCAACAATTATGCGAATCGAGCATTTATTGACAACGCCCTTGATTTGGAACAAATTATGGCGCTGGTTTTGCTCGGCCTGAGACACTTGAGCACTTAGTACGCGTTGTACTATAAGGCTCAAATACTTGTCGGCATCTTCGGCGCCAACATGTTCCTCCTCATGTTCAGATCCATCATCATGTCCTGCAGGATCATCTGCAAGCATAGCATATGTTTCATCATCAAAATCACTAGCAGAGGAATACCCACCATCATCGCGTATAATCAATACACGCTTGCTTGGACAGTCCCGCATCATGTGTTCGTAGCCTTTGCAACGGTGGCATTGAACGTCCCTCGTTCGTCCTGTCGAAGCAACCGAAGAGGAAGTTCTTGTAGAAGGTTGTGGTGCTGATTTGGGTGCTTCGGAAACTCGGGACGCCGAATTTGACGTAGTAGGGCGCTGCTTGCTGTTGGAGGGAAGTGGTGGTGGCGCCACCACGGGTTGGGCAGTAGGCTTGCGCGGCGCCCATGAGTTTGTGCGACCTGCAGAAGAATTAGATCGCGTTCTTGCCTAGCGTCCCTGCAATTCACGTTCAGCTTTGCAAGCAAGATGAAACAATCTAGTAATGGAGTTGTAATCTTTGTAATCAAGGATGCCCTGAATTTCACGATTCAACCCTCCCAAAAACCTAGCCATTGATGCTTCCTCATCCTCTTCTAACCCACAACGCAACATGCCAATTTGTAATTCCTGATAATATTCTTCCACAGATTTTGCACCCTGTCGTAAGCGTTGCAGTTTATTTAACAAATCACGAGCATAGTATGAAGGAACAAAGCGATGACGCATAATCAATTTTAAAGCCTCCCAAGTGTTAGGTGTATTATTGGGATGTTGATGGCAATGTTCTTTCCACCAGATAGAAGCAAAGTCAGTAAATTCACTAGTAGCAGCTCTAACTCGTCTATCCTCAGGAAAATCATGCCAAGCAAATTTTTGATCAACAGCTAATTCCCAATCAAGATAACCATCAGGATCATATTTACCATTGAAAGGAGGCATAGTGAATTTAACCTTAGCAAAAGCATCATCGCGGTCACGTACCTCACGTCGTGGGGGTTCTCTTCACATACCTTGTCGATTAAAACGCAACTGTCGATGAGCTCGGTCGCTGTTGTGGTTAGCCCTACCATCTGCCTCGGAATCACCCACATAGTCAAATTCATCTTGTCCCTCTACCGTCGCGGCAGGGGGAACAGTAGCCGAAGCTTGGGCAATCTCCTCAAGGCGTGCCATAATACCTGCCAAAGAAGTGTTAGTGATACCTTGTGCTCTCTCCATCGCAGCGAGCGCTGTGTTTGTCTCAATTTGAGCGCCCTCGAGCGGAGCCAGTCGCTCATTGGTGACTCTGACATCCTCCTCATGGCCCTCCGCACGACGATTCATTTCGCGCGTGAAATGTTGTATGATTCCCCTCGTACGAGGGCTATGAGGTGCATCCTGATCTCCAGAACCTGCCATTGTTAGCAAAAACACAAGAATATGTCCCTAACGAGTACTAGGGTATGGGGGTTCAAAAGTCGCTCACACTCAAACCTTTGTCGAATTCTTACCAATTCTTACCAAGCACATAGTGGTGACCGGCAACCAGCGACAACAATGTATCTGCGAAGATTGGATGGAGCGATTGCCAGGTGCAGCTCAGTCTGTACGGTGTAGAAAGGTGTAGCTGGGAAGGCTCAAGTATGGTAGCAAGGAGTAGCAATAATCAAATCAGCAAATGCAAGCTGAAAAATCGTTCAACGCCGGTTAATGCTGGTCCTAGGCTAGACCGTACTAGAGACGCGAGCCTAGAACACAAACGGGTACACCGCGCAGAAGTAAAACTAGAAGATGTTGTACACTGAGTTCAGGGACTTGAAAAAAAGGTTGCCGTCTGCATGGGGAGCCTTAGAAACACCTGTAGAAGCTTCCTGTCAACATTGAGCAGATTCTGAGAAACTTGATTTTTCCTCGATTTGCGGGCCCGTTTTGAGGGCCTAAACGACGTTTTTTGGGGTCGAAGCTGCCGCGCGTGTGCCTAGAGGTTCACGCGGATCTGAAAACCCCTGATTTCCCGGACTTCCCGTTCCCATTCCCTTTCCAACGGGTCAAGAAACGCCTCAATCGGAGGTCGTATGTAAAAGTTACACTTTTTTTTTCTTCAGTTCTTCAGTTGTGTCGGACGACCACCTGTCAAGACAGCTTCGTGATCCCAACATTGTGTTCGCAATACAATTTATGCTTCATTCATATTCCAATATCAGATTGCCTACGTCCTATTCTTGCTAGTTCTTCGATTGCTCGCAGGGATTGAACCTCGTGTTCAGGTTGATCGCACCGCCAGCGGGATCAATAACATCTCGGAGTTGGTTCAGCGATTGCTAAGGCGCAAGCAACGTCGTGCGTTTGTAGTCGGATTGCCAGGGTCATCTCCACCCACAAATCGATAGCTATCAATCTCATCGAAAGATCGGGCACCTCGTCCCCATCACTAGGGCTACGGTTTCCGAGTCGAAAAGCTCCAAAACTCCAAATCCAGACGTGTTTTGCCCCAATTTCTTAGGGATTCGGCAGAGGAGGATAGGGGAAATATTCCCCTCAACCAATTTGAGAAGATTGTGAGGAAAATGATAGGATTTGGGTGAGATACGTGGCGGCGGAGTCGGGTAGGAACAGGGACTTCGTCTCGAGCTCGGACACGAAGTTGACAGGTAGGCCCCACCTGTCAGGGAGAGGGGAGGCGCGGGCGCGGTAGCAGGCCGTGGGCTGCTCGGCGTGCGTAGGGGAGAGAAGGGGGAACAGGAGCTGAGAAAACATTTTCTATTGCTTTTTCCATTAAATAAATTGCTGAAATGTGCTTTCATTTATTAAAAATACTTTCCTTGCCCAATTAATTCCCATAAAATTCCAGGAGCTAAAGGATTAAGCAAAGTATTTTATAAAATTTTATCTGGGCCAATTTCTGTTGAAAATTTTCACTAATTTTTATTATTTCACTTCTTAGGCTTTTAAATAAATTCTAAACATACCTTTTCTCATAATTTAATTACTTAGGGGAATTTTAGGGTGTGACATGCGCCATTTACCGTTTTTCTTCCGGACCAAGACTAGGTTTGCCAACCAATCTAGGTGGTAGACCTCATTGATGAACGTGGCTGCCAGGAGTTTGGTTATTTCCTCATGGATAGCATCTTTGCAGTCTTGTGCGAATTGCCTTAGTCTCTGTTTGCCTGGTTTGGCGTCCAGCTTGACGGTGAGAGAATGCTCGATCACCTTCTTTGGTACACCAGGCATGTCGAAAGGCTTCCAAGCAAAGATATTCCTGTTCGCCTGGAGGAAGGTGATGAGTTTGTCTTCCTATTTGGGGTCTAGTCCGGTCCCAACAAGCGCCATCTTGGTAGGATTGGAAGGGTCTAGGGGGATCTTCCTTGTTTCTGACTTCGCTGAAATTCCAGACTTGGCCGCCTTTTTTGTTGGGACTTACTCGTGTTCCCTTGAAATTGTTGATGCCAGTCAGATGTTGCTTTGCCCGACTGCAGCTTCATGGGACTGGGCCAACTCGTTGTTCTCCTTGTTGCAGGTGAAGGCTTACTTAACATCGCTGCGTAGGGAGAGTACTCCTGCTAGTACAGGCATTTTGAGCATCATGTATGTATAGTGGGAACCGCCCCGAACTTGGTGAGTGCCAGTCGTCTGAGTATGGCATGGTAGGCTATCTCGAAATCAACGACCTCGAAACAGATGTTCTCCGTGCGAAAGTTATCCTGTGTGCCAAAGGTGACTGGCAAAGTAATCTGGCCGAGTGGTGTGGAAGAACGGCTGGGGATTACCCCATGGAAGGGAGCAGTACTCGGCCGTAACTCAGATCGAGGTATCTTCATCTCGTCGAGTGTCTTGGCGATGAGAATGTTGAAAGCGCTTCCTCCATCAATTAGAACTTTCTTCAGCTTGACATTCTTGATGACTGGGCCCAGAAGAGTGGATAGCGTCCTAGGTGTGCCACTCGATCAGGTTGATCTGTGCGGTCAAACATGATTGCTACCTCGGACCACTGTAGATACTGGGGTCGTCGGTGGAGACTGAGTTTTCTTCGCGCTTGGTTAGCTTCTACTTCTGTTTGGATTTGTATGCTGACGGTCCTCCAAATATATGGTTGAGCTCAGCTTGGGGATCTTGGTAATTGCCAGCTGGGCCCAAGTCCGGCTTGTCCTTGTCTTTTGGTTCACCAGATGTGGATGTTTGCTCGGTGACGAACTTCTTGAGCATAAAGCAATTTTTGGCCGCGTGCTTCCCCTTCCAATGGGAAGGACACAGTCCGTTCATGACTTTTTGGTAGTCGTCCGCCCTGGGGGGTCTCGACCTGTTGCGGTCGACCGTGGCCATGATGTCCTCCGACTTGCGCTTGTGGTTCCCAGTTTTTGATGGGGCCGCGTCGTCTGTCTCCCGTCGCTCCTTCTGTCGGGACTTGTCGTCGAGTGCCTCAGCAACTGCGTTGGCTAAGTCAGCATACTTGTTAGCCATCTCAAATAGAGGATTGATGGAGTTGGGCGGCTTCCGAGTGAACTTGGCAATAAACGGCGTGTCTCTGACCCCCTTGCGGAAGGCAGCAATGACCACCTTGTCTTTGATCTTGGGGATAGAATTCCCCTTGTCGGAAAAGTGCCTGATGAAGTCCCGGAGAGACTCGTTTTTTCCTTTGATGGCACTGGTATTGATCGTATTTGGACGCTAGCTTTTTGTATGTGCCCTAGAAATTGGTCACGAAGCACTCACGGAGTTCCCCTTAGGAGCCAATGGACCCTTTGGGAAGCCCTGTTAACAATGTCAGTGCCCATCGTGTTGATACCACCGTCGATCATCGTTGTGGCCTTGCGATCCACGGTTGGACTCCATGTGGTGTTGGTCAAACCCCGCGGCTCAGCGTCGCGCAGCGGTTGATGATGTCACAGCATCTGAAGTCGTCTTGTTAGAAGGGATAAACGTGTCTCTAGATTGCTGGCGTTGCTGCCAAGCTGCTGCTGTTATCATAGCCTTGATCCTGGTGATAGTCGGTGTTGCCTGGTGATCAGGCACCAGCTACAGGGTATCTAGGAGTGTAGTAGCAGCCACAACATTCTGTTGGGGAGTAACAAAGATGTTGTGGTCACCAACCTTGGTTTGGAGGATTTCTTGCTGTGCTACCCGGCCGGTCTTGTGTAACTCGCAGTTGCGAGCTTCTCTTTTGGCCTGTAGACGTCGATCTTCTCCCTTCTTCAAATCACACAGTCGGCGAGCCTCTTCCTCTTTCTGTTCGCATAGTCTGATACGGGGTCGCCCGATCTTCTCGACGTAGGATCTGGATACTCACGTGGATTTGATGAATCGTAGTGATCCCCCGTTGCCAATGCAAGAGTTAGCACTCTATAATTTGCCCAACCTCACGTGCTGAACTTCACGACCACCGATGAAGTTCTATCGCGCTCCCAATTCCCAGCGGAAAAGGTTGAACAATCTTAATTTCAGCAAACTCCCAATTCCCTTAAGTTGGTTCGGCCAACGGAAAGAACAAGAGTATTCTATTATCAAAAGTGGTTCCCCCTTTACAATGAGGGTCTACCCCTCAATATATAGTCTCAGCCTAAGGCTATTCAACACCAAACTTTCCATGTGGTACTATTCACGCGCAGGCCTGGTACTGTAGCACAGAACTATTTATGGGCTGGATATTGTTCATGCCGTGGACTTGTGCTTCCTTGGATGACGACCACTTATCCTTGATCTCCATCCATCGCTGACTCTTCAAACCTGAGCACAAGTAAAACATTGTTTTTAGGTAGTATAAAATTCTCATTAAAATTAATGACATTTATTAAGGAGCAGGTTCACCTGAGATTGTAGTTTCTTGGCTCATGCTCTTGTTATTGGTCTTGTTATTGAAGTCTCATCACTAGCTTTGACATTACTAGCGATGTCCTCATCATAGTTGGCGTGTATCTTCTGTTGGAGTAGGTCCCTTGGACGCCATAAAGGCCTCGTGTGGTGGGGGAGAAGCTTCTGGAGTTGCTATCTGACTACGAGTTGGATTCCGTGTAATGTAGTGGCATGATGATGACTCCGACCCCGAGCAGCTCCGGGCTGTATCCGAGTTGAATTCAAGAAAGTTGGGTTTGCCACATTAGATAGGAATTGAAGATGGCCGCGTCATTGTCCAGTCCGAGGGGGGGGGGGATGACGATCTCGTCTTCCCTAGATCCGATCTTGACCGGCTCGAGGTCGTGTCCGAGCCGAACACTAGGAAAGAGAGTTGCCCTAGGGCTCATAGATCTTGGGTATCGCCGAAGCATATTGTTGAAGACTGCCACGGCGTTGAGTAGGACAATTGGCGCTAAGTTGGCTTGGTTCCGAGCTGACAAGGCTGAAACCGAGTCGGACAGGGTGAGGTTGCCGAATTTGTCGGTGATGAAGTCGAGGCTCCCGAATCTGATGGTTTGTCTGGGAGAGAAGTTGATGCCGTCGACTCCTGTGATTGTATCCATCAGGCTTGATGACGATGATCTTGACAAATCCCTTACCTGGTGCGCCAACTATCGATGCTTTGTATCGGCAATATTGATTGTAGGGCTACTCTTCAGACTGAAACTCGATGGACTCGAAAGAAAACGAAGATTTATACTGGTTCAGGCCCTCGGGGTGAGGTAATACCCTACTTCCAGTTGTGGTGTATTGCTTTCGCTGTATTCTCTAGCGAGATTGGTTATACCCCAATTACATGGGCCGGCCCACCCTCTATCTAAGTGATCATATTTGCCTTCCTTGAGGTAACTAGGGCCCATGGCCTTCACAAGTATCTAATTTCTTATGGAATTCCTCCAGCAGCTTATAGAACCCATTGCATACATAGGTACACCGGTCAAACATGAGTTTTGTGGAGGCCATAGGCCCTGGGTACCTCATGGAAGGCAATACGGCCACTCGGATAGAGGGTGGGCTGGCCCATGTAATTATATAGTAGGACCCGGCTTCATGTAACCTTACACGACAAGAAAAAGGATATAGTCCTAGCCGGTTGCTCTATGTTCTTAGAAGGAAATCTCATGGTCGAGTCCGACTGGGATTCCTACCCTGTAACCTTGCCTCCTCGGTATATAAGGAGAGGCAAGGAGCTCCTTGGGGCATAACCAATCTTACAAGAGAATACACCGAAAGCAATACACCATAATTGGAAGTAGGGTATTACCTCACCCTGAGGGGATAAACCCGTATAAATCGTCTTGTCTTTCAAAGTCTATCGAGTTTCAGTCCGACGAGTAGCCCTACAATCAATACAACCGATATAAAACATCGACATTTGGCGTGCCAGGTAGGGGATTCGTCAAGATCATCGTCATCAACCCCAATGGATCCAACCACAGGAGTTGACGGCATCAACTTCACCCCTGGATAAGCCATCAGCTTCGGGAGCCTCGACTTCATCGCCGACAAAGTTGGCAATCTCACCCTGTCCGACTCGGATTTATCCCGATCGGCTAGGGATCATGCCAACTCCACGCTAGTTGGCCTACTCAATGCCACGGTGATTTTCAACAACTTGCTTCGGCGATACCCAAGATCTACAAGCCCCGGGACAACTCTCTTTCCTAGCGTTCGACTCAGACTCGACTCCGAGCCGGTCGAGATTGGATCTAGGGGAGACGAGATCGTCAATCTCCCACTCGGATTCGATGATGCCACAACCATCTTCAACTCAAATTTGATGCGGTAGGACCAATCCTCTAGAATTTGACTCAGATATGACCCAGAGCCGCGCCAAAGGTATCCACTCCGACACAAGATGCACGCTGACTACGCGATCAGCAAGAGGAGGCTCGCCGACTATGTAAGCAACAGGAGTAAGAAAACCAACGTCTACAGGCCGAGCATGATGCTCGCTATAGATATTTACGCAAGACTAGCCAAGTAGCGCAACAGGAGATCCTCCGGACCAGGGTGGGCGACCATGATGTCTTCATTACACCCCAGCAAACATCAGAGCCACTGCTACACTCCTGGACACCCTACAACTGGGGCCTAATCACCAAGCAACCCCGACTATTGCAAGAATCAAGGCTATGACAACATGATGAGGACATCAACACCATCGATACATCCTCACCTACATCTACACCTACACAAGGTCCTATGACTCGCGCCCGTGCACGTCAATTAAATCATCAAGTAAGTTCACTCTTAAGTTCATGTTCGGTTTCTTTAGACCATGGAAACCCGTGTACTCTTGTGGTGCTTAGAAACCAAGGAGAACAAGGAGAATACCGTCCAGGAGAGGGAGTCGCACCGATTGGATTCGAACTGCAGGACAGCACCAACTTCTAACGGCCGCCACGACTTCATACAGACTCCGTTTTGGACGTTCAAGTACTTCATGGAAAACTTATAAAGTCTACTTTTCAATGGATCTAGCCTCACGTCCATACTTTATCAGAATCGTCAAGAAACGTCGAAATACTACCGAGACCTTTTCTGTCTATGGTGCTGCGCCACCTTATTTTGGCCCGTGGGCTGTGTATCAAGTTGAGCCCATTAGGGGCACGTCCTAGGGTTGGAGAACGACCCCAACACGCTCTTGGTCGTCCTCCCACCTATTTATATGTCTCTAGAGCCGCCACAACAGATTGGGTTTTGATAGATTGAAGTTTAGCCGCCGCTACTTCGCTTGCAGCGCGCGTGTCGATTAGACCGCCCGTCTTCTTGTTATTGGAACCCCACCTCTTGTATTTTCAGATTGAAACTTCATATTTGATTTAGCAATTCAGTGCTTGTTCAACTCGCTCTTGCTTGTTCTACGATTGCTTGCAGGACGAGAGCCCTCGTGGCCGGTTGATCGCGCTCCACAAGATCGCGTTCACCTTCTGGAATCGGTGTATCGGTCGCTAAGGTGCAACATCGTGGATAGTTGTAGTCGGGCCGTGAACGTCGGTTTCTCCCACCAATCGTGATTACCTTCTCCATCGAAAGATCGGGACCAAACCTCGCATCAAGTGGTATCAGAGCTCAAGGTTGTTCGGTGAGAGATTTCAGATCCCATCTGTTATTTACCTACAATCCAGAAAAAGCCAAAAAAAAGTAGTAGATTAGTTTCCATAGTCCCATAACCCTTTTGTGGCCTGTTTACTACTACTGCTTAGTTAGGGTTTGTTGAGTCTTCGGATACATCGCCGTGTCAAGTTGCTGGTCTTAGTGTTTAATTTCCTTAGAGTTTCGAGTTCTAGTCACGTTTCTGTCACCGAAGTATCACTTGTCCGACTAGTTTTGTTTTCCGAGTCCTAATACTTGTAACCGAGTCAGGTTTTTGTCGAAGAGTGTTGGATCCGAGTCCTAATCCTTGTGACACAGAACACAGCAACGACTCGGATAGTACTCCTCTGGTCTGTCTAATAAGCGCACACGCGAACAACTCCACTGTTTGGAGGTTGGCCTTACTTCAGAGAGAGAGAGAGAGAGACAACTGTGTCGCCCCTGGTCAAAAAAAATTGTGTGGGGTGAAGTGTTTGGATTGTTGTCCTCTGAGTAGAGTTAAAGTTTTGAGGGTCTCTCTGCAAAAAGAAAAAAGAGAGCAAAAAAAAAGAGGAGAGTTTTCTTGTTCTTCTTGACGGTGTCCTTATTCGTGGCATTCATTTGTGTCCAGGCTCGCGTCTCTAGCACGGTTGTTAGCCTAGGACCAGCACGGTACCGGTTTTGAACGATTACTCAGCTTACTTATAACTAACGTGGTACTAGTATTTTTCCTTGTGCAACACTTTCAGCCATCCTATAGCTCTACATACCCGTCTACAGCTTGATAGGTGTTGTTGCTACGGCACCGATACACTTTTTCCAGGGTCGCGCTTGTTGGTAGCCAGTCACCTCATGTTGAGCAAGGTAAGAATTGGTAAGAGTTTGTGTGAACAGGCTGAGAGTGAGAGCCTGCAGTAGCCAATCCTAGTAGTGTTAGGGAGTCTATTTTTCTTCACTTGTTTTTTTCTTCTTTTCTTTCTGTTGTGTCTCTAACCATGTCAGGTTCCGGCGATGACGAGGCATTCAGTCCCCTCGCACCAGGGGTATCATACAACATTTGAATGAAAGGTGAGGCTCTATACTGAAGGAAATGATGCAGATTGCAGGTGACTAATGAAAAAAAAAAAAAAAAAGAAGCTAGGAGCATTGGAGGCCACACAGATTCACACCAACAATAATCTTGCTACATTGGAGACGTCGGTCGCCACACTAAACGCCAATCTTGCTGCCATAATGAGGCGTTTGGATGACCAACAATTGAACCGCAACCACGATGATGACAATTTTGATGAGTATTCTACGGATACAGAACACGATGACCAAGAGGCTCGTCTTCGTCGACAGTTGCGTCGCAACCGCCAAGGTATGGCTGAACGTAATAATAATGATGCTTTTAGTAAGATTAAATTTAAGATACCTCTGTTTGATGGTGCATATAATCCTGATGCCTACATTACTTGGGAAATCGTTGTTAATCAAAAGTTTGTTTGCCATGAATTTCCTGAGAATAAAAGAGTTAGGGCTGCTACTAGTGAGTTCACTGATTTTGCTTCTGTCTGGTGGATAGAACATGGTAAGAAAAATCCTAATAACATACCACAAACTTGGAATGCTTTGAAAATGGGTCATGCGGGCTAGATTCGTTCCTTCTTACTATGCACGAGATCTGTTAATTAAGTTGCAACAATTGAGACAGGGAGCTAAAAGTGTACAAGAATATTATCAGGAGTTGCAAATGGGTTTGTTGCGTTGTGAGATAGAGGAGGATGAGGAGGCAGCGATGGCTAGGTTTTTAGGGGGGTTAAATCGGGAAATTCGGGATATTCTTGAATATAAAGAGTACAATAACATAACCCGTTTGTTTCATCTTGCTTGTAAAGCTGAACGTGAAGTGTAGGGACGACGCGCGAATTCCAGGACTAATGTTTCTGCAGGGAAAGCTAATTCATGGCAGCCATCCACGACCCCTACCTCGAATCGGCATCCTCCACCACCATCTTCCTCCTCGAGTCGTCCCGCGCCATCGGTATCCAACTCCAACACCAAGCCACGCACTACTCCAACTAATTCAGTGAGTCGCACACCCACATCGTCAAAGGTTGGTTCAGCCCCTGCCGAGAGTACAACGTCTATTGCCTCTACAGGGAGAACTAGGGATATTCAGTGTCATCGATGTAAAGGGTATGGACATGTGCAGCGTGACTGTCCAAGCAAGCGTGCTTTGGTAATTAAAGAGGATGGTGAGTATTCTTCCGCTAGTGATATCGATGAAGATACAAATGTTGTGCTTGCAGCTGACTATGCAGGTAATGAAGATCCTTCTGAAGTGCATATTGGTGCTGATGAGGCAGATCACTATGCAAGCCTCATTGTGCAGCGTGTGCTTAGTGCACAGATGGAGAAAGTGGAGCAAAACCAGCGGCACATATTGTTTCAAACCAAGTGTGTCATCAAGGATCATTCATGCCGCATGATTATTGATGGAGGCAGCTGCAACAACTTAGCTAGTAGCGATATGGTGGAGAAGTTGGCCCTTAGCACCAAACCACACCCTCACCCGTATCACATACAATGGCTCAACAATAGCCGTAAGGCAAAGATAACCAGGTTGGTGCGCATTAATTTTGCCTATTGGATCATATCATGATGTTGTTGAGTGTGATGTTGTGCCTATGCAAGCTTGTCATATTCTGTTAGGTAGACCATGGCAATTTGATAGAGATTCTATGCATCATGTTAGGTCAAATCAATATTCATTTTTACATCATGATAGGAAAATTGTGTTGCACCCTATGTCTCCTGAAGCGATTGTTCGTGATGATGTAGCTAAAGCAACCAAAAATAAAAGTGAGAATCATGAAAATACCAAACCCGTTGCTAAAACCAATGAAATACGTTTGAAAGGAAAATGTTTGCTTGCTACTAAAGCTGATATTAATGAATTAATTCCTTCTACTTCTGATGTCTATGCATTGGTATGTAAAGATGCTTTGAGTTCACTTTCCGATATGCAGCATTCTTTGCCCTCTACTGTTGCTAACATTTTGCAGGGAGCTATTTCGGATATTTTTCCAAGTGAGATTCCTCCAGGGCTGCCACCTGTTCGAGGGATTGAGCATCAGATTGATCTCATTCCTGGTGCTTCCTTGCCCATCGTGGCGCCATAACAGAACTAATCCGGAGAAAACTAAGGGAGATTCAACGCCAAGTGCAGGGAGTTACTCGACAAAGGTTATGTGCGTGAGTCCTCTTAGTCCTTGTGTTGTGCCAGTTATCTTAGTGCCTAAGAAAATGGAACCTGGCGCATGTGTGTTGTTGTAGAGCTATTAACAACATCACCATTCGATATCGTCACCTATTCACGATTAGATGATATGCTTGATGAATTGAGTGGTGCTGTACTGTTTTCAAAAGTTGATTTGCGTAGTGGTTACCACCAGATTCGCATGAAATTGGGAGATGAATGGAAAACTGCTTTCAAACTAAGTTTGGTTTATATGAGTGGTTAGTCATGGCTTTTGGTTTAACTAATGCACCTAACACTTTTATGCGGTTAATGAATGAGGTTTTGCGTTCTTTTATTAGAAAATTTGTGGTCGTATATTTTGATGATATATTGATTTACAGCAAGTCTCTGAATGATCATCTTAATCATTTACGTGCTGTTTTTAATGCTCTCCGTGATGCACGTTTATTTGGTAACCTTGAGAAGTGCACCTTTTGCACCGATCGAGTTTCTTTTCTTGGTTATGTTGTCACACCGCAGGGAATCGAAGTTGATCAATCCAAGGTTGAAGCAATACAAGGATGGCCTATTCCAAAGTCTGTTACGCAGGTGCGGAGTTTCTTAGGGCTTGCTGGATTTTATCGTCGCTTTGTGAAGGATTTCAGCGCCATTCACTACCAGAATTTGGAATTTTCGTGAGGGTTAAAATACCCTCACGAAAATAGGAATACCCTCACGAAAATATTTTCGTGACGGTCTACCCTCACGAAAATCCCCTCACGAATCAGAAGCCAGGAAAATGTCCTTTCATGAGGGTTAACCGTCACGAAATATTTTCGTGATGGCTCACCTCACGACGAATTACGCGACCACAGGCCGGTATTTCGTGAGGGTGCTCACCCTCACGAAAAAGGACCGGCACCCTCACGAAAAAGGACTTCCCAGGAGGTCACCCATCCTCCCGCCCGAGCACGCTTAACTTCGGAGTTTTAACGGGATCCGATGCTTTGGTGCGGGTATAATCACATGTGAAATACTTACGCTACCGGTTGGTCTAGTGCTTTCTTGTCCGAGTGAGGTAGATGGCACTGTACGCTATTTTCGTGAGGGGAAAATTATTTTCGTGACGGTGGGTCAAGCACCGTCACGAAAATATGTTTTCGTGACGGTGCTTGACCCACCGTCACGAAAATTGTGATTTTCGTGAGGGTGCATCAAAAACCCTCACGAAAATTCGTCACCCTCACGAAAATAGCGTTTTCTGGTAGTGATTGCTGCGCCATTAAATGAGCTTACAAAGAAGGGAGTACCTTTTACTTGGGCGGAGGCACAGAAGAACGCCTTCAATATGCTGAAAAGTAAGTTGACAAATGCACCCCTACTTTAGCTTCCTGATTTTAATAAGACTTTTGAGCTTGAATGTGATGCTAGTGGAATTTGTTTGGGTGGCGTTTTGCTACAAGAAGGAAAACCTGTTGCATATTTTAGTGAGAAATTGAGTGGGCCTTTGCTGAATTATTCTACTTATGATAAGGAATTGTATGCTCTTGTGCATAGCTTAGAAACATGGCAGCATTACTTGTGGCCCAAAGAATTTGTTATACACTCTGATCATGAATCTTTGAAACATATTCGTAGTCAAGCCAAATTGAATCGTAGGCATGCCAAGTGGGTTGAATTTATTGAATCTTTTCCTTATGTTATCAAACACAAAAAGGGGAAAGAGAATATCATTGCTGATGCTTTGTCTAGACGATATGCTTTGTTGACACAACTTGATTATAAAATTTTTGGATTAGAAACAATTAAAGATCAATATGTGCATGATGCTGATTTCAAAGACGTGTTGCAACATTGTAAAGATGGAAAGTCATGGAACAAATTCGTCTTCAGTGATGGATTTGTATTTAGAGCTAACAAGCTATGCATTCCAGCTAGCTCTGTTCGTCTGTTGCTGTTACAGGAGGCACATGGAGAAGGGCTAATGGGGCATTTTGGAGTAAAGAAGACGGAGGATATTCTTGCAGCTCATTTCTTTTGGCCAAAGATGAGACGAGATGTGGAGAGGTTTGTTTCTCGCTGCACTACATGTCAAAAGGCTAAGTCACGATTAAATCCACATGGTTTATATATGCCTTTACCTGTTCCTAGTGTTCCTTGGGAAGATATTTCTATGGATTTTGTGTTGGGTTTGCCTAGGACTAGGAGAGGGCATGATATCATTTTTGTTGTTGTGGATAGATTTTCCAAAATGGCACATTTTATTCCATGTCACAAATCTGATGACGCTACTCATATTGCTGATTTGTTCTTTAGAGAGATTGTTCATTTGCATGGCGTGCCTAATACTATTGTTTTTGATCGTGATACTAAATTTCTTAGTCATTTTTGGAGAACGTTATGGCATAAGTTGGGGACTAAGCTTTTATTTTCTATTACTTGTCATCCCCAAACTGACGGTCAAACTGAAGTTGTGAATCGAACTTTATTCACTATGTTAAGGGCTGTTTTGAAACAGAATATTAAAATGTGGGAAGAATGTTTACCTCATATTGAGTTTGCTTATAATCGTTCTTTGCATTCTACCACAAAGATGTGTCCTTTTGAGATTGTTTATGGTTTCATCCCACGTTCTCCTATTGATTTAATGCATTTGCCAACTTCTGAAAAGATGAATTTTGATGCTAAGCAACGTGCTGATTTCATGCTAAAACTGCATGAAACAACTAAAGAAACATAGATCGCATGAATGCTAAATATAAGATTGCTGGTGACAAAGGTAGAAAACAATTATCTTTTGAACCTGGAGATTTCGTTTGGTTACATTTAAGAAAGGATAGATTTCCAAAGCTAAGAAAGTCTAAGTTGATGCCTAGAGCTGATGGACCTTTTAAAGTATTGTCAAAGATTAATGAGAATGCATATAAGCTTGATCTGCCTGCAGATTTTGGGGTTAGCCCCACATTTAATGTTGCAGATTTGACGCCATATTTGGGAGAAGAAGATGAACTAGAGTCGAGGACGACTCAAATGCAAGAAGGGGGGATGATGAGGACATCAACACCATCGATACATCCTCACCTACATCTACACCTACACAAGGTCCTATGACTCGCGCCCGTGCACGTCAATTAAATCATCAAGTAAGTTCACTCTTAAGTTCATGTTCGGTTTCTTTAGACCATGGAAACCCGTGTACTCTTGTGGTGCTTAGAAACCAAGGAGAACAAGGAGAATACCATCCAGGAGAGGGAGTCGCGCCGATTGGATTCGAACTGCAGGACAGCACCAACTTCTAACGGCCGCCACGACTTCATACGGACTCCGTTTTGGACGTTCAAGTACTTCATGGAAAGCTTATAAAGTCTACTTTCCAATGGATCTAGCCTCACGTCCATATATTATCAGCATCGTCTAGAAACGTCGAAATACTACCGAGACCTTTTCTGTCTACGGTGCTGCGCCACCTTATTTTGGCCCGTGAGCTGTGTATCAAGTTGAGCCCATTAGGGGCGCGTCCTAGGGTTGGAGAACGACCCCAACATGCTCTTGGTCGTCCTCCCACCTATTTATATGTCTCTAGAGCCGCCACAACAGATTGGGTTTTGATAGATTGAAGTTTAGCCGCCGCTACTTCGCTTGCAGCGCGCGTGTCGATTAGACCGCCCGTCTTCTTGTTATTGGAACCCCACCTCTTGTATTTTCAGATTGAAACTTCATATTTGATTTAGCAATTCAGTGCTTGTTCAACTCGCTCTTGCTTGTTCTACGATTGCTTGCAGGATGAGAGCCCTCGTGGCCGGTTGATCGCGCTCCACAAGATCGCGTTCACCTTCTGAAATCGGTGTATCGGTCGCTAAGGCGCAACATCGTGGATAGTTGTAGTCGGGCCGTGAACGTCGGTTTCTCCCACCAATCGTGATTACCTTCTCCATCGAAAGATCGGGACCACACCTCGCATCACAACAGCAGCAGCATGCCAACAACGTCAGCAATCTGGAGATACCCTTATCTCGTCTGTCAGGACAACTTCAGATGCTATAACTTCTACAACCGTAGCGCGACACCGAGCGGCGGGATCTGACCAATGCCACTCGGAGTCCAACCGTGCATCACATGGTCATACTGATGATCGAAGGCCATATCAACACGACGGGTGCCAAGAAAACCGCGACGCCCGAGAGCGACTACGGTACGATTTCCGCCACGACATCAATGTTTGACGCTGAGAACACGCAGAAGACGAACGCCGCCGACTTGAAGACGAGAACGAGTGTTTCGGTGTCCACCACGAGCGGTTTTGCCGCCGTAGTGGGAGCCGGAGCCCCCCCTCAGACGAAGGAGTTCCAGCCTTCTCACACGAGCTATAACAAATCGACTGGCCCACAGGCTTCAAGCCGATTGGCATAGAGAAGTACGACGGCAAGACCAACCTGGAGTCTTGGTTGATAGTATACACCTTGGCAATCCGAGCAGCTGGAGGTGACCACAAAGCCATGGCAAATTATCTCCCTGTCACCCTAGCCGACTCGGCACAAACATGGTTAATGGGGCTTCCCATAGGGTCTATTGGCTCCTGGGGGAACTCCATGAACACTTCGTGGCCAACTTCCAAGGAACATACCAAAGGCTAGCATCCGAATTCGGGAAGATTCTCTCCACCACAAGAAGTCTTCATGGCGTCAAAGAGATCAACTCCAACGCAAGATGCACGCCGACTATGCAAACAACAAGGGGAGGAGGCTCACCGACTACGTGAGCAAAAGGCGAAAGAAGTCCGTGAGTGCTTCGTGGCCAATTTCCAAGGGACACACTAGAGGCCAGCATCCGAGTACGATCTATACCAGTGCCATCAGAAGAAGAACGAGTCTCTCCGGAACTTCATCAAATGCTTTTCTGAGAAAAGAAACTCTATCCCCAAGATCAAGGATGAAGTGGTCATTGCTGCCTTCTGCAAGGGAGTGAGGGACACACCGTTCATCGCTAAGTTCACTCGGAAGCCGCCCAGCCTCAACAAAGCTCTATTCAACATGGCCAACAAGTATGCTGATTCAGCCGATGCAGTCGCCGAGGCACTCGACGACAAAAAGGAGCCCCGACAGAAGGAGCGACGAGAGACGGACCACACAACCCCATCCAAACTAGGGAACTGCAAGTGCAAGTCGGAAGATATCGTGTCCACAGTCGACCACACTCGACCGCGACCTCCTAAGGCGGATGACTGGCCATGTTCCTTCCACCCAAAGGGGAAACACGCGGCCAAAAACTACTTTATGCTCAACAAGTTCATCACCGAGCAAACGTCCATATCTGGTGAACCAAAAGATAACGACAAGCCAGACTCGGACCCAGCCAGCGATTACCAAGATCCTCAGGCTGAGTTCAATCACATATTTAGAGGGCCATCAACATACAAGTCCAAGCGTAAGCAAAAGCTAACCACCGGGAAGTAAACTTAGTCACCACAGACGCCCCCAATATCTATGGTGTCCCAAGGTAGCAATCATGTTTGACCGCACGGATCACCCTGACCAAGTGGCACATCTGGGGCGTTATTCACTGGTCCTGGATCCTGTTATCAGAAGCATCAAGTCGAATAAGGTCCTCTTTGATGGAGAAAGCGTGCTCAACATTCTATTTTTCAAGACACTCGATGAGATTAAGATACCTTGATCTGAGTTACAGCCGAGTACAGCTCCCTTCCATAGGGTAATCCCCAGCCTCTCTTCAACACCACTCGTCTAGATCACTCTACCGGTCACCTTTGGCACACGGGAGAATTTTTGCATAGAGAACATCTGCTTCGAGGTCACCGACTTCGAGACAGCCTACCACACCATACTCAGACGACCGGCACTCACCAAATTCATGGCTGTACCCCACTATACCTACATGTTGCTCAAGATGCCTGGACCAGCAGGAGTACTCTCCCTACGCAGCAACGTCAAGCAAGCCTTCACCTGCGACAAGGAGAGCTGCGAGTTGGCCCAATCGCACAAGGCTACAGTCGAACAAAGCAATATCCAACTGGAAGCAACAACTTCAAAGGAGGATGAGGAAGTCCTGGCAAAAAAAGCGGCCAAGTCGGGAATTTCAGTGGAGTTAGACACAAAGAAGATCTGACCCCACCAAGATGGCGGTTGTCGAGACCGGACTCAACCCCAAATAGGAAGACGAGCTCGTCATCTTCCTTCAGGTGAACAGGGATATATTTGCTTGGAAGCCTTCCGACATGCCTGGTGTACCAAGGGAGGTGATTGAGCATTCCCTCAACGTCAAGCTGGACACCAAACTAGTCAAACAACCACTACGGCACTTCGCACAAGACCGCAAAGATGCTATTCGCGTGGAGACAACCAAGCTCCTAGCAGCCGGGTTCATCAAGGAGGCTATCACCCGGATTGGCTGGGAAACCCAGTCTTGGTCCAGAAGAAGAACGGTAAATGGTGCATGTGCGTCGACTACACCGACTTAAACAAGGCGTGTCTTAAAGGCCCATTTGGTCTACCAGGATAGATTAGGTGGTCAATTCAATTGTGGGATACAAATTACTCAGCTTTCTCGACTGATACTCTAGATATCATCAGATAAGCTTGAAGGAGGAGGATGCCTAAAGACTTCTTTTATCACGCCGTTTGGTGAAACTGCTATATCACTATGCCGTTCGGGTTGAAAAACATTGGGACAACGTACCAACGTACCATCTAGCGGTGTCTTCACACTCAACTCGGGCGCAACGTGGAGGCGTATGTCGATGATGTGGTAAAATCAAGACCAAGTTCAAAGAAGACCTCATCACTGACTTAGATGAGACTTTTCAAAGCCTTTGAAGATTCAAGACGATGCTGAACCCAGAAAAGTGCATCTTTGGAGTACTTTCGGGAAAACTACTCGGTTTCATTGGTTCACATCGGGGCATAGAAGCGAACCTAGAGAAGATCAATGCAATCATGAACATGGCTCCCCCGACTAGCAAGAAGGATGTACAGAAGCTGACCGATTGCATGGCGGTACTTAGTCGATTTGTTTCCTGACTAGGCGAACGGGACATGCCCTTCTTCAAGCTCCTAAAAAAGTTGATAATTTTCAGTGGACGCTGGAAGCCCAACAAGCCTTTGAAGACTTTAAGAAGTTTCTTATATCATCACCGGTGTTGGCATCACCAATGCCTTAGGAACCGCTAATGCTATATCTTGCAGCAACTACTCAGGTGGTCAGCACGGTTCTGGCTATTGAGCGCGAAGAGGCAGGACACATCCAAAAAGCCCAACAACCAGTTTACTTCGTCAACGAGGTCCTAGGCGAATCCAAGATGTGATACCCCCAAGTCCAGAAGCTGCTATACGGACTACTCATCACTGCCCAGAAGCTGGTGCACTATTTTCAATCGCACCAAGTAGCAGTTGTCACGTCGTTTTCACTTAGAGATGTTCTACACAACCACGAAGCCACTGGCAGAATCACTAAGTGGACACTCGAGTTGATGGTGTTTGACATAACCTTCCAACCATGGACAGCAATCAAATCTCAGGCACTCACCGACTTCATGGCTGAGTGGACAGAAGTTTGGTTGGTTGCACCTGCGAACAAGCTCGAGTATTGGACAATGTACATCGACGGTTCTCTAAGGATCGGCAAAGTAGAAGCTAGCGTCATTCTGACGTCACCCAGAGGAGAAAAACTCAAATATGTCCTTCAAATACACTTTACAGCATCCCCCAACGCCGTCGAGTATGAAGCACTCATCCATGGGCTCCCTGTGGCCATATCGCTCAGTATTCGACGATTGGTGGTTCGCGGGGTTCTCAACTAGTGATGAACCAAGTCATGAAAGACTAGACGTACCTGGACGACAATATGGTGGCATACTATCAAGAAGTGTGGAAGTGGGAGAACAAATTTGACGGACTGGAAATCACACATGTTTTGCGTCAATACAATGAAGCCGCGGACGAGCTAGCCAACATGGGATCCAAGCGTGAAGAGGTCTCGATTGGAGTTTTTGTCGAGCAGTTATTAGACCCATCAGTCAAGAAAAAGCTTGATCCTGTGCAGTCGGGGGATGAGCCCGCACCAGAAGCAATGGAAATGCTAATCATCTCTCAGGACTGGCGGACTCCAATCATCCGATTCCAACCAGAACATGAGCTCCAGGAAGACCGCAGAGAAGACGAGCAAGTCAAACGTCGGAGTAAGAGCTTTATTATAGTCGGAGAAGACATATGTTACGGAGCATGCTACTGTTGACACTGAAAATCACCGGCAGCGTCGAGAACGAGCCGATGATCTGGTTCGATGCACTAGACACGCGAAGGCCTGGGAGATCTACTTAGCTCCAGTGCAGGTCCTAAATTTGAGGTTCGCAGGCGTGCCAGTCAATTTGACCCAGCAATTGACAAGGAGATAGAAAAAAGATAGATCATTGATCAATGATCAAGCTCTTGAAGTGGCTTCTATGAACTTGTAGGCGATGTATGGCTCGATTCCCCAATCAGAACAGGCTTTGGAAATTAGAACTTTTGAATCGGCCCTTGATCTATCATACCGAAGGATTCTAGACAAAGCTTCTGAAATTCAGCAATGTTCTGCTCCACTTGTTGTCTTTGTTCTTCGGTCAAGTCTTCCATTGTGACTGAGATTATCTTGTCTGTGTTGACCTCCTTCTAGCCATGTCGAAGTTCTGTGTCCCACCGGGCGTGCCAAAACCGTGTTGACACAGAAAATCACCGGCAGCGTCGAGAACGAGCCGATGATCTGGTTCGATGCACTAGACACGCGAAGGCCTGGGAGATCTGCTTAGCTCCAGTACAGGTCCTAAATTTGTGGTTCGTAGGCGTGCCAGTCAATTTGACCCAGCAATTGACAAGGAGATAGAAAAAAGTTAGATCATTGATCCAATCGGCCAACCAGCCGATACAGACTTTCTCCAGCCGATTGCCGATAGTACTTGTACATCGGCTAGAAGCCGATGATGATATAAGCAAATAGTAAATCAGCCGACTGTCAAAAAAACACTTGGACATCGGCTAGAAGCCGATGATAGAATAGAGGCAGAATAATAATCAAGACAATGCAGTCGGCTTTATCTAGTAAAAGATAACTTATCGGCCAAACACTCCGATAAAACATCGCATAAAAACCTATCGACTCAACAAGGATAAATTTATTATCACCAGTCTAGTAGGTCGAATCTAACCGATGCAGCACAAACTGATGATGATAAAAGAAACTCGATAAGCCGATAAATCCTATGCAATCGTGATGTGATATATCTACTCGGACTAAGAGATCAAACTTAATTGATGCAGCCGTAGACAGAATAGATACACCATGGTAAGCCGCCTATCGTAGATCAGCTAGAATATCGGACCTAACCGAGGAAGTCCTAGCCGATAAGGTAGTCGGGGTAACGAGACTTACCCTCTCGCAGGAGTTCAGACCTAACCGATGCAGCCCGGCTCGAGAAGCAAGAACCCGTCGAAAAGGGTGGCGATGCACCGAATTTGTATTGATCTGTTAGATATTTTACATAGTCCCCGGGCATACGTATTTATACCCCAAGCTGATACAGTCCTGATCGGATATGAAACAGGAGTTTCCTAACTATAAAAGGAAAATTAACAAGCCCTGATCGGACACGAGATTAAGTTTTCCTAAAAATTAATAAAGCTACCTAATTTATAGATAAAATAGTTAACTGCCATGCTGTGGTCTTCACGATTCCTTCATGAATTCGACTTCTTCTGGATTAGCTTCCATCGGCTGATATAGCCTCTTTCCTTAACCGAAACATGGTAACGAACCATACCAAATTTTGGTGTTAACAGCTACCCTTGGTATTACCCAGGCCCTTTCTATGAGCAAGTCCCTTTATCTCCGAGTGGATATCGAGGTGGTCAACGAGGGATTCGCCGATGGCACAACTCCGGAGTAAGTGTTAGAGCTGATCAACTTGGCCTAGCCGACTGCTAAAGCAATAGCTGAGGAGTTGCCACCGTGACTGAGCTGCCAACAGATAAAAGAAACTCTTAGGTGTATTGTGCATGGAAAACTCTTGCAATTTGTATATATTGTAAATGCATGTGCTTTTGTATTGTCGTAAAAATATGTCTGGGTACTTGAATTATCATAGTCGTAATTAGTCCTATCCGACTAGCCAAACCTTACAGAGCAATAAGGACCAACTTAAAAGGCGTCTTAGGTATCATTTACCAACTTGGAGTTCCCAAATGCATCATAACGGACAACGGCACTCAGTTTACAGGCGTCATCTTTCAAGATTTCTATGAAGAATTCGGCATCAAGGTCTATTATTCCTCCATGGCTCACCCACGGAGCAATGGGCAGGTCAAGCGCACAAATAGCATGGTCTTGTAAGGTATCAAGGCTTGGGTGTTTGACCAACTACGACTATACGCAGGGCGGTGGGTACAAAAACTCCCATTGTTCTCTGGTCTTTGCAAACCACGGTCAGTCAGGAAACAAGGCAATCCCCTTTCTTCCTAGTCTATGGTACTGAGGCCATCTTACCAACCGAGTTGGAGTTCGGCTCTCCGCGAGTCCGGGCCAACTCAGAAGAAAAGTCAAATGAAGACCGACTGGTCAAGCTAGATTAGTTGGAGGAAGCAAGGGACATCGCAACAATCCAGTCGGCAAGATACCTTACATCGTTATCATAGTCGTAATATCCGTGGCCGCGCCTTTTCGGTGGGAGATCTCGTATTGAGAAAAATTCAAACCACGAAAGACAGGCACAAATTATCTCCCTTATGGGAGGGGCCGTTCATTATCGCTGAAGTGACACGCTTGGGGGCTTACCGACTGAAGATTGAAGACGGCGTCCTAGTCAACAACTTGGGAGGGGTCGTTCATTATCGCTGAAGTGACACGCTCGGGGGCCTACTGACTGAAGACTAAAGACGGCGTCCTAGTCAACAACTCATGGAACATAGAACAACTACGTCTTTTCTATACCTGAGCATTGTACTTAATTTATATACATATCAATAAAGTTTTTACTCTAACTTACTATGCTGATTGTTCTAACTGAGTAGTGAGTCAGGGGCTACATGATGATATGTCTCCTATTATTGCTTAGCCTTGAGTTTGGTTTATCTAAGTCACGAAGTTTTGTATTGATCATGCTAACGTTTACCGAGTACAGACTTATTGGATGAATGCCTTTTAAGTTGGTCCTCATAACTCGGTATAATCTAGCTGGTCGAATAAGACTAAGAACGACTACGATGAATCAAGTACTTAGCCGGGATTTGCAAAAAACAGAGAAACACATGCATTTTCAACATATACAAATCATGATTGTTTTCCCCCATGCACAGACCACTTAAAAGAGTTTGTTTCTTGGGCAGAGCAATTACAGTGGCAGCTCCTCGGTGATCATCTTTTCAACAGGCCTCACCTAGTTGATCAACTCAAGCCCCTGCTCAAGTGTCGTACTTTCAGCGAACCCCTCACCGACCGCCTCGATGTCCACTCAGGAATAAAGAGACTTGGTCATAGCGAGGGCCTGGCTGATCCCCAGGGTGGCGTGCTCCATGGCAAAAGTCTTCAAGACAGTCGGAGCGTCTCAAAGTCATTGAAGCACCTGGACAGGAGTACTCGAGCTGGACTCGGCTTCACCCACCTGCATGATATACAATAGAGACTTCGCTGAGTCTACAATGGCGTTCCACAAGTTCTCTATTGCCTTGATTTCTTCACCAAAGGAGCTGAACTACATCTGTGCATTAGCCTTGTAGTCTGTCATCCAAAGACAAGCAATCAGGGGGCTAGATCATTCAAACAGCCAAAGTTTAGAGGCAGACAAGGAATTTACTGGCAAACTCAGCGTCAACTTTGGACTTTGCGTTCTCGAGCTCTTTAAGCTCTTTATTCAAGCGTTCCAGTTCTAGGGATTTGTTGTTTAGTTTTGTCTCATACGGACTTGAGTGTTAGCGCATTGCAGAGAGGACCTGAAACAATATGGGTATCAGTGAAACTCACCTTGAATGGTTCCAGTCTTCGCCCACACTTCGTCGCGAAACTAGTTAATAGAGTCCCTCAGCCAGCCCTCCCTCTACTTGCTAGTTTGCTCTATCTCGTTCTTCTCAGCCTAGAGCTGAGTGAATTGGGCGATCTGAGGAGTCAGCCTAGCAAGCGCTCGGCACATCTTCTCAGACCGATCAACCACCCTCTACAAGACAAAGCATTGTCGCATGAGGCAATGGACTACAAGATCACAGGATCAACAACTGAGTCAAGAGCTATAATCAGGTGAACTGCTTACCTGGATCTGCTACGAAACCTTGATTGCGGCTTCAAATAGCTCGATCCACTCCTTTCTGGCGGCTTCCTCATCCAGACTCAGGACATCCTCGCTGCCATCCGGGTTTGTCCAATGGAACACCCGGAGGAAGTTGTGAGGTGGTGCCTCAAGTCTGGGGAGGTCATCGTCGTCTGAAGAAGGGGAAGATGGAGGAGAAGGAGTCACTGGCCTTGGGTCTTTAGGAAGTGTAGACCCTCCAGCTGGCTCGATGATTGGATCTATGGCCGGCTCAGCAGCCGTCCGACTAGGCAAAGCTGGTTGTTCACCTATGTCTGCCACCACACCTTCAGGGGCTGGGATAGTGCTTGGCTCGGGTGGTGGCATAGACGCTTCCACGCCAGTCGGGGCTGGGTCGGTGATGGAGGTTGGTGACGATGTCCCCTTGGGAGCAGCATCACTTGGCTTCCTGCAAATTTATTCAGCAATCAAGACATTGCAACACACTTCTGGATATTTGAAGACTGAAGATTTCATACATCTTGGAAGTCTTAAACCTCCACCCCTATGTGTCACGGGGGGAGGTAGTTGGCGAGGAGCCCGAAAGCTTACTTCGAGGGGTTGTGCTACTCGGAGTTGGCCCTTGAGGCACGATGTCGAGTGGTGTGGCACTTGGGCCAGTCGGCTCCGCACTAGGTGCGGCCGGCTGGGTTGGTGGTGTGGCAGGCATGGTAGCTGCGGCTGTGGCTAGTGGTGGAGCGGTGCCATCGGCGTCCCTAATTTTAGGACCGCTCAACGCCTTAGTTGGCATGCTTTTAGGCATGGCCTGGTCCCTTACAGGTTGCTTCCCAGCTCGCTTAGAGCTGGGTTGGTCAGCCGATGGGCTAGCTGGCCATTTCCTTGACCCGCCCAGTCGACTGGCTGGGAGGGTTCGACATGAAGTCGGCATTTTCCTGCAAACATTGCATATGAATCTAACTCCATTCAAACCGGATTCATGTCAGTCATCACAGGCATGCATCGAGGGAGCCAGATGTCAGAAGTTTACCTTCGGCCTAGGCTTGCTCAAGCAGTAGGGCTTGGGGCACTTGTCGGCATCTAGAGTCTCTACGACACCATTTACAAAATAGCAGAGCAGATTGTCTGTCACCACATCCCGGTCGACCCAACCGGCATACTTCTAGGTTGGATCATTTTTGCCCTGGTACTCATACCCAGAGTGGATTCTGGCCTCCAGGGGTTGTATGCGCCGATTCAGGAACGTTCAGGCAACCCAAGGTCCTATTAGCCCATTCTTCTTCAAGATTTCGATCTTCTCCACCAACTGCCACACCTGCACCATTTTGGCCTCCAAGGGGAGAGATGACAAGCACCCCAACATCTTGTGAGGATTCCCAACAAAGGATGGCAAGGATGGTTCTGGATTGGCACAGTAAAACCACTCCTGGTGCCACCCTTTCAGAGAGGTCTTGAGGGGGATGTGAAGGTAAACCTTCTTCATCTCTATGCAAAGCTATAGCCCAGCTCCCCCATGACCTGTGGGTTGGCTTTGGAAGGCTGGGGCTTTATGTGGAAGAAGTATCGAAAGAGGTTGAAGTGGGGATCGATCCCCAAGAAGGCTTCACAAAGAGTCACGAAAATAGAAATACGAAGAATGGAGTTGGGGTTGAGATGAACAAGCTCAATCTGATAAAAATCTAGAAGAGCCCAGAAGAAATCAGAGGTAGGAAGAGTGAAACCCCTATCGAAAAAGGACTCAAAAACCACGATCTCGTGGAAGTCTGGAGTGGGGAGTGATTCACCTTTGGCCGGGTGCCAGTTGATGAGTTCCTTCTGCTGGAGGCACTTGTTCCTCTCCAGATGAGCCAGCTTGGAGGAGCATGGAGTCAACACTGGCCAGGTTCCCGCTAGGACGTGGGGAACATCGGATGAGGATTTTTACATCTTCAAAGCTGGGGAAGTAGGGAGAAAGTGTCTAAAAGGGAGGAATTGACAATGGATTAGAAGTTTTTCCGGATCTGCGGAGGGGAGCTCGAGTGGAGTGGAAATCCCAGCCAGGAGCGGAGAGCACGAGGGCGTTTGCGCGCGGATTTGGAAGGCAAAAAGTTTTGGTGATTTGGGGAAGAAAGGGGAAACTTTTCTTTCTCTCCGGAATTTATAGGCCCGCGCTGGGTGGCTGGCTTGGGCCGGTTTGCTCGGTAATGGACCGTAAGATATGAGTTTCTAAATATCATGTCCTATTGGGCTAATAGCCAATTGTGTTAAAATCGTAGTTTGGGTCCTGTTTCATAGGAACTGATGAAAATAATCAGATATGCTTCATGTCAAGCCTAATTGCTGGACAAGTGTATTTAGGTATCTGCATTATTTAATAGGTACTTGGGATATGTCCATATAAGGATCGACAGCTGGTCTTCATTAACATTGGGGATGCAGATATCTCCCAAGTACACCTAACCACTTATTGGGTTAAATCCAAAGTGGTATTCGGCTTACAAGCTTAGCCAAATTGCCTTGAGCAAAAAATTTCCAACTAATATGAAGTTGAAGAGTCCAATTCCTAAGGAATATATTACTTGGGAAAGACTTAAAGGTTAAAGATCTTTGACTTTATGTTTAATTGTTATACAATTAAGCACAAAGTCAGGGGCTACACCTAATAGGTGCGCCTATTCGGTGCACACTATTGAAATGTTTCCATGAAGCCCTTTATTGCCTCGTTGCCAGCTGATATGAAGCAGGACTTGGGAGAAGAAGCACTCGGACAAAAGTACTCGGGAGCAATGCACTTGAGAATTCTTCACCATGGAGGATAAGCACTCGGCATCAGCTGTTATTCAACTATAAAGGTCTCAGGGGCTACTGTAGAGGCTATGGGCCCCGAGTACCTCATAGAAGGCAATATGGCCACTCAAATAGAGGGTGGGCCTGATCATATAATTAGGGATATAGTAGAACTTGGCTTATGTTACCTTGCATCATAAGAAAAGGGATATAGTCCTAGCTGGTTACTCTATGTTCTTAAAGGAAAGTCTCTTGGTCGAGTCTAACTGGGATTCCTGCCATGTAACCTTGCCTCCTCGGTATATAAGGAGAGGCAAGGAACCCCCTAGGGCATATATCGTCATACATACCACGATCTCGCCATAGAAACCTCGAAAGCAATACACAACAGCTAGAAGTAGAGTATTATCTCACATTGAGGGCCTAAACCAGGATAAACTCTTCGTGTTCCTTTGCATCCATCAAGTTGAGGTCTTACGAATAGCCCCATATAATTATTTCTGATACAAAACATCGATAGATGGTATGGTCGGCGCTGCAGTTGAGGCTGTGGATGGGCTGAAGCTGCGCTATCAGCGTCCCTAATCTTTGGACCGCCTGACGCCTTAGTCGGCGTGTTCTTTGGCTTGGCCGGGTCCTTCATAGGTTGTTTCCCATCTCTCTTGGAGTTGGGTTGGTCAATCAATGGGCTAGCTAGCCGCTTGCTTGAACCCCCAGATGGTTGGCTAGGAGGGTTAGACTCAAAATCTGCATTTTCCTGCAAACAATGCATATGAAGCTAGATTCATACAATTCAGATTCACAACAATCACCACAAGCATTCTGATCAAACATCAAGATAATCAAACGACAAGAGCTTACTAGCAGCCTTAGCCTACTCAGGCAGTAAGGCTTGGGACATTTTTCGGTGTCCAGAGTATCTACTACGCCACTACTGAAGTAATGGCACAGAGTATCTATCACCGTGTTCTTATTGGCAAGATTGGCACACTTCCGTGTTGGATCATTTTTTCCCTAGTACTCGTACCTAGGATGGACCTTGGCCTTCAGGGGCTTTGTGCACCGATTTCAGAATGTCCGAGTAACCTAGGGCCCAGTCAATCTTTTCTTCTTCAGGACCTCGATCTTCTCCATCAACTGCAGCACCTGCACCATATCAGCCTCCGAGGGGAGAGCCGACTAGCAGTCCAGAACTTTGGGAGGGTTCCCAACAAGAGATGGTAAGGAGGGTTCTGGATTAGAACAGTAAAATCACTCCTGGTGCCACCCTTTAAAGGAGGTCTTTAGGGGGAGGTGAAAGTAAACTTTCTTCATCTCATTCCGAAGCTGAAGCCTAGCTCCCCCTATGACTTGTGGATTGGATTTGGATGGTTGGGGCTTAACATGGAAGAGATATTGAAAGAGGTTGAAATGGAGATCGACCCCGAGAAAAGCTTCACATAGAATCACGAAGATGGAAATATGAAGAATAGAGTTGGGATTGAGATGGACAAGCTCGATTTGGTAATATTCGAGAAGGTCCTAGAAGAAGTCAGAGGTGAGAAGGGCAAAAACCATATCGAAGAAAGATGCAAAAACCACGATTTCGTGGGAATCTGAAGTGGGAGTTTTTCACCTTTGGCCGAGTGCCAATTGATGAGCTCCTTTGGTTGGAGGTCCTTGATCCGCTCCAGATGAGCCAGCTTGGTGGAGCACTTGGTGGATGTTGGCCATGTTCCTGCTAGGATGTGGGGGACGTCAGATGGTGACCTCGGCATGACTAGAATCTGGAGAGCGAGGGGAAAGCTTCTAATCGGAGGGAATCAAAGAAGTTTGAGGCAAATTTTAAACTCTAGAAATCAACTTATTTTTAGACGAAGAAAGTACACGTTATTATTTATTGACTATACTTATTCCTCTCATCGTCCCAAAATATAAAACACAAATTTTTAAAAAATTTACAGGGCTTAAGGATAGAGGTGAAATTAAATAGGGAATGATTATGATAGCTTAAGATAAGAAAGTAGGTAAAGAAATTAAATCGAAGATGGTTGTGATTCATTGAGATGAGGAAGTAGGTGGAGAAGTTGCTATATTTTGAGACAAATTTTAAATGCTAGAAATTGCTACTCCACCTAGCAATTTACTCCCTCCATTCCAAAATATAAATATTTATAGGATTCAAATCTTGTTCCATAATATAAGCATTTGTAGCACTATACTAATTGTCCCATCAATCACTTTCCATTCAAATTTTTTTTCATCTTAACCCCAACCGTCCTCCCACCCTCAACCATCCCTTATTTATTAAGGGGCATCAAAGTCTTTTTTCCTCAATCTTAATCTCTACTAAACAAGCTAGAAATGCTTATATTTTGAAACGGAGGTAATAGGGTGGAGGGAGTAGTATTTAGGATGATGGTAGCTTAACTTACAAGCTAGTGTATTATCTTTACTATTATAAAAGCGGAGTCGTCCTCCTTCTGTCCTCTCCTTCCACATCGCATGCAATACGTTCATCCGCTCGTACCCACAATATGTGCGCAACTACCGCAGGATCCACAATCCACCCTCCTAGCCCCCAATTATATGGGTCTGGCCCGTTCAACACTGCATGTGACTAGTCTTATAAAATTTTCAAATAAGTCGTGTTGTGTGTAAATCTTGTCAGTTGTGCCACGTGGGCTATTCATCGTTGTCCTAACATGTTAGTTTAACATAGAGCCTGTAGCACTTTCAGAGCCTTATCAATCTATACCAAAATTTAGTAATTTTGGAACCTTCCACTTACAAAACTACAACATAATTTAGTAATATCTCAAACCAATTAATACCTTATATTCTTGATCTTGCCAAAATTGGTATTGTCAATCTTTGACTTTTCCGACAAATGGTAAGATTTATTTTGGAAAAGAACCAAGTATGCCTATAATGCTCTCGTGAGCCACATGGATAGGACAAGCCTAAGCACTTAGGCATGTGATAAAAATATAAATTAACATCTGTTGACACCGAAAATCACCGATCAGCGCTGAAGACGAGTTGATGATCTGGTTCGGTGCACTAGACACGCGAAGGCCTGGGAGATCTGCTTAGCTCCAGTGCAGGTTCTAAATTTGAGGTTCGTGGGTGTGCCAGTCAATTTGACCTAGCAATTGATAAGGAGATAGAAAAAAGTTAGATCGTTGATCCAATCGGCCAACAAGCCGATACAGACTCCTTCCAGCCGATTGCCGATGGCACTTGTACAACGGCTAGAGAACTGATAATATAAAAAGATAGAAAACCAGCCGACTTCCCACGAGCCGACTGCCTGACTACCGACAGCACTTGTGTATCGGCTAGGAAACCAATAATGATATAAATAAATAAATCAACCGACTACCAATAGAACATGTGCATCGGCTGGAAAGCCGATGATAGTGTAGATAATCAAAATAATAATCAAGACAATGCAGTCGGCTTTATCTAATAAAAGATAACTTATCGGCTATACATCCCGATAAGACGCTTGCATAAAATCTATCCACCTAGCAGGAATAACTTATCGCAGGCAGTTTAGTAGGTCGGACCTAACCGATGCAGCACAAACTGATGATAAATTATCCCCAGTAAGCCGATAAAATCTACGCACACGTACTGTAATATATCCACTCGGACTAAGAGATCAAACTTAACTGATGCAGCCGTAGACAGAATAGATACACCGTGGTAAGCCGACTACCGTAGATCAGCTAGAATATCGGACCTAACCGAGGAAGTCCTAGCCGATAAGGTAGTCGGGGGTAACGAGACTTACCCTCTCGCAAGAGTTCGGACCTAACCGATACAGCCCGGCTCGAGAAGCAAGAACCCGTCGAAAAAGGGTGGCGATGCACCGAATTTGTATTGATTTGAGAGATGATTTACATGGTCCCTAGGCATACGTATTTATACCCTGAGTTGATACAGTCCTGATCGGATACGAAACAGGAGTTTCCTAACTATAAAAGGAAAATTAACAAGCCCTGATCGGACACGAGATCAGGTTTTCCTAAAAATTATTAAAGCTACCTAATTTATAGATAAAATAGTTAACTGACATGCTGTGGTCTTCACGATTCCTTCCTGAATTTGGCTTCTTCTGGATTAGCTTCCATCGGCTGATATAGCCTCTTTCCTTAACCGAACATGATAACGAACCGTACCAAATTTTGGTGTTAACAACATCATACTCCCTTCTTTCCAAAAAGAATATAATTATAGCATTCAAAAGACATATTAGTAGGGATATAGAATAATTTAGATGCCCCTCATTAAATGAGAGGAGGTGAGAAGTGGGAGTATGGTTAAGGGTAATATGGAAAGAATAATTGCATTTTTTTTTTGGGACGGAGGGAGTATTTCTCATGCATGTTTATCTCACATTGGCTGAATCGGGTTGCTTTTTTCTGCCTAGGCTTGTTTCCTTTTCGGATTTGTCTCATTCCCCTTTCCTTTTTGGTACAGGCTGAATTCGAGTGGTGGGAGTATCTAGGTACATGGGCCTTACGGCGTGCATGTACATTTTATTTTTTTCGTTTGCAAATGTTTTTAAATTTGTTTAAATTTATACATATATAGTTTATACATATAAAATTTATACATACAAAGGTTATATACGCATATGTACAAAATATCTATGTATAAACTTTTTTATGTGTGGGGGGCTAACATGCTGTTGAATTCGCTTTAATTTTATATATATATATATAGCATGATGCCTGTGCGTTGGAACGGATTTACAAAAGAATAATATTGCAATAGTGGCAGACGGATAAAACGCTGACCTTGTGTGCGTGGGCCTAGAGATTTGGAAAAACAAAAAGAATTGTGCGCGATGGCCATATTCGACGAGGTGATGCCTCGAGAAAGGTTTCTTTTATTCCATCATTTGCCTACTCTGCTCTCATGGCTTTATCAATCTCACCGCCCCCATCTCTCCTTTCACGTTTCTTTCATTTTCTCCTTTTTTTTTCTTCAGTTTGCGAGATCCACACACTCTTTTTTCTTCAATTTTCTCTTTTTTTTTTCCGTTACAATTGTACGGACACTTTGCCAGATTCAACGTGCATTGGGCTTCGTTGGTGGACGGTGGGGAGCTTACACGTCCACTATTCAAGGTCAGCCAACATCTCTAGCTTTTTTTTAGATAATGGATTAAAACCCGGCCTCTACATCCAAAGCGGAGGTACACAACCAAAGCACCTCCAGCTAGCTCCAGGTAAAGTGTGCCAGTGGTGGGTTTGAGACGGTCAAGCTTGCGTACGACGCCGTAGACTAGGAGTGGGAGGCGACGCTGCTAAAGGCGATAGTGGCAGCATTGGAGTGGCTGGGCAGGGGGTCTGCATAGAAGTGATCAAATCCTAGGAGGGCAAGAGTATGTAGCATCGGCCGAAGGAGGTTGCCACGACAGTGACACGGTTGAGCATGTCAACTGTCAAGCTTCTCGGTAAGCACGAGCGCGTGGAGCAACACGTCATCAACCGGCACCAACGCGCATGGCAGAGGGGAGTGAGTAGCCACGCGGTCTCGACATTGGACAGCGAGCGCCGAGTGATACAGATCGGCCTGCCCAACGGCAGTCATCAGGTGGCAGAGGGGAGACAAGTAGGTGGAGTTAGCATGTAATGGAGTAGTCATTTAGAGTAACAGATTTTGAACAGGCGGAGATGACAATAGCATGCATGTTTCCATACAACCATAGATAGACATAGAAATTTGTAAGCCATTACTCTTTATTAATAACCCTGAAAACACATGAATCATGCATGGGTGTGTGCATACAACCGAATGATCAAGACAACGCACGTAATTCTAGGAACAGATCGATCTAATTGTTTTAGTTTAGTATAGCATATACACCTGACTCATGTAATCTGGTTTTGAATGTTCAAGAATTCAAATTTGAAATAGTTAAATTTGATCAAATAGTGTCCAAATTTGGCCAAAAATGTTATATTGCTGGGGTCGGGATCTGGCCCTCAATAAAAAGGAGGAATCCTGATCCCACTGCTCCACTTCACTACAGTTTCTTGGATGAGTTTAGGAACATGGTGTCGAATTTTTAACTTTCTAGGTCAATCAAGATAGGCCCATCATCCAGTTCATTTGGTCTTCAATTATTTTGATCCTGTTTGGAGGACTCGTAACACCTGCAATTTCTCATATAATCTCTAGCTCACTCAAACAATCTAAATATTTATTCAGATTTGAAGAATTAGAAGCTACAAAATTTAGAAAATGAACTATGGGCTGCACCGTCTGCAAATTAGTATGGCTTATTCTAAGAGATTTTGCTTTCTAATGGAGTATTTACATTTAATAATAACAAAATGACAGTATAATTGTGAAGCAAATCATTAGAGAAAAAAAAAGGCAGCAGTCGGGTCAAAACTATTACTATAAGATCATAACATGATCAATTAAAAGGGGTGTCAGTTCCTCGGTGGTGTCACCTAGCGAACAACCACATGTATAACTGTGCATAAAAATGTACTCTACCAGTAACGAAAACTGCTGATTCATTGATGGAAGCAGCTGGCCCATAAGAAGCGTGCGGCCCGCTGCTGCCCCGCTAGCCTGCTGTCAGTGCTGTGTACGCACGTCTATGGTCCAACAAGCTGTCCGAGTCGACATCTGAGTGACGACGGTCATTGGATGCTATCGAAAGGCTGAGATTGGTCGTGATCCGAACAAAACTGCTAACCCATCCTCAAACCCTAACTCCAGTTTCCTCTTTCTCCTCAATTTACCTGGCTCAATCTGAGAACGGCGACAGCAATGGAGTTTTTTCCAGCGAGTTGATGCTGGTGAAGTCTCACGGCAGCGTACGCTAGAGTAGTAAGCGAAGGTTCTCGCACGCGCTCGTTCTGCTTACAGCGGCAATGACGATGACATAGAGCGGAGCCCCGGCAACACCTAGCGTAGCGGCGCTTACCCATGATGGTGCACGGCGAGGGGCGAGCTAATGCCATGCGTCCCTCCTTCGTCTTAGTTCTCCTCCACGGCGTGGCGATAGCAACGGCCGAGGCGAGCCTTGATATCGCCCAGCTAACTCATGCGGAGCGAGACAGGTCCGATGTGGTGGATGTTGATGCGGTGCCTCTAGTGGCGAGATCATCAAGCCGGTGAGTACTAATAGTTGTGGCAGTCCCAAAGCTAGTGAGTTCATGAGTCCGGTTACTAGGATTTTGCACTAATTTGGGATTTTGTTGATAGTTAGACAGCTGATTTGGGATTTGGGGCTTCTAATTTTGGCAATTTGTTTTCGAGCTAAGGTTCTCAGATTTGGGGATCTGCAAAATTAGGGTTCTTAATGTTTTAATTTGGGATGTCGTGTATTGTTCAACTCGTTATATGCATTTCTCGAGAGAACACACGTGGTCCAACAATTGGCAACATACAGTAGACATACGACGGGAACACACGTGACACGGATGGGCACAACTCATCGGACTCATGCGAGAGGGACTGATGCAATACGGACAGGAAGTATAGGCAGACGTTGCAAGTCAACACGAGCGAGAGCAAGCGGACTCGTGGGATGACGAACGAACAAAAACACTACAAACTTTTATATATATATATATATATATATATATATATATATATATATATATATATACACACACATATAGTCAGGCTAAACAACGCGTGGTGCGTCATATAATAAATATCGCGTCTCAGAACATGCGATCGTCCGATTTTTCCTTTTTTCTACCCCCTCGCACCGTATATCCCAGTTTTTTCGCTTCTCTCTCATTCCTCCTGCCACATTGGAATTATCTGCATGATAAAGCAATTACTTCATGTCGATACGGTAAAACAATTATTCCCGATATGGCCACCTATCTGACTGGCCCGATGATCACTCATTTTCTTGATTACTACCTATTCTATTCAACCTCTGTAAGAGCATCTCCAACAGGGATCTTAAACAAGGCTCTTACTCTATTTTTGAAGTCAGACAAAAAAACTCAAGTCTAACAGGGCCCCAACTCGAGTCCCTACTTTATGGAGGCTCCGAAATCTTCCCCCTCAACCCCATCTCCCATGAGTACATAGGGAGCTCCCTACTCTACGGTTGGGAGTTTTTTCTCTCCCGCAAAACAATTTTTCCCCGGCGCCCTAGTCTTGCCCGTCCGACTCCCTCTCGCGCCGCCGCCTCCTACCCTCCATCTCCGCCTCAATCCGAGCGGGGAAGAAATGGCGCCGCCGGACCCAGGGCTGCCGGAGCCACCCTCCCCCTCACCAGTTCCGGCGTTTCCCAGCCAGAGACGCTGCCTCCCCATCCGCCGCCTCCTACAGAAAGGTACTGTAATTGAGACATTCTGAATGGATCGAAATCAACTTGATTTCATCAATCCGATGATTTTTCATAGCAAGTTTATAGATGCAATCAATGTTGTTTTGAAGAGGTTGCGTAGCGTACACGCCTAGATTGTTGCTACGATACTTTATGGTATCAATCTGTTTTGTTTTAATTCATGTTCTATATGTTTCCTGTCAATTTTAATATGATTCAATGCTTGTCAATTTGAGGTGGATAGATTGCCATGGCTTCTGAAGGTGATCATTGGACACGGATGATGTCTGAGAATACTAATGTTGATGATATTTCACTGTTAATGCCACCTAAAACCTTTGGTACTCAACATAGTACCCAAACTAATAGTGCAAAGTCATCCAAGAGGGTAGTCAATTACACTCATCAAGAGGACATTCAGTTGTGTATCTCATGGGAAAGCATTAGCACAGATCTTATCACTACCAATGAGCAACCAGGAAAGGCTTATTGGAAAAGGATTGCTGATCACTTTCATGCCCATAAGAGTCCGATAGGAGTGCTAACTCTCTTGAGCACCGTTGGAGTACCATTCAAAAGGAATGCCAGAGGTTTCAAGCAATGTTTGAAGCTATTGAGCGTCAGCATCCAAGCGGTATACCATACAAGGAGCATGTAAGTTCATTTGTGCATTGTGAATTGTTCTAAATTTACAATAAAATGTGTACTAACTTTGGAACTCATTTGTACCTCTCTTTGCCGCAGTTGCTGGAAGCACAAGCTATGTGGGCAGGAAGGATTCAAAGCAGAAATCCTTCCAATTCACTAATTGTTGACTCAAGGTGAGAAATAGTCAGAAATTCCTTGCACTTGATACAAACAAGAGGCCAAGGACTAGCAACTCTCCACCATTAACTGCTCAAAATGGTGCATAAGAAGAGGGTACCAAGAGCCAATCTCCTGATTCATCAGAGCCAACTTCAAATAAAAGACCAATGGGAATGAAGCAAGCAAAGGAGAAGATGAAGAGTGGAGGGGAAGCTGGAACATGCAAGGAACTCATACAAGATTATATCCTGCAGAAAGAGAAACTGAAGGAAAAGAGATGGAAGGAGAGTAAGATGATCCAAGAGCGCAAGATCTCATGTGAAGAGCGCAAGATTATGCTTGAGGAGCGCACGTTGTTGCCGGAGTAAGAACATAAGATCATGTTCTGTGATATCTCCACCATGGATCCAGAACAAAAGACCTATGTGCTAGTAATGAGGGCACAAATTATAGCTCAAAAGGTGGCAGGCATCAATAGCGGTCTTGGTGGACGTAGTGATGGCATGGGTGGAGATAGTGGTAACATTTGAGTGTAGTATGTACTATTTATGTTTGTGGCTCTATTTATGTTAATCGAACCATTTAATGTTTTTGGAACTATTTATGTTTATCGAAACAATTATATTTGTGGAACTATTTTTCTGGAATCATTTATGTTTGTGGAATCATTTGTGGACTATTTTTATTGGTCAAAGCATTTATGTTGCTTGATATTGAGAATTGTTATGCAATATTCAATATAAATATGATTATAACATTGATAATTTTGTAATTTTTATAGATGGTCTTCTCTGACAATGATGATATTATTGAGCAATGATGGGAGGAAGAGGAGGAATCTGATGATGATGATCTTATTGTATTAGCTATGCTTTGCGACATGGATGATGAAGAGAGGCAGAAGAAGAAGCGTCATGGATCAGTCCCGGATCATCAGGTAGTTCGAAGGGACATGTTTGGTGGAATTTGCGCATTGTGGCTGATTACTTTGTAAATTCTCCTGTACAATGAAAAGTTCTTTAGGAGAAGGTTTATGATGTCCAAACAACTATTCTTGTGTATAGTGGCTGGGGTGGAGGCTCATGATGACTATTTTAGACAGAGGCCAAATGCAGTAGGCCTTCTTGGAGCCACTGCACTGCAGAAGGTAGTTGGATCATTCCATATGCTTGCATATGATGTTCCAGCTAATTGCATTGATTGTATGCATTAGAGATGGAAGAATTGCCCAACAGCATGGAAAGGACAGTATTCGGGGCATGTGGATGATCCAACCATGATCCTTGAAGCTGTTGTATCTGAGGATTTGTGGATTTGGCATTCTTTCTTTGGACTACCTGGCTCTCTCAACGATATCAATATCTTACATAGGTCGCCACTATTTCAGAAGCTAACTTCAGAGACTGCACCACCTGTAGAATATATTATTAATGGTAATAAGTACACTATATGAAACTATCTTGCAGATAGGATTTATCCTTCATGGGTGACTTTTGTTAAGAGCTATAGCAATTCATAAGGCAATAAGAAAATTTATTTCATAAAAGCTCAAGAATCAGTACGAAAGGATATAGAGAGAACATTTGGTGTCCTATAAGCTCGATTTGCTATAGTGAGGGGTCCTGCTAGATTTTGGGATAAGAACACCTTATGGTACATATTGACAGCTGCTGTTATCATGCACAACATAATCATTGAAAATGATTGAGATACAGATGACGATGGGGGCTATGACTATAATCAAGATGGAGGCAAGGTGTTGAGAAAGGAGGAGTACCAACGGCGTAATCCACTCGTACTCGACGAGTTTCTCAAGATTCATCAGAAGATTGAGGATAAGCAAGTGCATGAAAAACTTCGGGATGATCTTGTGGAGCATTTGTGGGCACTTCATGGCGCTAACTAGTCTGATTCGTTGTAGTTTGATCGTAATTTATTGTTATGTGGTGTTATAGACAATTTTTATATGCCTATATGATTTTTATGTTTGGAAAAAAATTAAATTTAAATTTGAATTTAAATTGTCTTTTTTAAATCATTAATTTGAATATGGTTTATTGTTATGGTTTGCAAATATTTGAGTTTGAATTTTAGTAATACAATATGAAGAATATACATATAGATTATATTGAAATATAAGAGAAAAAGAAATAGAGGCTCAGATTTAGATGCTCTTGTTTAAGTTGGGTGTCAAAAACAGAGCCTCAGAAAGTAGAATGAGCTCCTATTTAGAAAGTAGGAACTTTATTTTTAGAACTATTGTTAGATATGCTCTAAATCAATTTCATCAAATAGTAATGTTTTTACTTTTTACTGCATATATCTTCATGAGACTTGTATTAGTGATATATTTACTTCAATGTCCGGGATAAAATGTTAGCGTGTTTTTTACACCATGTCGATAGGTAAAATTTTTACCATATGTGCACATCAGATAAAACTGGTTTGCACCAAGTAAAAAGATTACAGATATTTATTCACAGGCACTGCACCGAATAAAAAATTTTACATGCTAGCGAGCAACTAGCTCAGGCGGTGGCCACACAGGCTGGAGCTCCCCGTCGGTGGCGGGACAGAGCACGGCGTCCACATCATCTTCGGCCGTGGTGATAAGCAGAGAAACAAGGGGACTCAGCGTCGAAGGAGCCTGAGAAAGCCGGTGCAGCATGCAGGAGGTCAGTTGTGATCGCGACGGTGATAGCCCCAGGCGGCGCCAACCCCCGGATACGGCGACATTGGAAGCGGTGATGGACCTTGGTAGGAAGAGTGATGAAGCTGGCACTGATCTGGAGGACATGATGCGGTGAAGACGGGTGGCGTCCGGAGGCTGCGATGGCCATGGAAGTGAGGGAGCCTACCGGGGCCGATGCCTCCGCCGGTTTCGTCGGCCAAGTCGCCGCCGACCGTTGTCCCGAGCACCGCCAATTCTGGATCTGGCGTCAGCAGTCTCCTCCCCGATCTCTGATGCCATTCGCCACGCCGGCGGTGGCTGCTCATGCTTCAGCGCCGCCGGGGCGTGAGGCTTGGGCGGCTTGGTGACGACAGCGGCGACTCGGGCGGAGGCGCGGTCACGGTGGCGTGGTGGTCGGAGGGAGCTTCAGCCCTTCTTCTCCACCGTGGCAAGTAGGAGCACCCCCCACGCCCCCCATGCTCCGCCGCCTGGACGCCCCGATGCCCTTCTTCGCCTTCGTCAGCAGGGTGGTTCCTTCACTGCCACCCACGCCCAGCGCCTCCTTGCCGCCTTCGGGTAGAGCTGCCGATGTGCGCAGCATCATGTGTGTGGTGTGTGTGGAAGTTAGATCCGAAGAAAATGGGAAATGGGAGGAACGGGGGTGAGGGGTGGTTGCATACGTCGCGGTGCGGTAAAAGGGACGGAAGCGCATGGAGTAAGAGCAACAATGTTATTAGCACGTGATTAATTAAATATTAACTATTAAAAATTTTAAAAAATAAATTTATTTGATTTTTAAGATATTTTTATATAGAACATTTTTATAAAAATACACCGTTTAGCGGTTTAAGAAACGTATTTATAAAAAATAAGAAAATAAATTGAGCTTATAAGCCCCTTCAAATAGGGTGTAAAACAATTACCGCTTTTCTTCAATGTGATACAAAAGTAGATGGGGATGGGGGTGCGTGGGGGCTAGATGTGAGACGTGCTATTCAGCTAAAAAGCTACACTCTACGTAGTAGATCTATATATATCTATATGAGATCGTCTATTGATCAAATGTTTAAGAAAATAAATCTATTAAAAAATTTTTTAGTATCTAAAGACCAAGATATAAACCGTTAGATGCAGTTGTATATATTTATGACTAAGTTGTACAAATTTATAACTAAAGTTGTATAAATTAATAATGGCAAATACAATAAGTACAACTACAACAAGTTAAAAAAACTTACTTCTCTGTCCCGAATCTCAAAGTTCTATCTAACAGCCAACGTTGTTATTTGACAGAATCTAAAAAATAAAACGTTTGATCAATAATATATATATATATATATATATATATATATATATATATATATTATTTATTTATTTATTTATTTATATATATATTTCTGTATGTAAATAATTTAATTGGCTAGCCCAAAAACTGCTGCTGGTTTGGCTCAAGGTCCGGAAAGATTGAAAGGCTTAGACCAGCCCACGTGGAGACGCGCAGACTTTTGTCGTCTTGTAACCATGCAGGTCCCGGTGTGCAATTGAGCGTGCATTAGATTGCCACTCCCGCATGTTTTCGCACCAATCCCGCGTACATCCTTCCTTATGCAATAGGGAAGACGCAGATGCTCCATCGGATCAAGCCGTGTATGCCTCCGACCAATCCTGAACCTTTCCTCACGACTTCTATCTGTCAATCCTCCTCATCTCCTAGCCTCCACATCTTTCCTAGGCACTCACATGAACCGAGCTTCCGCCATGGTGGATGGACACACGCCGCCCAACTACATAATCCCACCGCCGGCTGATACACTCACTGACCTCGTGCTCACACTTGCTTGCGAGTTGCAACCATGGACAAGGTGGCCGTCGAGCGAGATGAGCCAACGGATCACACCCTACGATCATGCGCGTGGCGGCCACCTTGCTCACCGTTCTCTTGCTTTCTCAGGTTGGGTGAGAAGGGAGCCCGACATATTAGAGCAAGACTTTCTTTTCTTTCCATGTCGAGCCATGCATGGCTACCTAGAGAGCGCTGGGAGCCAGAGCCGCCGGAGCCAGGGCCATGGCCTCAGCCAGGAACCTTGCCTCACAGCCCATCCTCACTCGCCACTTCGTGTCCACACCGCCACATAACTCCTCATTTGTGACATGTGATAACTGTTGGCACCCGAATTTAGCACCATGATAAACATATAGAAAAGGAAACCAAATTTAAAAAATGGAACCGAACCTTTTATACGAGACCGGTCTAACCACCCATTGGACGCCGGTCGGATTGGTGATATGCGGCTGGTCGGACCAGCTAGCCCAACGGTTGGACCGACAGTCAGAGTCTAACTCTGGTTAGAGTTTTTCTTGTGTTTCCTTACTTGAGCCCAGAATTTTTAGAGTCCTAGTTGATCTCTAAGTCTAATAGAACTTAGAGAACACCTTATAGATGAAGACCATCCCTCATATAAATATAGGGGGCCAAGGCCGATTGAAACATTAACCAATCAATCGTCAAAATCAGTCTATTACCCATACCCCCTATGTTCAACATCTTCCTCCTTCTTTCTTCCTGTACTCTAGGTCTATTCAACTCTAATCCCCCAATTGTTCATCGTCTCTCATCTTTACGGCGTTTAAGGACGTCCTAGTTGGCTTGCAAGCCTAGGACGAACCGGTGCACGTTCACCCTAACGGGGTCCCTCCCGGGTGATCGTTTGACGGTATCTACCTCCTGCAGTGGCGCGTCTCCAGGTGCTGCTACAGGTTACACAGAAGCTGCTCACATGTGTGGCATGACACGTTTTTGCACCAACACACTTTATGACGACTCCGTTGACGAAAATTTTGGTTGTTTTAGCCAAAATTCTACTTCTCCACCATGGGCTCTCGCACCAAGCTTGATCAAGACAACATCATTGCAACGGATTATGGAGAGTTGCCAGAATCCGATTGCCAAGCGTTTGAAGCTCACGTTGAAGATCTACGACGAAAGATGGCTTCATGCTACCGGAAGACAAGGCAAGGCGTCATCAAGCAAGAGGAATTCACATTGCTCGCTGATGACAAATGTAAGGTAATAGCCGATTCTAGCAATACCTGTTCTTGCATCTGAAATTGAACAAATAGTAGATGGTGTTGTTGTTGCTAGCTTAACTAATCGGTTTACATCTTTTAGTACTACCTTTGAGAAAACCTTAGATGCTAGCATGAATGAGATAGAGAATTGGCTTAATAGCCAATTGTTAGGTAGTGTATCTACTTCATATAATGTCATCCTATGTATGGTATTCCATCCAAATTTTTTATACCAAAAATACCTATACAACAAGACTGGCCGATGAAAAATACTTATAGTCCACTCAATACTGTAGCACGGTACGCCGGTCAGACCGGTATAACACCGGCAGTTCAACCAGAGATAGCGACTGGTCGAACCGGTGCTATGTCACCGGTCAGACCACCCCCGATGAACTTTTGGGATTGGTTTCTACAACGGCCATTCCTAGTTATCCTATAGTTAGCAGCTATATTTTAGGACAAGCTTTAATGCCTTATACCGCTGCTGCCCCTTATTCCTCCTATTGTAGCACATCAGAGTTCAGCTAATCAACATGGAATCTTGCGGAATCCATTAGTCAATGGCACACCACCACAACCCAAAAGCCTTGAACATGAGATTTCCGAAGCTTTCGAGAACGCTTTCGGTATAGATACTAGGGTTAAAAAGCAGCATATCAAAAACACTATCCTGATTCCTATGACAATGTTCCATATCCTTAAGGGTTTAGAGTGCCTGACTTTGTCAAATTCATTGAAGAAGATGACCGATCTACTTTAGAGCATATCGGCCAATTTATTGTGCAATGTGGGCAAGCTAATGTAGTAGTGTTTAAAACGTAGGATTTTTCCATTGTCTTTATCTGGTGCTACATTTACTTGGTTTATATCACTTGCAACAAATTCTATTCATGATTGGTCTTACTTAGAATACAAGTTTCATGATTACTTCTTTACTGGTGAGATCAAATTAAATTTGTCACATTTGACATCGGTTAAGCAAAAGTACAGCGAGTCTATTCACTACAAACTTCTAACCCTTGCGCAACGACGAGAAAACATTGCAATATGCCCAATTTGGTTGCAAAAGGTAGTTCTTGTCACCAAATCGCGTTCGTTGCCAATGATTGCAAAAAGTCACGTTGCAATAAGAACTTGCAACCGTTGGTAGTTTGGCGTTGCAAGAGTTAGCTTTTCTTGCAACCATAGCTGTCCGTTGCCAAGCATAGCAATAGGGCGTTATCGCAACATTCACTGGCGTGGCAATACGAGCACTTGCCACGATCGCAGTGGCGTGGCAAAAGTATCATTTGCCACGCTTTTTTATTCGTTGCAAGAGATGATATGGTATTGCCACGGTTGTCGTGGCGTGGCAATAGTATCATTTGCCACGCAAATTTAGCCGTTGCGAGATACCATTCATTATTGCCACGACTGCGGTGCCGTTGCAATAGTATCATTTGCCACGCAATTTTATTTGTTGTGGGAGATTAATTGTTATTGCAACAATAGTAATGTCGTGACAATACTATTATTTGCAACGTAAATAAGTCTGTTGCCATAGAGCATATTGCCACGCATCACGGCTCGTAAGCATAGCTTTTATTGCAACGCTAGTAACATTTAATTTTGGTTTAATAAATCATCATTGCAAATCAATAAACCATAACAAAAGCAATTGCACTCACATATATTAATTATAATCAATCATTCAATATGTTGCCAAACCATGGAAATAGTAGCTAAAATCATAAACGAGTGTACAGTTCACTCATTATTTGACAACTTTTTAAAAACTTCCTAACATCTATGTAGTACTCGAGAGTTTCTTAGCAGCCCAACATGTCATCGCCTCGGCTATGTCCTCGCTTGATGATAAGCCTCCCACTGAAACCTTGTCCACCTACTGCCAAAAGAATAAGATTGGGATATTAGAACAATATTAAGTTTACTAATTCTTGCATAAAATATAACGAGATTCAGATATAACATGGTTCTAATTAATCAAAACTATGAAAACAGTGATGTACATATAATCAGTTTGCTATCAAATTCTCTGAATTTTTAAGGCAGCAGCAGTACAGTTGATTAGAAAAATCATAACTAGAGTTCTAGACAATAAAAAATTATATTCTTTAACAATACAGAAAGCCCATGAAATTCTCTACATCTTTCTAGTTATTTGTTAAATAAGATTCTGCAATTATCATGGTCGAAAAACACAAACGTCCACTGCTGTTCAGAGCAAGATCAAAACCTGACCGGCTACTTACAAAATTCATAACTCCCAATTCTCCAGGGCTAAAATCATGACCTTTCACGACGACAAACATCTTTAAACCCTCTACAACTTTGGTATTATCAAGTATCACAAAAAAGATAAATTACTGCTCGGAACAATTCACCCAATCAAAACTACAAAAGCTGCAGTTTTCAGCACGTATGTTAAATGTATTTCCTACATTTCCTAGTTCTACAAGGAAGGTCACGATATTAGAACAATATTAAGTTTACTAATTCTTGCACAAAATGTAAAGAGATTCAGATATAACATGGTTCTAATTAATCAAAACTATGGAAATAGTTATGTACATATAATCAGTTTGCTATCAAATTCTCTGAATTTTTAAGGCAGCAGCAGTACAGTTGATTAGAAAAATCATAACTAGAGTTCTAGACAACGAAAATTTATATTCTTTTACAATACGGAAAGCCCATGAAATTCTCTACATCTTTCTAGTTATTTGTTAAATAAGATTCTACAGTTATTATGGTCAAAAAACACAAACACCCACTGCTGTTCAGAGTAAGGTTAAAACCTGACCGGCTACTTACAAAATTCATAACTCCCAATTCTCCGGGACTAAAATCATGACCTTTCATGATGACAAACATCTCTAAACCCTCTACAACTTTGGTATTATCAAATATCACAGAAAAGATAAATTACTACTCGGAACAATTCACCCAATCAAAACGACATAAGCTGCGGTTTTCAGCACGTATGTTAAATGTATTTTCTGCACAAGCTGTCGATGGGCCCACATGTCAACCTCAGGAAGGAGTCCAATCCCTGCCATGGCGCCTTGCTGGCGCGCGGCGAGGCCGGGGAAGGTCGAGAGACGACGGCAACGGGACAGCGACGCAGCGCGGCATAGGAAGATGGCGACGATTGACGGTCGCCGGACTGGAGAAGGGGAACGGGCGCCGGTGTCGACGGGGCACGGTTAGGCGGCTCCGGTGAGGGGATGCCGAGGGAGGAAACAGCAGCAGGGGCCGGCGGGAGGATGTTGGCGAAACCGACGAAGAGGGAACGGCGACGGCGGCTGGCGGAGTTGGCGCAGAGCTGAGGCAAGGGCAACGATGATGCAGCACCGACGGCGACGGCAACAACAGGCAGAGGAGGATGGGCGATGATGCCGAAAGAACGATGGCGGCGATGAATCAAAGAAGGGCGGCTTCAGTCCGAATGCTCACCGGCGGTGGGGATCGAAGACGACGGCGGCGAAGCAGAGGCGACGGCAGACCGGCGTTGGCAGCGCGGCTCGCTGGGCGACGGCGTGCACGGGGCAGCGCGGAGGCGGTGGAGCAGGGGCGGCGGCCGGCGTCGGCTTCCAGAGGCAGCGGCTTCCGGGGCGGTCGGAGCTATGGGTGTAGATGAAGACGACGACGCCGATGACGACCAACAGGGAGGAGGGAAAAGGATGAAGGTGCCGGTGGGGCTAGTCGTCGAGCAGCGGCACTGGAGCGGCGACGGCGGCAGCGGCTCAACAGGCGACGGCGGCGGGAAGCAGAGCCGAGCGGCGGCACGGGCTAGCAAGCGCAGCAGAGGCGGCGGCGCTCTCGGGATGCAGTGGCTACGGCGACGGCGCACAGCTGCAGGGCGAGGCGACGCGGCTGGAGAGGCGCAGCGGCTAGGGCGCTGGGCGGCGGCTGGGCGAGGCGGCGCTTTAGGGCGCAGGGGCAGGCGGCGCCGCTATTTATGGGGGAGGATTAGGGCACGGCGGCGGTGGACTGGGCTGGCGCGGCGGCCTGGGCGACTCGGGGCAGGACCAGCCCAAAGAGGAGAGAGGAATCCAGAGGAGGAAGAGGAAGAATAGGAGGGAGGAAAAAGAAAGGAAAAGAAAGAAAGAAGGGGGAAAAAGGAAAAAGGAAGAAAAGAAGAGAAAGGAGAAAAAGGAAGGGGTTTTTGGGAAAAGTTTCAAAATTTGGAAAATTAGAATTTAAGAATTCGCAGAATATTTCGGATTTGGAAATGTAGAGAAATTCAGAGATTAATATTGAGGATTTGGATTTTATTTGATAAAATCAAAGGAGAAAAATAATGGATATTTGATAAAAGGGAAATGAATAAATCCGAGTATGTCGGATTTGGAACTTTGGGGATTTCTGGGGAATATTTATATACCCAAAATAGATGAATATTTTGGGGAATTTGAGAAGGAGAATATTTGGCGGGATTCGGAAAACGACGGATATTTTATCGATCGATTACAGAGGTATCTGGAATAGTATAAATCTTCTAGGGATCAAGGAGTTGAGGAGAATATTTTATGGGGACTGAAATAGGGCGAAAACTCAGAATATAATAATATTTGGAGAATCCAAATATTATGCCAAGAGTTGGGCTAGGTGGAAACAAGGGGATTTAAATAGAACGAGAAGGGATATTTTATAAAGGAGTCAGATATATCCGAGGAATACTTGAGGAATCAAATATCGGATTAGTCTTCGGGTTGGGAGCTGGAGGAGATTTTTCGAGAACTAGGAAATGGAATATTCCAAATAAAATATTTCGGGATTAGGGAATTGACGAGGGTGTTTTATTAGGACCAGAATTTGGAGAAATCTCAAACGACTGGAGATTTGGATTTATTTTGACAGAAAAGGGGTTTAAGGGAATATCTGGGATTTATCTCAAAGGGAAATATAGATATTTAGAATACAAAGGATCTCGGATTAGGAGTCCAAAAGAGTTCTAGGCTTTCAAAAATGGATAAATCCGGTAACTCCGAATTTAGGTTTTTGAGGTGACTTTAGGGTTCTGAGAACGACACAAAACCCTAGAAGAAAAGGGAGTCAGAGTTCACGATGAACGGGGAGACTTCAAAGGACTGAATTAGAAATGACCCGAACAGGGGAAAGAAAAAGGAATTTATTTATATTTATTTAATTACTTTAGTGATCTTTATAGCATTAAAATTAATTCTATAGCTCCGAAAAATCTGAGAAAATTTCAGAGAGTTTATTAATTCACGGGGAATTTACCAGAAGTAAATACCACCACGAAACACAAAGAATTTATTATTGTAAATACTCAAACGCTTAAAATACTTCGACAAAACCATGGAATATAAAAGCACCCAAGTATTTATTTAAAGATTTAAACTTGGGATTTTTAATATTGGAAATTTCAAATTTTTATTCAAACTCTTTTCTCAAACAAAAATTTTCTAGTGTATTCTTGTATTTCTATTTACCCATGATAATTTTTAATTAAGACGATTTTCAGGGCGCTACAACTAATAAATTGACAAGAAGCATGTGGAAACTATACAAATAAAATATGGATAAATATATTAGGGACGACTCACTTTACGCTCAAACCATGATACAAACTCCTCCTCGTGTCTTTTATCAACATGCCGAGGGATAATTTTCTTCAGCTCATCCATATGCACACTTTCCACAACAATTGAAAATACGTTCATTAGTTACATATATATTTTAAACATTCATGACCACCATAAAAAATCAATTTAAAAATATAGCTTACTTTATCCATGAAGTGACCTCGTCACAGTTGGTTAATATGTAATGCCTCATCCTCTGCATGTCAATATCAGAAACATTCTCGAGAGCACTTTCTTTCCTACTGTAGTCAAGGCTCCCAAATATACTTAGCCCAGATGGTGGTTCACTAGCAGCGGCGCTTTCATAACGCTCTGGACGATTAAGCTTGGTACTAATATTTTCAAAAAACCGAGAGCAAAATGTCAGGCACTCATCGGATATATACCCCTCTGCAATTGAACCTTTAGGGCGCACTTTGTTCCTCACATAGCCTTTAAGAGTACGAAGGTACCTCTCAACTGGATACATCCATCTATAACACACCGGGCCTCCAAGTCTAGCTTCGTCAGCAAGATGAACTAGTAAGTGCATCATAATATCAAAAAAAGCCGGTGGAAAAATCATCTCCAGCCGACAAAGGGTCTCCCTAATCGAAGTGCTCAGTTTTTCAATTTCTGAAAACTCCAACTCCTTTGAACACAGTGAGTTAAAGAACCTACTTAGCTCGATCAACGGGGTCACCACATCTTCAGGCAATATGTTGCGCACCACTAAAGGCAAAAGTTTTTGCAAGATTACGTGTAGGTCATGAGTTTTAAGTCCAGAAAGCTTGCAACCATTGACGTCCACACATCTCCGAAGATTTGCGCCGGCCGGAGACGAGATGAACACGGAGCGTCGCCCACGGGCACGGCCATGCTCGTCGATGAGCAGGAAGGAACTAGGGCACCAAGATGCCGTCGCTACAGGGAATTCAAGGGCCGTGACGACTCCGGTTGCAGGGAGGGGGCGCCGCGACGACACCGGCTGCAGGGAGTCCACGACCACGCTGCTGGCTGTAGGGAACGAGGGCCTTGACCACGCTGCTCGCAGGGACGGCACGCGGGGGAAGAGAGGCCGCGACGGGGGGATCAGAAGCCACGACGCACGTGGGAAACAAAGCAGCGACGGGGAAGAGAGAGACCGCGACGTACGTGATAGTAATTAGATTAGATCCTTTTCCAATACATAAACGGGTCTACATTAATTTGTATAGGATACGCTAGCTATTAGAAACACAAACACATACATGGTCTAATGGTAGGTGCCTATCTTCTTAACTCTGAGGTCTCAGGTTCGAAACTTGCTGGTGGTGTTTTTTTTTAATTTTTTATGTTACCATTAAAGTGGAGAACCTTAGGTATTGCAACGATGTAATTTTTCGTTGCTATATGTACAACCTTTTTGCAACGAACGAAACTATTACATATAACGAAACCATAATCGTTGCAACCTTAGTGATTGCAACGATTTATTTTTTTTCGTTGCTATATGTACCACTTTTTTGCAACGCAAGCGACTATTATATACAATGAAACATATTCGTTGCGACATAGACGGGCTATTGCAACCATCATATAAAGAGTTGCAATATCACCTTAGTATTGCAACGACAATAAACTTGCCCACAACGCAAATCAAATCGTGGCAACAGGAATCACTTATTGCAACCATTCAATAATTTGTTGCGATAACACTTACTTTTCGCAACGATCTCCATACTTAGGGCCACGAAACAATCTTCGTGGCAAAAATCCAATCTATCGCAACCAAAAGTGAAAATCGTTGCGATAACAACCCTTGTTGCAACCAAATCTCGCCATTGCGACAAAAAAGCGTGGCATAAGAGTCAGAAGTTAGTAGTGATTTCTAAATATATTAGAAGATTTAGAGACATAAGAAACCGATATTTTAGTTTGACTCTTTCTGATAAAGATTTGGTTAATTTGGCTTACTCTAGTTTGCTTGAATACTTGAAAGAAAAACTAGATGGTCATAGTTTCTTATATGTAAGCCAATTACTTCAAAAAGCTCTGGTTCAAGAAAGCGGAGCTATAGAAGCCAAGATCTCACAAAAAATTAAGTTTGGTCATCCCCATGTTAATATAGCTGATCATAAGATTGAATCTTTGGACGATGAGACAATGGATGTGTATGCTACCAAATGGGCTTGGTCTTCTAAGTTTAAACCATTCATTTGCTCTGCCCTTAAGCTGGTTGGTTATAAAAATCGGCATGAGGAAGTAAAATTTACATTTAATATGGTCAAATACGATAAGATATTTGACTATTTAATAGAAAACAAACAAATCAAATTGTCGCAAGGCCATGTCATACCACTGCCGGAGGAATTAAAGCAGCGAGCATATTCTAAGTGGCACAATTCCTATTCTCATGCCACTAATAATTGCAATGTATTTCATAGACAAGTGCAATCGGCTATTAATGAAGGATGGTTGACATTTACGAAAATGCAAATAGACAAGCTACCTTTTCCTATACACACCATTGAGGTGCAAGAGAAGAAGAACCCCAATGGCAAGGAGGAGACCACATTGAAGACTTTAGTGTTCGGAGGCAAGACGACAAGCCAAAGGCTCCAAAAAATAACAAGCATCTAAAGAGATTGAGATCGCCTGTCAAGCAAAGTGGGAGACGAGCAAGGATGAATCTTTAGCAATATCCTTCTTCTTCTTCATGGTTTTACTCTTGGTATGGACCATGGAATTTCAATGGTACGTGGATGATGCCTACTTATATGCAATGTTATTATCCATTATGGGCATTACCTCAGCAACCGATTTTGAATAATCAACCACACTCATCTCATAGCCAGTCGAGACAAAAGAATCGGTAGCAAAAAAATCAACACAAAAAAGTGGTGAGACAAGAGTGGAGGCCAAAGAAAAGGCAACAATATTTGAACAAGAGGCGGCTTCTCTAAGTAGAATTATTTCATCGCTGCTAAAATATAGCCTTGGAAGCATTCATGGCTGGTATTGGTGAATATCGTCCTTAGTTAACTATGTGCTTATTGCTTTTCGGCATCTCAAATTTGCCAAAAAAGGACGGGGCATGTGTTGACACCCAAATTTGGTATCATGGAAAATATATAGAAAAGGGGAGCCAAATTTGGAAAAGAGAACTGAGCCCATTGGGCACCGATCGGACTGGCGGGATGTGGCCGGTCAACTAGATAGCCTGATGGTCGAACCGGTAGTTAGAGACCGACTCCGGTTAGAGTTTTTCTCGTGTTTCCTTGCTTGAGGCATTTTGAGAATCCTAGTTGATCTCTAAACCTAATAGGTCATGGAGAAGGCCCTGTAGATGCAAGACCACCCTTCCTATAATTATAGGGGTCAAGGCCGATTGGAACATCAACCAATTAATCGTCAAAATCAATCTATTATCTATATCCTCTATATTCTACATCTCCTTCCTTCTTTCTTCCTGTATCCCAAGTCTATTCACCTCCAATCCCTAATTGTTCGTCATCTCTCGTCTTTACAGCGTTTGACTATGTCCTCGCTGTCTGGCCGAGCCTAGGACAAACCAACGCACGTTCACCCCGACGGGTCCCTCCCGAGTGATCGTTCGACGGCATCTACCCCCTGCGGTGGCGCGTCTCTTAGTGCCGCTGTGGGGTGTAAACAAGGTGCTCAAGTGTGTGGTGTGACACGTTTTTGCGCCAACAGTAACCCACATATGTGATGGGCATATGTCCCATTATTGCTCGTTGGTAAGTGATGTTAAGACATCATATGTGATGGATTAGTGCCCGTCAGTGGTAACCATTACCTGTGACGGGTGGTAGTTACCATCCGTCTGTCGGCCCTCAGTTTTGAGAACCAGAAACCATTGTGTTTTCCTATATCAATCTCTAGATCAATAGTTGGTACACACAAAACATAGCTAGCTCATAACATAGAACAAATTGAAATAAGAATAAAGGAGCTTATACCTTTATTAAGGCCGAAATGGCCGTACCCTATCAGAGTAACAACAATTGAAAATGAGTAGTGGTAGGGTCCAATCGTCATGCCCACAGGTAGATGACTGGGACCACGACCTAGCCAACTAGCACTCCGTCCATCCTGCTAAGTATGCTAATCATACAAGTAAGGTCTTCTCTTCTGGCTGTTCTTCTGCTAAACATAGTAATTGAGCAATCATGAGTATATAGGTACTGAGCAAGCCACCACACAAATATGCTTATCATGCATAGAGTATTCAAGGAGAAGCTAAGGTTATTTTGCGTAAAGCCAATTTTGAGAACCATTTCATAAATACTTATAACTTAGCAGGATAGACTTAAAATAGTTTTAATATCATAATGTTTGTTCAACAAATGTTTTATCCGCCAATCCTAAGACCGTCTCGGGAATGACTTGCCACTGCTAATCATGCAGTTTCTACAACTCATTGTCCTATTGCCTCCTAAAGAACAATAGCCACAGCCATCCAAATCATCACCATCCAATAATCCCAACCATCCATTAACCAATTTAAGAAAATTATGAGCCTAGTCAAGAGTAGTACACGTCCCGACGCTCAATTAACTGTGAGTACGGCTATTCGAATGGATTAATTTAATTATACTGCAGTGGATGTACGCTTTACCCGCACTCCGGTTTTTTAGACTCTCTACGGTTGCGGTACTCTCTCCATGGACTATCAACCCTCATACACCCTCTAGCACACCAACCCACCTTACCAGTGGTGAGAGGAGTTCTGGGCCCGAGATCGTAAGGGGATAATACTATATATAGATGCATTTTAAGTTCGACGTCGTTTATCATCACAATATCTCAATACTTCACAACAATTCGCAATCCACGTGCAGAACCAACCGATGACTAGGGTACCGCCCCCGCATAGAAGTCATAATCCACCAAGTCTATACCCATTCGAGAAATGCAGTCGTACTCAATTCGTTTCCCCCAAAGCTTCTTGGCTTGGTCCTTAATTGACCAGGGTCGGCGCTTACCGTTCTCAGAACCACCCAATTTCTTTCATGCCGCCTTGGTCAAAATAAGTTTTTCCTTGCTTTGGTTTTCGCAAACAGTTGTCATTATTCGCGTGTGATGGCAATATATGTCTCCGCCCTCACCAATCACTATAACCCTAGTGATTGCCCAATCAATCGTCCAATTTTATTTAAGACATGAGGGAGGGCGATTCAATCACCCAGGTGCAACTAGGTATGGCTAAGCATTGCTTACTAATATAATTAGGGACTCGATTAATATCATGGCATCAACGAATAAGTTACTTAATACAAGGGTGGCATAATCAATAATTGGGATCACATTTTAAACATAACATGCAATTTATTTCACAAACAAATAAGTTTACAAACTAGGATTAATATGCTCAGGGAGGGGGATGTGATAACTTACCTTGCTCAAGGTGGTCGATTATCAAATTGCTCTTACACTGAATCTCGATCAAACCTTCTCCTCCTCGGGGCGTGTTCACATTCCTTGCCACTATACCGATCACACCAACTAGATGTGAGAGAATACAAGAGAAGGTTTAGTTTAGCCTATCGGCTCAGGCCAAGGGTAGCTAACTTCTTAGGTCTAAGGCTGACTAAGAAGCTAGGGTTTCTAAGGTGGGTGGCGATCGAGGGGCTAGGGGTGATTGGGTGGTCAAGCTACTATCCATAGGTTAGACCACTGGCTTGGCATGGGGTAGGTGAGTCATAACCTATCTTTGAGTTGGCTTAGCTAGGTTAGTTATAGGATTACTAACACAAAGAGGCCCATATCAGGACTTGACCTCACAAGTTTTGTTGTTTGTTTGCATCTAAGTGCATGTAGTTTATTTGTTAATTTATGAGCCACTTTCCTAGTTGAACTGCTTTGTGGTTTTATAGGTTTAATCCTTTTGTGGGGATCAGTCTTGTGGAGTTCTCCTATATTGTATTTAATCGACGAAACAATTTGATAGTGAAAGCAGTTTAGAATCTGAATGTTATCTTTATTTCAAGATTTATGATCAACTTTTGTGTATACACATTATTAGGGCTGTGATTGCTTGGGAAAGGAGAAATTTTATTCTAGAAGTTACCTAAGCACGCTACTTTGACTTATAACTTAGGCATAAGAATTTCCCTTCTTGTTTATGTGAGTATACAAAGTGGTTTTATAGTTTATCAGGTTTATTTGGTAATTCATTTAAGCCTTTATCACATTTTGATTTCAAGGTTCACCTATGTTACTTGGTTAAAAATATGTGTTAGCACATTTTGGAGACATTATTAATGTCCGCCTAAAAACAAAATTTTAGTATAAGAACTATTTAGATCTTTCCTATTAACTTAGAAATTAAGTGTTATGGTAGTGTTTTGTAAATTTTATGGTTTATAGGCTTTATTTCCACTATTATGTTGGGTCCAGAATGTAGAGCTTGAATTTATAAAATTTTAGAGCCAAGTTTCACTCGATTTAAACTTTTTTAAATTAGTTATGAATTTTTGAAGATTAGTTTAGATTTCTCTTTGTTGAAATAAAGACTTGAGCTATTTTATTTGTCTTACGAATTCTTTTTCTTAAGAGAAAAATGTTCTGTGGCTGACAGTTGGGGCGCAGGTTGACTCCCACCGGGTCAAGCTGACTGGGAGGTAGCCTGGGCCCACTTATCTGCGACTCAGGGGTTAAAAAAGATTTTAAATAGATTTTTAAGGCAGTGGGTCCACATGTCGTACTAACATATTAAGGATTTTAGTTTTCTTAATCTTTATCACTAAAGAACATGGCCCACATGTCAGTCTCCTGCAAGGGGAGGAATTAATCCCCTCCCGTTTTCTCCTCTCTCTCTCTCTCTCGCTCATCCCCTTTTCACCCGAGGTGAAGCGAGCGCTCGGCTTGCCGGCGTGGGAGCCCAGCGGCGGCCTAGAGTGTCTTGCCAGCCCACGCGGCACCGAACCTCTCCGGCAGCAAGTCCGAGGGTGTCGATTGCGGGGAAAAAGTGCGACGTTCTGTGTTCCATGCCGGTGGCTGCGGGCAGGAAGTAGGCGAGACGGCGGCGCTTCGATTCTGGAGACGGTGGCGCAATCGGAGGGGACAAGTCCCGGAGGGAGAGGAGCTAGCGAGCGGAGGGATTCTCCTTGTGGCGGCCTGCAGGCACATGCCGTGGGTTGTGGTCGGGGCAGGGTCCAAGCAGAGCCAGGGCGATATCGGGAGTGCGAGCGGCGTCGTCCTCGGTTCTTGGTCAGCGCCGTAGGGACGACCTGTTCTCCCTCCCGCTTCCCTGAGGTTTTGCTCGGGCCAGGGATCTCGGGGCTAACGGAGATGAGCCGAGGCGGCTTGGCATGGTGAGGTTGGCGGCATGGCGATAGGGAGCGCAGCCGAGCGTGATTCTCCTTGCTCCGGCTTGGGTCCCAACTAGGATTGGTGGGCGGCAAGGTGGCTTCGGTGAGAGCGGGGTGTGGAGGGCGGCGAGGTGCGCTAGAAGGTGGGCTCGGCGCTGCCCTTTATAGGCGCGGGCCTCGGTGTCCAAGCCCCGTTCGGTCCGGCGGTTCAAGGGCGGTGGCGAGGACGGCGGGGCAGGTACGCGGTGGCAGCAAGTGGGAGAGGGCAAGGTACCGTCCTGGGAGGCGGCAGGGGAACCGTTGACCCCCTGGCGGTCCGAAGGCCGAGCCCGGCGTTGATGCGGAGGGTTGTGCTTGTCGCGGTGCTGGTGGCGCGATGTGGATGGCACGATGCGGCGTGCATCCTTGCCGGCACGATCCGCGGCGAGGCGCATGGCTCGGCGTGGCCGAGCGGCGAGGTGTCGGCCTGCGTGGTCCTTGCGCGGGTGTTTCGGGAGTGTCGGTGGGTTGACGGCAGGACAGCGGCCGCTACGGTAGCGATGGGGACGCGCGGTGAGGTTCGGTGAAGTTTGGCCGTCGCGATGGAGAATGGCGGCGGCGGTGGGCGTAGCAGGGCGATGTGGCCTGCCTCGGTCTCGCCCTATATAGCGCCTTGGGCTGGCCGGCTTGCTGGTTGGGGAGAAGAGGCCGGGACGAGGATGGAGAAATGGGGGTCGGCCTGGCTTGGGCGTGGCCCGACCTTGGCTGTGCCGACACTGCTTGGTCCGGCTGGCCGATGGGCTGGGCCAAAAGAAGAATTTTGAGGCCCAAAAAAGAGGGAAATTTGAGAAAAGAAATTTGAGGGAGAGTTTTCCATTTTGAGAAGGTTTATCCAAGAGGTGTTAAATTTGGAAATGGATGATTTCAATCTCAAATTACATTATGAAGCCTGATTTCGATTTCCCCATAGGCATCTGAGGGTTCAAATTTGAATTTGGACTCTCTTATTCTTGGAGAAGGATAGCTTATTTATTTATTGTGTTTTATTCAATTTGGCTATTGTATATATGGGGAGACAAATATTTTGCCATGTTTTGGGGAAGTTTTATTTAAATAGTTTTGTGATTTAAGGTCCTTTAATCCCCCCAGTGCTTTGTACTTGATTTTATTCGAAGATTAGTGAAGGTAATTCATAGGTTGGAAATTAAATTACCATTTAGTCTCCACTTGTAATTCATAGGTTGTAACTAGTCCATTTTATTATTTGACTCGTGGTGGTTGAAATTAAATTAGCATTTTAACCTCCACTTTAATTTATGGATTGGGGGTTAGTTCCTGTCTATTAAACATATGATGAGCCTTTTCTTGTAGTGGGTTATAAATTATTTCTAGCTATTGAGACAAACTTTGAAATTGGACTTGGGTTGATGGTTAGTCTATTTGGCTCGACTTTTAGTCGCTTACAAGCAAGGAAACCAAGGAAACCAAAGACACGATATGATACAAAAAGTTTTAAAAAGTTCATAATTTTAAGTATTTTTCTTAACCGGATTTTTCAGAGTGTAACACCATCATAGTCTCATAGATGAGCCCCTACTACCCATCGCTGATTAGTCATTTATGATGGGGTGGTACTTATAATCACAGGAGTGTGGTTCATCGATGACAGGTGGAATTACAGCCCGTTAGTGGTGATTTATCTATGACGGGTCGTTGGCACCACCCGCTACTTATGAGGTTTCTATTTTTCGTTTTATTATCTAGCCTTAGGTATTTGTTAGTCATGTCCTCTGAAAAATAGCTAGCAGATCAATGACAGTTCTTCTTTTCAAGGAGATCACATACATTTCACATAACAGATCTCAATGGTTCAGAACTTCCATATACATCCACATAAATTTTTACATATCACATGCATTATCTCCATCGTTTACCCTTTAGCTTATAAGCCATAGGCAAAATTTGAATTTTAAAACTTAATTTTAGGATTTTTTTTGTCGTAGTTTATTTTTCAACATTTGCTTTTAAATCGCTAAGGACATATGCATAGAAGTTGTACTCACAAATTTTTTTATTCGCTGATAATAGCATAAACGAAACGATGGCATACACTTCACATAATCACATATACTCAAAGCACATTGCAGAAATATATATCACCTTGGGAGTCATCAATGAAGCAAGTCGGACGCAAGCCTTATCAATTAATTGAACAGAAACATCAAGTAATTAGTGCAAAGTTAAAAAAAATAAAGAGATATATAGTCGCCCCGTTCTGTTTATAGCTTAGTAGCAATTTAGAAAGAGGAGCATTGGAAGATTGTAAATCCCCAATGTTTTCCAAAATTAGGAACCCTAATCAGAAACCCTAATTTCGCCAATCCTAGACTAAGAAAACCCTAAACCCCATAAAACCTTAGCATATCGGGCTAACGAACTTACCGATCCATTTGGAGTTCGCTCCTGTAGTGCCGCGCGTGGCATCACTACACCACGGGTAACAGTGACCTAACACAAACAAACTTATTATGATTACAAACGTGTACAACATAATTTTATTTCAAGGTGGTATCAGTATCTTCCTTTAATCATCCATGTGAGTGGATTTAACATGTACAACCAAATTGCCTTGTACAACTAAAATTATCTTTGTCTATTACAATACGTGGGTATTTTGCTAGTACAAGAAAAACTCAATCATCTGATGATCTAGATGATCCCTTGTTCCCTTTAATGATTATTACATTGGCAGTAAAATACATCGGTATATCATAAGATTGGAAACTTGGACATATGGCTACTTCGTAGAGAAGGTATATATTTTTTCAGCAAAAGGCAGGAGCTCTGCCACTTTATGTTAAGAATATATTGAGGTGAGAAAAGTGCTGCATAACAGGGATTAAGGATTACAGGTGAAAAATGCGAGACCGCCTCGGAGAAACTGAAAGCATAGGCATGTGGTATTAAGAGCTAATTCGCGTTGGATTGATGTCTTAAACTACTAGAGCAGCTACTTGTAGAGAAGGTATATAGGACTACTTTTTACTCTTGCCAGGTCACAAGCTAGGCATGAGATTAACAAATGAAATTTCCAAGAATTTTCGTTTTCATAAGATGACAAGAGATATACGTGCCATACCTAATACAACATGTAAATATAATTACCCAAAATATACGGTCCACATACGTATTTAAGGATTCTTCTAAGGGATTGTTTGAAGGCGAGGAAAAACATAACTCTAAGGAAGTGTTTTAAGGTGAGAGAAAAGAAATAAGAAGAAAATCACGCAAAACGAGATAAGTCATTAGCGTATGACTAATTAGGTTTTTAATTATTACAAACTTGAAAAATTAATTTATTTGATTTTTTAGAGCAACTGTTATATAGAAAATTTTTTTAAAAACGCACTATTCAGTAGTTCAGGAAACACGCTTACATAAATCGAGGGAGTTTTCTCCCCCTTCCGCCTAAGGATATATCCAATGGACTATTACGATAAAAGACAGTAGCCATCATCCTCAGTTGGCTATAGCGTAAAAATTAAGGCAACAATGACTTGCACTCAATTTTCCGAGTCTCCCCTGTTGACTAGCCCAACAGCCATCCTCTTTATTGGAATTGGAATAACCAATCCATCCTCCGTCCTGGCCTCTCCTGCGATCTGCTGTTAAATGCTACTAGTTGGCACCAAGTTCTCAGCAAGTAGATCGAGCTTCTAGCAGCCATGGCAGCCAAAACAAGCACAAGCTTCTCATCATGCTTTACCTTCCTGAAGGAAGCCCTAATCCTCCCAATGCAGAACCCCAAGCTCTTTATACCCGTCTTCCTCCTCCTCGCGCTCCCTATTTTTCTTGTCCTCGCCGCCAATGTCGTCTTCGAGCAGCCACTCAGCATGGAAATAGCCCAACTTGCAATCAAGCTCCAGAACACCGACCCCTCCAGCGCCGAGTACCGTAGGATCCTGGAGGAGGTGAAACGTGACGTCGCACAGCTCGTCGTCATTGCCATCGCCGTCACGCTCGTCACTTTGGTGCTCGGCTTCGTCAACCGGTGCGTCGCGCCTTTCGCGGCCTCCTCCACCTACTCCGGCGACCGCTACTCGCTCCCGGAGCTCGTCCGCAAGGTCATGAAGGGGAATCTGAAGGGCCCCCTCATAACCATCGCCATGGTCAGCGTACTTCAGGTCACATCCATGGTGCTCCTGGGTAAGCTACTCTATTCCGCCATGCAACAACACTCCAAGATGCAAGGTGTCCTCTTCATCATCGGTTTCCTAGCCTTCCTCTACTTCAACGTCGTCGGCATGGTGAGCGTCGCCGTGTCGGTGGCCAACACGGAGTGCCGCGGGATCCGTGCGCTCCGGCGGGCGTGGCGGCTCATGATGCGGGTGAGGAGGAAGGAGGGCCTCGTGCTGGCGGTCGTCGTCTGCCTCCTGCCGGTAGCTCTTGAGCCGCTCAACCTGATCGCTGTTGCGTACACGAAGAAGAACATGGCACTGGGGCTGTGCCTCCTGGTCATGTATGCTCTGCTGTCTGGTGCAGAGCAGCTGTTTTACATTGCAGCAGCCACGGTGTACTACTTCCAAGCAACGGACAGCAAGGATGAGGCCATGGCTTATGCATATGCCAAGATCCCTACCGGTGAAGCAAATTGCTGATTGATCAAGTGTAAAAAAAAATAAGCTTATTAATATGTGTGCCATTTCGCAATGGTATACATGTGTATAACGTAATGATGTGTGTGCAACCGTTGCAGACAATTGTTGCGTTTAATATAGTCCCTTCAGTCACAAATAAGTATTGTTTTAGAATCTGCGTAGTCAACGTAGGCTAGCGTTGACGACCTTATATATTTTTGAAATATTGGTTTTTGGGCATATAAAAATGCAACTTCCAATTCCTATATTCTACTATGTATATCAAAATATATAAAAACGCAACAGGACATAGAACTGCTACCCTGATTGGGCCCCGAAAACCCTGTATGAAAATCTGGGTCTCTGAGTCCTTGCCTTTATGCAAACGATCCTAAATAGACTCAAACACTAGTTCTGAAAATAATCGTGGCCACGTTGCTTCATATTTTATTAAGTCTCAATCGAATGCCTAGGCCATTGGATGCAAATACAACACTTGTTCTCGTGTTCTAGCGTCGATGAGGCTAATTAGGGAGCAAGTCAAGCCTTTTTCCAACTATTCTTTAAATTTTCCATGTCTTTCATGGGCCAAGTTGATCAAAAGATAAAGCTCCCAACGCTTTGGAATCCAATTGAAACAACATTGACTTCAAGTTTCCCTAATATTTGTGCACAACCTACGTTTTGTGTGTTCTTGGACCTCATGAAAAGCTTATCTCAACTCTTTCCAATGGATCCTACTCCATCTGCAAATTCATTTCAAGCTGCTAGAAATGCCAAAACAAGATGTTGCACTACCTATGATGGCTTCGGGCCTTATAACTTTACTAGTAATCGTGCACGTATCACAACACAGGTAGAGGCTGATATGAGTTAAACCATATATATTGCTGGACTAAACATATCATATTACAAGCAGTAGTTTTATTATTTTATGAACCATATTAATCATGGTAGAAAATGCTTTATATTGTCGTTTTGTTTTCAAAATATCCCACTTTACTTTAAGTTCTTCCTTTTACCTGCATATTCAGTGTGCACATGGAATCTACTCGTTAAAAAAAATTCTCACAGAATCCATGTTGCTGTAGAATGACGTTCTCTTCTAAGTAAATTAAGAACTGCAATACAGTTTCTCTCTCCTATCCTAATACAAATCAATTAGGAGAAAAATAATGGTATTTATAATATGCATAAATGTAAGCTGTGATAGAAGTTAATTGAAACATGTTGCAATCCTTCAAATTTCACTATACAAAAATCTACACAGGAAATCATGTCCATTTCACAAACCAAACGGCTAAAAACTTATCTCAAGATGACTGTGTACACTCAAATGGGAGGTAGGACTCTACAATATGGCAAAAGATGGAATGTTTAAAACCACATGTACAATCTAACAAAAGATGGAGGGATTTTACACAGATATACACAACTTTGCAATAAAAGAAACAGACACATGGCATCATGTGCCATGTATCTCAGTATAGTAAGAAAAAATCAAAACGGCCAAGCAGAAGCACAATTTTTTAAGAACAAATTAACACACATGTGCTTCCGTAGACCATGATTGTAATGTGGCTCTATGAGAAAACATCAAACAATAGTTTCCATAGTTCCTAATTTCTATCATTCACAAATGGATCGCATTACAACATAGCTGTTATATCTTCTAAGTGCAGAAATTCATAATCAATATAATCCTATAAAAATTGTCATTGAGTCAAGGATCACGTAAAACTTTATCTTGACACACCACCTCTGATCTGCCAAGGATATGCATAAAAAAAATTTAATTCTATAGATAGTAATAGGAGCAAGGACAACTCAATCCTCGTAATATAATGTGTCCAGTGAATCCATCTCGGTTGTTGGCATACACAGCAGCAGGTTTACTAAAGCATGGAAAGAAATTCAAAGCAATTAGTGAGCCGCACATGCAGCTTAAAAATTCAAAGTTCAACAAAGTTCAGTGGATTTACTGTAGCAATGAGGTGAAATCATAATGTATCGAAATCCAAAAAATTTAGAATACGTACGCATATCATTACCGACAATATAATGACAAATAAAGGAGCGACAATATAATGACAAAAAAAAGAGTAATCAGGATTAGGCGTGATCTATAGTTGGAAAAAAACCCAAAAATTTTCAATGATTAGACAACCAAGAAAAAAAAATTAAGGATGTCCCGCACATTTTTTTTGACAGAAAAAGATGGTGTGCACTTCCAAACTCAAGGGGCAAAAATCAAGATTTAATAATACGATGAACCAACAAGAAAGATCTTTCAGCTGTTGAGACTGCAGAGATGAACAGAACAACAAATATATCAACTTCTTTTTATATAATAAACAAATATATCAACTAAACACAAGCTTTTGAGCAGGTTTGTGATCCCAATCCAAAAGGGATGGGCATATAAATTTGAATCTTCGCTCCGACGAGTGAGCCAAAGAAAATAAAATTCAGAATTAGAGAGAACATCATTACAATTCACAATCATAGATGGATCTGGAGGCTAAACATCTCGGAGGGCAAAGTAAACATCTCGGAGGAGGGAAGCTACCTGGTTTGCCATCCTGCCCCGACCATCACCATTTTGGCATTCTTGTCATGGGTGAATCTGTATAAGAAAAAAATGGCATGAACATGCAGGTACAAGCTGCTCCTAACTATCACCGTTGTCTCCATTGATGATTCAGTAGAGAAGAATCACTTGCATGTAAATAGCAATACCATGTAATCTCACCATTGGGAATTAAAGGAAGAGACAAGAACCTCATATAACAGCCAAAAAGAATAGATTTACTATCCTGACGGCTTGCACATGTTCATCTCATATCCAAAATATACTTTGTTTAAGAAATGAGTTGTCATACCTGCAATTTAAAAAATATTAAATTTGTTAGGTTGAGCTTTAAAATTATAATAAGCAAGTACATATTCTGGATTTTCAATTGATACAGTAGCACATAGGAGTTTTTCAACAGAGTTTATAAATTAGCTTGGTTAAAAATAGATTGTAGTGAGGTACACAGAAGGGTACACTCAAATTACTGCAGATAAAAGGAGCATCCACATTGATTTGTACAGTTCTGAATCATTGCTTGCATGGTCACAAATAACGTAGATTCTTGGTACAAAGCGGATATACTAATATGAACCTTTACAGGTATATATTTCTTTAACTATGTGAGTATACGAAAAGTCTATTGCAGTAAGCACAATATAATGTACCATCTTTGTTGAAAAAGGAAAATAAGTAAAGCACGATATCCGTATGAAAATCATTAAAAAATAAGACTGACTTAATATACTAATATTAGTTAACATATTCTGACAGCAACATTATGAAATATATTAAGAGGTAAAAATTAATTCAACAGGAACAAAATATGACCTTGTAATGACACATAGATATGGTTCACAAATAAAATGCCAAACCAAATTTCAGTATAGCCACAAAATGCGCTAGGAAATATTGTTTGCTGGAGTTTTTAATCATAAGAAAGCACTACATATGGTAGGCACCCCTAATAAATCACAAAGCAAACAGAAATTAGCTGGAATGTATGACCGATAAAGGGAGATCAGGAGAAAGAGACAGAGGGCTTTAGAGTGGAGTAAAATAAATTAGCGGCACAGAGAGTTAAGAGTGGATCGAAGGAAAAAAAATATGGCACTAAATGCATTACCAAATGCAGTCACCTTAAGCAATTTCCTAATTATTCTGTGCTCTTTCATGCCCATAGCATGAAGCCATGAACCCAAGGCACACTGCACAACTTGATGCTTGGGTTAGCATCTTGAGTACCCAGGTAAGGCCAAACCCCCCATGTCGATACATCTGTATGCATCCACATACAGAATATTACGGTCCAAGTTCAATAACCCAGCTAATAATGCGATCAAAATCTGCATAGAAAAATTGTGCTTTAAATGAGATAATGCTACAGTATAACCCCATGAAAAAAAGACTGCAGTATAATTTCCTTCCATCTCTGGTGTATAGACCTTTAGAACTGAAAAATAAATAAATATACTCAACACAATTTAAAAGGTACAATGGTCTTAATGTGATGAAGTCAAGTGGCAAAACAGATTAGAAAATGAAATAAAATATGGTGTGTATTTACCTGTCCTCACAGCCGATTCAGATGTAGAGCTTCCTGCGTTGCCCATTGAAGTAGGCGAGGCGAGAAGATGAGTGACCTGAATTACATACATCGCATAATTGGCATAATTATTAAGAAGTCAATTGGTTGGGATAATAACACGCAACAAAATAGAGATGGGCACTGGGTGGAGCTCAAGATTTTTTAAAGGAAACTGATCATCATGATGAAGGGAATGCCTTGCTTGGGTTTAAAAATGCTCATAGTCTTGTCACCCCAAGTTTATTTGAAAACTGTAAATAGGATCCCCATTCTCTCGCTCGATGCAAACATTGAAATACAGAAGAAAATTTAAACCCTTCTAGCAAAATAGAGAACGTGTAGGCAAAATAGAGTATGTGTAGGCAAAATAAACTTTTCATTGGTTGATCGTACCAAGAAAAAGGAATGAACTGGAAGAAAGAAGAGATCAAACCCACCCTATGCCCTTGCATTCAAAACAACGAAAGTAAAAGCCTGGGACTCCAGAGCAAAAAAAGGGTCACGTGCATTACCTTGCCTAGTGCCAACACTGACTGCGCCATCCAGTTTGAAGAACAAAGAAAGTAAATGAATAATCGCCATCAAGAAGTCCATATTATCCATATTTACCCTGTACTTATCAATAAAAAAAGATCGGTACAAAAATAAATATGATTTTCATTAAAGTTGTAGTTCTTATTAGGAGGCATGTTATGTGAGATTAAATAAGGCATGTTATGCGCGAGAAGTGAGCTCGAACAACACACAAAGTACATTTAGCTATACATCTATGAAACGTGCAGACATTTAGCATCTAGGTACAAATAATCTCACTTCATCTACTTGTGCGTTTGAGGGAAATGCATACCAATTTGGTTGGAATTCAACTATTTCATACACATATGTATACAAACATACAAGAAAGAGATGCACAACGGGTGAATTTTTCAATCGTGCTTTGATTCATTGATTCCCCTAACATAGCATTATTCAGTGACTTCAGGTGCTAACGCGGCATTGGAAACACATATAGAGATCCTTAAAGATTAAATGCCCTTGGATAAACCATGCAACAACTGAACTTGAATATTCATAATGCAGGAAAAACAGTGACAACAAACAAGAAGCAAACTCACCTCAAGCGCATCGACAGTGAGCAGCAGTATAGTGATTTTCTCAGTGAACCTTTGGCGCTCTTCATGGTCATGTGCCATGCGACACCTGTAAGAGATGTTATAGAACAGGGACCTGATGTCCTTTAGGTTAGCCTTTGTCACAGCCAGATCATACAGGCAGCGAAGCACCTGTGAACGGTGGGCCAGGTGAGCCCTGTAGTTCAACTGGATCAGCAATGCCGCATCCTGTGGGGACAGATCCTTCTTCTTTGTCTTGCCATTGCCCATGGCAAAAGCCTTTGAACAAGGAAAAAAATGCAGTATGGTTAGCATAATTCATTGGGGTTGCATCATGCCAAATCGAAGTAAAATGTATTAAATTAGTATAGCATGTAGATATAATCTGATCTTGAAGGGAATGCAATGCATACCCAAATGGTTCGGAATATTTGTAGCTCATACCTACAGGACAACGATGCTAGCAAAACAAACCTCCAAACTGGAGAGATTGGATATCAACTTGAGAGGACATGAGGACAGTCACAGAGATACAACAGGTAGAATTGTGGTGGCAATATTCTTAATTTGGCCATTATATAACACCATCCATATTCATGACAGAATCAATAAAATTATGAATTTTTGTTTATAACTATGCCCTACATCAAAGTTAAATGGTGCTCTTGGTCGCTCTAGTTGTTGTGGAGTTGTGGGTCTGTTCCATTTTAGAACTGTCAGCAGGTCGGTTGTAATTTTTGCTATCCCCTATCGCTAGCTGGAAATACCAGCATTGAAAACTCCCACATTATGGATGTCAGATAATTTATCTAACATAGGTAGATTATTGCAAATGAGCAGAATCAGTTCTTCGCTAACTAATAACTCTTTCCATATTATGATCACTACAAAAGCACCGATGCACATCTGGTTTGTACTTTGCAGACATTATTACATTTTCAAAACCCCTTTACAAATATAATATTTCTGGAAAATAATCCCATAAAATTCCGATCTTTGATGAAACCATGAAAACATGTAAAAAATACCTGAAACCAGCAAAGGAAAAGATGGTGGTAATAGCGACGCATCCGGCGGTGTTCTCCTCAGGGGGATCTCCTTGATCTTTGACGGAGACGGGGCATTTCTTCTCCTCCTTGATGACAGTCACGGTTGCTCCCTTGTTCTTCTTCTTATTCTTGTCCTCCTTGGCCTTGGTAGTCAGCTTCTTGTGATCCACGGCCTCATGGAGTTGCTCGTCGTCGTCGTTGCTGGCACTGAAGTCGTCCTAGGTGAGCGGCATGGACGGGGCTGCAGCGGGGGTTTGGGAAGCCGGCGGTGGGCTGCGCCGCGGGCGGCGGAGGCGAGGTGGAGGGCGCCTTGGGCGGAGTCCAGCGCGGAGGAGGTGAGAATGCCGAGAGGGGAGGCGTGGGCAATACCTTTGCTGTCGTCGAAGGGGAGGAACGGCTAGGCCATGGCAGTCGCCTGCTCTGCGTCGTGGCCCATGATCGGGAGTAGGATGAGAGGGGAGAGGAACGGCAACGTCGCACCAGAGGCAGAGACGGGGTCGTTCCATTGGCTCGCTTGCTCTACGGTAGGGAGGGCGGGCGGCGGCACACGGTGTGGAGTGCCGGTAGGTAGGGGGAGGAGATTGCATCGCGTCGCGGCGGGGCAGGACAGAGGCAGGGGCTCAGCAGCGGCAGCGCCTGAGGGGAAAAGAGGAGGAGATCACGAGCGCACGTTGGGTGGGGCTGCGCGACGCGATGTTACGCCGGCGGCGAAGGGGGAGGTATAGACGTTCAAATGGACCGTGTCCTGTCAGGCCGGTTCAGACATGGTGCTACAATAATTATGTCTAGGCTGGTTCGACACGGGTGGCCGTGGGTCGTGTCGGCACGGCCCGAGTAGCCGTGCCGTGCCTGGGCCAGTGGTGCGGCACGGCACGACCTGCGACTGTAGCGAGCCGGCATGGCCGGTCTGCTACAGTGTTCGCAACCAGTATTTTCAACAGTGTTTGCTACAGGTCTGTGGCTCCGGCGGCGGTGACAGCACCCCCACAACTACATTCCCCGGTGGTGGGGGAATCAGTGGCGGTTGCGGCCAGCGAGGAGACTTCGAGCTGGGGCTGGACAGCGGTGTGTGGTACAGAGAGAGGACGTAGAGGTCGGGTACCTAGATAAGGTCGGGCTTGCCCTGGCGATTCTTGGCCTCGGAGGAGTAGACGGCGAGGAGGACGGCCTCGAAGCTGGAGAGCGAGGAGGGGAGAGCGGGCGGCAGGCGGAGGAGGTATAGCGACGAGAGGAGCGGGAGGAATGTGAGCGCGGTGAGGAGGAGGTCGGGGTCCGGGGAGAGGAGTATGTCGTAGAGCCAGTGGCAGGCGGGGTCATCGGCGCCGACCCCCGACCGGAGCGTTGCGGAAAGCGCAGTGTAAGCGGCGGGGGACCGCAGCAGCGCACGGGCCGGGCGGTCGGAGTCGGCGAGCGCTACGATGTCGGAATCAGCCGGCGGTGGTAGGATAGAGGAGAGCGCGAGGATGCGGGACCGCGCCTGTGACACCGACTCCCACCAAGACAGGGTGGGTTGGACGCGGATGCCAAGGAGGAGTTCGACCGGGAGGTTGCTCCCGCGGCAGCCGGGGATGGAGGCATGGCCGGCGGCAACGAGGTCGAGGTGAGATTTGGGCGATCTCGAATCGATGGACCTTTCTGTCTCTCCCCTACTTCTCCAAGGGCTTTTGTGTAAATAAAGCACAAGCCTGAGGTGAGCACGGTTCTACAGTAAAGCCGTAGCGGATCGGGCCAGCCCAGGCACGGTGGGCCGCCGACGGGCCATGCTGGCATGGCACGGCCCACGACCTCGGCGGGCCGTGCTTGGGCCGGGGGGAGGCACACGAGCTGGCATGGCACGGCCCGCTACAGGGGCCGTGTCTAAACGAGCCGTGCCGTAGCGGGCTATGCCGGACCGTGCCTCGGGCCATGCCGGCCCGGTCCACCCGTTTGGCCTTGTATAGGGGAAGGCGAGGAGATAGAGGAGGGTGTCAAAGGAACAATTGCGTGTGGCGTGCGAGTACTGCGGCTCAGTGGTTGATGGGGAGGCGTGCATAGTGGAACGATGCGGAGGGCCGTGCGGAGGAGTCTGAAACGAATCTAAGCCACTGGATCTATAGTGGAGGAGCATGGAAAGAATCTGAGCCCTTAAAGGGAGAATCACTGTCAACACAAGGCTCTTTTTAAGCAGTATAAATTTAGGACAAGCACAAGCGGTGCCCAAGTTAAGTTGCACCCCAACCAGGTGGAGCATGACCCGATGGTTCTCTTGGCTGTCATCCCTTCTTAAATTGCTAGGTTCTATTTATATTAATGTTTAGTCATTGCTACTTTAGCATGTAAAGTGTGAGTCCACTAGATCGCCTATGTTACCATTTTCGGAACCTAACTTATCACGTGCTTTATTCCTATTTGTAATTTATAGTTTAAATTTAAATTAAAAATATTGCTCTATTGTAAAATCATTGTCATGATTAATATTTTGTGATGAATAATTGGCTTTACAAATGATTTATTTAATGAACATTTGTTAAAAAATATAAGTCGATGTTGGCGTGACTGTGTATGGCTAATGCGAGTCAAGTTGGGGAAGAACTTGTGCTCGGATATGGTTTCTTTGTTTTTGCATGGTAGGTGAGTCTTGAGGCCTTGGGAGTATTGCCGGTGATGGATTAGGAATCGACTTGGGAGAAGTTGATGTCCGGATGATCGAGAGATCACGTGGAATACTAAAGGCTAGAAATTAATGCACGTGGAGGTGAAGATTCCATATGGTATATAAGAGGAATTGTGTACATATAGAAAGAGGAGTCTATTTTGGATAGGAGTCCAAGTTTGGAAAGTTTGAGTCCTAGGAGGATTAGGAGTTGAGTCCTATTAGGATTAGGAGTTCTACTCCTACTTTATGTAGATGGTTTTTGGTATAAATAGACGAGGGGTTGAGCCTCTAGGGGTATCAACCTTTGAAGGAGAAAAGTTAGGGTTTAGTTTTGAGAGATAGAAGTGCTTTGTATGCATTTTGTAAACACATCTTGATGTAATAAAGTCGATCTACTTTGAAGAGCATCTTCGCTTTTTGTTTTTTTGGGTCCCGACGGTTCAACTGACAAGGGCGTGATAGTGACCAACGGGAGAACGGTGGTCAGAGTGACGGAAAGCCGGCGCACTTGTCACACCCTAAATTTTTTCCTTAAATAGAGCCACACAAAAATAATACCTAAGAAAATATCCCAAGAAAAATAATTTAAATTGGCTAAATGAATTAATTAAATGAGAAAATACAAAATAATAAATTACTATGGCTAGGTATATTTTTCTTATATTCCTTTTGCCAAAATATGTTAACAGGATTTTTATTGGAATTTTTAGAGCAGAGGAAGTATTTTTAATAAATCAAAAACCATTATCGGAATTAAATTGCACTGGAAAACATTTTTTTCCTTTTCTTTTCTCTCCCCTCCCGCTGGGCCGCCGGCCCAGCACTGTGCAGGCCTCCGCTCACGGCCCGTGCGCGCTGTCCTATGGAGCCCACCTGTCGGCCGCTCGCCCCGTTCCTTTTCTCGCCGACCCGTAGGGCCCACCCATCAGACCCCGGCCGCCTCGCTCTCTCGCCCTCCTGCTGACAGGGCGGGCCCGCCTGTCAGCTCCTTCGTCTTCCTTCATCCGGATAGGGCGGAGGTGAAATTTCCCCTCCGTCATTCGATCGACACCTCGCCTCGACTCCCCGCGCGCCCGTCCTTGGTTCAAACGGCGGTGGACTTGGTCCTCGCCCACTCCCCCACAATCTCCGGCGCCATCACCCACTCTCATGCAAGAATCGCGCGCACGACGCCGCGGCCGCCGCCCTCAAGACCGTGAAAATGGTGCCGCTACGGCCACGATCTCACCCGCCCAAGCTCTTAAAAACCTTTGTTGTCCCCTCCTCTTTCTTTCCCCTCTAACGCCAACGCTTCCCGAGCTTCCTAGCACCCCGCGCCACGTGATCCAGAGCCACTGCCGCGCTCTGCCGTGTCCAGTCATCTGCCGCTGCCGTTGTAGCTGCCGCCAGACTGTGCGCTCGTCACCACCAGCTCCGCCGCACTCGTGCAAAGCCAGGCCGCCGCATCCGAGGGCCTCTACGCCACTGGAGGTCCATTCTCGCCATCGTCCTCCTCGGTAAGCCGTTCCGCCGGCTTTTGGCCGTGCCTCCCCGTCAATTCACTAGGCCATTTCGGCCCTAATTCCTTCCTACATCTTCGCCAGGACCCCCTCAACCTCGTCCGCGCCTCCGTCGCCGGAGATCCTCGCCAGAATGCCGTTTTCACCATCGTCCCGTACCTCCGCCGCCGCCTATCACCTCGGTTCACCGCCGTTCGCCGCATTCTGATCATCGCAACCCCTCGGTGACTACCCCCTCGTCTTCCTCGCTCTATCACGCAGCTCGCCGCCATTCTCCGGGGGCCGGATGGTCGCCGACGGCGACCATCAGGCCGCTTGCCCCGCCACGGTGAGGCCGCGTCGGCGGGAACGAGCCCCCTTTCGTCTGGGGCCGTCTGATTGGCCTCTGGGCAGATCCGGGCCGGCCGCGTGGTGCCCCCACGGGCGCTCGCTTCCCTGCCGCGTCGGTGCCACCTAGGCGCCGCGTTGGCCCGTCGGCCGCCGTGGCTGCCACGTGGCCATTCCCCGCTGGGCCACGGTGAGTCCACCGTGCGCCGCTCCCCCGAGGTCACTGGTTGGTGGGGCCCGCTTGTCGGCACTGCCCCGGGTCTGGTGACGCAATAATTCATTTAATTGCGCAATAAATCACTTAGTAATTGATTTTACTTTGGAAATCGCAGTAAAACTTCAAAAATTCATAACTAATTCATACGAACTCCGATTAAGTCCATTCAAATTTCATTAAATCTAGAAAAATGCCAAAAATTCATTAAAAAAATTTTAGCTCATGTTTGACTGCCCACATGTACTTTTTTAATTGTTTGTGTGTTATCTATTATTGAATCCGATGCAGTCGACCCTCCCATTTACTACGAGGTTGTAGCCGAGTACGTCGAGCTAGAGCAAGGCAAGTCAGAGTGTAATTTTGATCATTTTGTACCTACCTTTTTGCTAAAATGCTTTGTCTATTTAAATAAATCTGCATGTTTTATTATTTCATGTGGTGTGGATTATAACCTTTATATAGATAAGACTATGCCCTAGTTATTGAACCGTGTCCCTTGTCACCTGGATAACAACATGATTAGAATTCTATTCTTAGGATGCTTAGCCATGCTCAGAAACTATTAGTTCACCTAGGAATTAAATATTATCATTTACATTCTTGGTTCGGCTCAATGTCAGAAAATAGAACTTTGGATATGTTACTATTAAAGTACTAAAATCTGACTCGAATGGTGGGCTATGGTTGCATGGTTTTGCTGGTCGCACCCATGGCAATTAAGGATCGGTTCACGAGAACCCCTTGGGCAATTAATCGTACTTTCCACAGGCCAGCGTGGGCAACGGCTGGGCTTGTAGCATTCTTCTCCCTCTCCTAGGCACCGATGGTGAGAATGGGCGTGATGGAGTTGGGTCAGCCCGGGGATGGGTTGATCGGCTTCCGGATCCATTGTGGCGCAAGGGGGGTAGCCTGGCCGATATGGTGTGCCCTATCGGTAGGTGCAACCTCAGCATGGTGTAGATGGTTAGGGAGAGGTTGCGTGAACGGTCCTGTCACAGTCTCTCGTGGGGTGTCGTGGTGACACATCGGCGCACGGGAACGTGCGTGGGGTTGTGTCTTGTGGGTACATTTGTACACCTCTGATCAGAGCCGCGCCCGTGGTTATGGGCATGTTGGTCAAGACTCATCGTGATTAGTCTCACCCTCACTTAATCAACTTGATTTAATGGAACTGGTATAGTTCAAGTGGATGGTTGGGCCTGGTTAACGTGGTGTAACATTGATCAGTGGAGGGTTAATATTGTTCAATTAATCAACCTTTTTAACATTTGGGAACTACTACTGTTTACAACTGCTTTTATGCAAATAAACCTCTAGCTTATCCTTGCCCCTATGCATTGAGCATATTTGTGGGTGTGTGATGAGGATTAGCCTAACTCTTCACATTCTTCATCTACTGCTGCGGCTCTAGATCCAAGTGTCGCCAATGCATATAGAGGACCTATCACACGAGCACGTGCACGGGAAATTCAAAACAAGGTGAATCAGTTCCTAAGTATTTTTAATTATTGTATTAGTGAGAATAGTTTGCTACCTAATAGTTGTACTGATGAGGACACTACTTCTTTGCTGCCAACCATGTCCTCTACTGCAGCCACACATCCAGAAATGATGCAAGGACCGATGACTCGAGCTCATGCACGTGAACTAAACTATGTCATGCTCCTAAGGAATGAGGGTCCAGAAGATGGCAACCAATAAATAGGTGCTACATCACCTTTCCTTAGGGCTAGAGCCATGTAATAAGTCTAGTTTAGACAAATTAGGAAAGGATAGGAGGAGATTTCGCCCTGCCATTATTGCTGGCCGAAATTCCCTCCCTCCATCCTATTTAGACCAGGCCGAGCCCCCTTTGTGCATGGGTTTTGCTTTGCTTTTGTTTAGCCCTTGTGCAAACAGATCTGTTCTTCAGTTGTGCCAGACGGCCACCTGTAAGACAGCCATTGTGAACCCCAATTTGAGAGTTTTTCTTTGCCTACATCTTGTTCTTGCTTGTTCTTCCATGGCATGCAGGAATTGAACTTCGTGTTTAGGTTGATCGTGCTTCGCAGCAAGGTCAATAACCATTTGGAGTTGGTTCAGCGATTGCTAAGGTGCACACGACTTGTTCGGTTGTAGTTGGATCGCGAGAGTCACCTCCTTTCCAATCACTCTCACTGAAAGATCGGGCACTCAGTCTCTATCAAGTGGTATCAGATTTTAGGTTGCTCGGTGAGATTTTATTGCTTTTCGTAGTAGTATTTCATTCCTACAGTCCACTTCAAAAGCCAAAAAAAAAAGAAGCGGAGTGCGTTTATCCTGTCCCATAACCCTTTGTGCCGTGCATTTTCTTTTAGTATTTTTGCATTTTGAGTTTGTGTTGCTTGGTCGTTCAAGTTGTTGATCCCGCAGCCGCCGTACATTAGTTTGTTGGCATCGCTAGCCCTCCTTGTTGCCCTCCCAACACCTTGCATTCCGAACCAGACACCATCTTTTGTTCCCATTTCTACCATTACTTAGATCCTCCTTCCATACAGGCAGGCAATCCTTTTCCAAATAGCACAAATTACTTTCCCATCTTTCATTTGCATCACAAGGAAACCAGCATGCAAAAAAAAAGTTCGGGTGCTTTACAAACATCAAAAAAGAAGAAGAAAGAGACAGCCGCACCTAATCTCTTGCGATAGAAAACCATCACTTTCTTTGCTGCCATACCACAAACTAGGAAGGGGATGATCTAGGTTACTCTGTGCTGAGTTCCCTTGTTTCTCTTTTAATTACCTTTTTACCCCTGGCCACCAAAACACCCAAAAAATTCCTTTCATCGTTTGAGACTAGCTGTTGCATATTGCTTGAGCTAGGGGCTGTTTGCACTGCATTTCATTTATCTTTGCAAGTGCCCCACGTCGTGCGAACAATCTGTGCCCTAACATCAGCTTCGAGTAGTCAGCTAGCGTCTCTCCTAGTACTTGATGTGAGATTTCTCCTTGCTTGCCTCAGGTCACATTTTTCTTTGCGCGCAAACCCACTGAACCTTTCTTACCTTGTTTATATCAGCAACTTATGGGCGTGCTTTGAACACTTATTCAACGTGCATTTACTGATTTGATTGTGCTAATCCTTGCTACCAAGTGCAACCTTTCCTACAGCTACACAGAATTTCTACAACGAACTGGTTTGTGTCACCTGGCAATCGCTCCATCCAATCTTCATAGGTTGTACCGCTGATTGCAGATCACCACTGCTCGTTTGGTAAGACTTAGTAAGAGTTCGATACCGGCTTGTGAGTGTGTGACCCCACATACATACATCCTATTAGCTGCAGGTCACATACGTGTGTTTTGTTTTCTGGTTTTCTTGTGACTAACCATGGCAGGAGATACTGTAGGATCGAAAGACAAGAATTAAGCCTACCAGAGGGGGGTGAATGGTAGGAACACCAAAAACCAAAATCTTTTGCAGAATAAAAGAAACCCTTAAACCTGGATGGAGTGCACCGGTCAAACTGTCTCTGTTGCGCCGGTCTAACCGTCGCGCCGCCGCCGCGCTCTTGTCGGATGAACTGCCAGAATTCAGAAGGATACACACTGAAGATGCTCTTCAAAGTAGATCAACTTTATTGCATCAAGATGTGTTTACAAAGTACACACAAAGCACTCCTCTCTTAAAACTAAACCCTAACTTTTCTCTCTTCCAAAAGTTATACATCTAGGGTCTCAATCCTTCATCTATTTATACCTAAAGCCTCCTATACAAAGTAGGAGTAGAACTCCTAGTCCCACTAGGACTCAAACCCTTAATTTCCTAGACAATCACAATTTACCAAAATTAGCCAACTCAGTCGGACTACTGTAGCATCCAACCGGATCACTGTAGCAGAAGCCGTTACTGTGGCCATCCTATTCGTGTACTGTAGCAACGGTCCGAACTGTAGCAATGACCAGAGTACTGTAGCGCTGGTTTCCGATTTCCTTCGATTTTGCTTCAAATTTATCTATGATTTTTTCGCCGCTTGCACACCTAATTTGCGAAGCCTATTGCGAACACCTTCCATACGATATCTATCTACCGTGTGCCACCTTGTGTTCAATCTCATCACCCGGTATCCTTGATCGTTCTGGACCTCGGCTCCTTCCTGAGCTTTGTCCCGATCCCACCGTTAACCGATATTGATCCCAAGATAAACTGATTTTAGTCCAACCTTGTCACATGGCATCCTGACCGTGCTAGACCTCGGCTCCTCCCTGAGCGTAGTTCCGGTCCTCACCATTGACCAAGGTTAGACCTCAAGTCACCTACACACAAATAGACAAAACAACCGTTTCTGGGCACAGATATCACAACCTGACCCACATTAGTCATACACACTCACACCAATATCCACATATATTTTCAAACCAAATTTCATTAAATAAATCATTTACAAAGCCAATTGTTCATCACAAAATATTAATCATGACAATGATTTTACAATAGAGACTTCAGACAACACCTTCCCACAGTCTCCTCGCACCCGAGGCATCATCCAACATTTTGATTGCCTAATGCGGGAGCGCGTAGAAGGTCTTGATGACGACTTACGCACCACAAATGAACACAAGAAGGGGAAAGAAAATGTTATTGCAGATGCTTTGTCTCGCTGATACACTATGATCTCTCAACTTGACTTTAAGATTTTTGGGCTGGAAACCTTGAAGGAGCAGTACACAAATGATATAGATTTCAAGGATGCACTGGAGCATTGCAAGGATGGCATACCATGGGGTAAATTCTTCATAAATGATGGATTTTTATTTCATGCTAACAAGCTGTGCATTCCAGCTAGTTCTGTTCATCGTTTGTTGTTACAGGAAGCACACGGCAGTGGCCTCATGGGTCATTTTGGTGCCAAGAAGACAGAGGACATGCTGGCTGCTCACTTCTTTTGGCTAAAGTTGCGACGTGATGTGGAGAGGTTTGTTGCGCGCTATCCCATATGTCAACGAGCAAAATCCCGGCTTCAACCATTTGGTTTGTACATGCCTCTCCCTGTTCCCAATGCTCCTTGGGAAGACATTTCAATAGATTTTGTTTTAGGATTGCCTAGAACTAAGAAGGGCAGGGATAGTGTCTTTGTGGTTGTTGACCAATTTTCTAAAATGCCTCACTTCATACCATGCCACAAGACAGATGATGCTACTCATATCGCTGATCTATTATTTCGTGAAATTGTTCGCTTGCATGGTGTGCCTAATACCATAGTCTCAGATCGTGATGCCAAATTTCTTAATCATTTTTGGAGAACTTTGTGGAACAAGTTGTGGGGACCGTTCAGAGGGGGTCCAAACGTCCCCACAGTACACGTAACTGTTAGTGATATGCCCTAGAGGCAACATGGAGATGTTATATATATCACATGCTATGTTTATAATGTATTGATTGGTTCCTTAAAATAGACATTATCATTATTGATCAATGAGTATGTGACTTATTCATGAGACTCTTAATATCAAATGTTGCTATTTCTAAATGATCCCTGATCGTATATCATATGAGGAACAAATATGATTCTAACATCAGCATATGTATTGATTGATGATCATGTCTCATGGATCATGGTATGGAAATACCAAATCGATAATATGGACATATGTTAGTGAACATATGTTGGATAGACCCGCCATGAGATACTGCAGAGATTTCATGTGTCATCAGTTAGTCTCAAGTAGTGTTTATGTAGAGTCCTTAGACTTGAGATCATCATGGTTCCTAACATACGTAGTAGCTTATTTTGGGACTACTAAACACTACTCCGTAACTAGGTAGTTATAAAAGTAGTCTTCGGGTTTGCTATGAAATATGTAGTGGGATGTGAATGATCAAGATAGAATTTGCCCCTCCTGACGGGAGAGATATCTCTGGGCCCCTCGATGTAATGGATTATTGAAGTGCATGGCCATGCTAGGGTGATTGAGGTGTCAATCATAAGTTTGTAATCCATCACAGGATCGAGAGAGTGATTGAGCTATTAAGAGGATGACACAAGTCTCGCCTTGAGCTCAATCGATATCGTGAGGCAAAGGGATTTGTACATGAGGACATTACAGGTTCAGCCGATATGATCTTTACGTATATTTTGAGGTTAATATGCCTTGCTAGAGGCCGCTATTAACAGGGTCACCAGAAAGGTGTTTCTAGGTCGCGACAAAATATACGTGAACCTACAGGGTCGCACACTTAACGGGTTGGAACACTTATTCGAATGTGATTTGAATATGGGCTCGATTCGGATAGAGATCCGAGTAGACTCTTACTGGGCCTTAGTCCACGAGGCCCGAGTGAGGAGGTCTATATATAGGGAGGTGAGGGGCCGAGGAGATGACGGTACGTTCTCTGTTGACCTCAAGCTAAACCCTAGCCACCACCTCCTGAGCCAAACCCTAGCCGCCCACGAGTGCTAGTACACTCGTGATCGGCGTTCCAGCCCCGGACGTGTGGATACCGGTAGAGGCGCTGCTCGTTGCGGCGTTGATCGGCCGGAGATCGACTACTTCCACTACTACCTCGACGCGCGCGAGGTTGGACCGGCTTCTCCAACCCATCTTCCGCTGCGCTGCGCGTCTAGTGGTAACAATCCATGATCCCTCTCTCGCATGATGTCCTGGTGTGCGTGGTAGAAATTTGTGTTTTCTGCTATCGTAGCCTACGCGTACTCCAATAGTAACCGCCCAGGAAGTTCAGTTACGCATAGAATGATACAGAAACAGAATTTTGATTAATTATGCAAACCGACAAGATTCTAGTACAACCCAACCTCAACACACACACACAACGGGCCTATGGCCATACACGTACAACCAAAAGACGCAACTCTGCACCACAGGAACGGCTTGAGTGTAGAGTCGACCTAAAACTCGAAGCCTTCGTCTTCGTCCCAATCCAGTGGATCGATGGCTTCCTCGACTTCACCTGCAACTTCTTCCAGAATGGCTGGAGCCCAAAATATGCAAGACTGAGTACACAAGTACTCCGCAAGCCATGCAAGGAAATATATAGTGATGCAGGATATAACAAAGGAGGAAACTGATTTAACTCTAAACCTTATTAGTAGTTCACAAACATCCCAATTTATAAACAATCTTAATTTTAAAGGGTTTAATATTACATGATCTCAATTTAAATCATTATCACAATTCTACTTATGCCATTACTCTGGATTCACCCATAGACATATCTCCATTAACTGGGAGCACGGCGTATTCGAATACCAAACGACTCTGCAGCATCTGCCCAGCTTTACCCGCACGATACCCACAGCTAGCCAGGCTGAAGATAGCAAAGTATAGTACTGCTCCAAGTTCATCTCTGTTCTGCCTAGCAGGTTATAGGACAAGACGCCTGTTGGCCTCAACTTGGCCTTCGTGAGGGTGTGCACCGACCCGACGACTCGTCTACCCACTATTGCACGACTAGGAGGAACACGTAGTCCTCAAAGACCGTAAAGGGCACCGCAGCACCCACACTCATATAAACAATAATCTTACATCACTCAGTGGCCATTACACACGTTAAAGCCTGAAATGCCAATACACTGAATGGCTGCAGAAGTTCAATTCACTGGAGCAGTACACACTGAGTTCGAATACCTAGATCGTGCGGATGGGCTGTCACAACCCTAGATTTAATCTCAGGTAATTAGTGTTACTCCCTACTGTCATTAGAGTGCATATTTCAAATTTTTGTTTTGTCACTTCTTGCAAAATAAAGTTTGCAATATTTAAAACCATCAATAATTAAAACCTAATCAGCAAAAACAAAACGCTACCAAATAGTGTATCAAATTGAACAGAAGCATATGTGGGAAATAATTTATTAAAATATTAGTTTATTTATCATGTATTAATATAATTTTTTCAGAATTTATTTCATTAGTTTAGACCCCTTAAAACATCAAACAAGTTTCAGCCAGGGTCCTTTTCTTTGACATATGCATTTGTATAGTCTAAGGATTTTCTAAAGATGTTTAATTGCACAAAAAATCATGGAAAAATTCCTGTGAATACTATTCCACATAATTAATCCACTGTAAATTTTACATGATTTTATCACTTCAATAACTACCCCAATAAAATCTTCCAAATCAGCCAAAACTAGAAGTCTAGTTAAAATAAATTGCTTAGCTCTTATTTTCACCAAATAAAAATAATAACTATTCAAGCAGTGCCTTTCAACCAAATGTGTACCAAGATGTACCTCACAACCAGAAAATTTATTTTAGTTTAATTCTCAAAGAAACTACATAAAATGATAAGAACAAGGCACTGGGAAATAAATTAAACTGCAGAAAAACTGTGTTACTAAGCCTATTTCATCTTTTTGCCACATTAAAAATATAAGGCCTCTAGCTTTGAAACTTGGCAGATTGGTAGAACATATTTTCACCTACACACATAAATTTTCCCAACCCTAGGAACCCTTTCTAACTCGGTGAAAATGTCAGTGCAACACAGCTGCATACACCATCTTCCACACTTAGCATCTAGAGAGCTCCTCTCTCAGTTGCCACTGCCATGTGGGACCCACTGAACTTCTGGACCCACTAGCCAGCCAGAGACACCGCCCAAGCTCAACACCACACCTTGGAATGCGCGACACATGCCCTCCACACGTCGACACTGCCCAGAGCCACCATGGCCGACCTGCTCCACGTCAAGCTCCACCTTTTGGACTGAAAATCTGCCATGGACATCTCCTCCTCGACCACATCGTGTTCTCCAGAGAAACCCCAGACTTCCACCACGGGATAACCGGCCGCAACTTCATCTTCCCCGGCGCCGACAGAGTTCGACAGAAACCGAGCTAGCTCTAGTGAACTCCATCCACTTCCCTCTGCCAGAACGTGTTGTACATCTAATAGTTCCATTTTTGTACTCGGCTACCCTAGGATCGCCGGTCAAAGCCGCTGTGTTTTGCTCTCTGCGCTCCAGCGCCGCCGCCGGCGTCGCCTCGCCGTTCCTGCCGGCATAGTAGGTCGTCGCCCGAGCCATGGCGCCAAGAACATCGCCCCGACCCTAGGAGCAGAACGCCCCAAGAAATCGCAAGAGTCGTCAACCGAGCGCAGAGATCGGCCGTCGTCTTCTTCGTCTCTGGCTGAGCTCCGCCGCGTGGGATTCGCCTCAACCAGTGAGCCTCTTTCCGATTCCTCTCTCTCTCGCCACCCCTAGGGGACCTCTAACACGATGGACATCTTCCCTTGGAAGCTTGGCGAACAAATCAAGCTGCCGCCGTCGTCCAGAAGATTTCCACCACCGCTAGACCGCTTTCTCTGTCACCGCCGACGTCAAAGCACGGTCAGCCTCAGCAAGACCTTCGGTGAACCTCCTGGTACCAAGTGGACGCCTATGCATGTATTAGTTTGCTTTGGATCAAGCCGTAGCTCTTTTGGCCTTGCCATCCCGAGGACGGCCGCCGCTCGCGCTTGTCACTGGCGAGCCTCAGGCCATCTCCGACCACCGCGCTGCCGGGGGTAGGTTTGCTGTGCTATCCTCTTCCTTTTCTCTTTTGGCCCCGACCGCAGTCGAGGCCGCCATCGCCGCCTCTGGCCGCGCCGCCTCTAGCCGCAGCCAAGCTCGCCCTGCTCTGCTTTCTCTCTCTGACGAGCAGGCCCCACCTGTAAGAGGAAGAAAGAAAGCAAAGAAAATTCAGAAGAAGAAAAGGCAAATAACTGAATTATTTTGTAATTGAAAAATGGGCAAACTTCAAAAATATATAAGGAATTCATTTTAACTCCTTTTTGAGTGAAACCAATTTTGTTATTTCTATAAATTTGTGAACTTTAATACTGTAAAATAAAATATGACAACTTCTGTACAGAAACTACCTCTAGAAATTAAAGAAGCAATAATAACTTATTTTGTGCCTAGGAACTTGGAATATTTCTATAAAATCCTTTACAACTCCTTTTGAGGTGAACCAAATTTCTTTGGATTCATAAAAATGTTCGCTTTAATTTTGTAAAATAAAAAGTGAGAACTTCTGTATAGGACTTTTCTCTAAAAAAGGAAATATCTTTTATATACCTCTTTATAACCTAGAAGTTTATAAATTTCTAGAAAATTCATCCTAACTGCTAAAAATGTGAAACCACTTTTGTTTAACTCAGAAAATTGTAATTTTTACTTTGGATAATTTGTTTTTGACAAAATTACCTCCCAGAATAGGCCTAAGTAATTTCTAACCCTTCTTTTTGATAAAATTGTAAAATTCACAACTAAATTATTTTAAATCAAATTTCAGTGAACCAAATTTTGTCGGAACCAGGAAGATATGTATTTTCACATAAAAATGCTCACACTCATAAAATCCTACCAGAGAATGCAAGTATATATTTTCCACTTATTGTATTTCCTATAGTTTCGGCTTTTGCCGTTTTCAACCTTAGGGTCTTGTTATTTTTGTATCTTCCAATCCAGAGATGCAAATGACTTGGTTCTTTCTCCTAAAATCTTGTTAGGACATGCCCTACCTATTGTTTTTATCTCAACATTTATTGATCACTTTTGCATATATATATATTTATTTGATTCTTATGTGCATATTCGCTTTTTATCGGTAGATTCAGACATTTCGGAGTACGTGGAGCACGAACCAGAAGTTGAGTGTGAACCATCGCAGCAGCAAGGCAACCATCTATGCAAGCATCTAAGCATATTGAACCTATGTCTTCTATAAATTTATTTGTTTGCGAAAACAATATCTATATGCATGTTTCGGTATATTTAAAATGGAAAAATGGGTAGAGTCAATATTGCCTAATTGTATGCATTTCCATTCTTGGTTGTTGATTCCATGTTTATACCTTGTCACCCCTGGTTAAGGACTTTGGGATACATTTATTTTACCGAATGCTTAGCCATGCTTATTTCTAGACTTAGAAAAATCTAAAAAGAATAACTTCTGATATATAATTGAGAATATGTTTGACTTGGACGGATGATAGGGCGATGAAGGGATGGTATTTCCCTGATGCATGTAGCTCCGTCTGGGTCGTTAAGGACCGAACATGTTGACGTCTATTCAAGCACCCTACGTACTTCCACACACCGGGAATGGGACGGCTTGACTCAGTAGCACGAGAGGCTATGGCCATCTACGCCCGTCCGTCAGTCATGAGGATGGTTTTTCCTTTGGAGGGCCTCGAGTGCGCCTGGTTTTGGCCGGAGGTGCCTCCCGCGACGGTGAGCCCGCCTTAGTCACCACGCACGCATGTGACTAAGTCGTCGGCGGCCCAGACGTGGTTTAGGTGGTTGGAGCTAAGCGTGAGAAAGATTTTGTTGTGACCTCTAGTCCGCACTCAATGTGTAGAGTGTGGGTACCTACGGGTACGGATCAAACTAGAGTGTAGCCGTTTGGCTTTTATCACATCGTGTGGGTAAAGATGTACACCTCTGATCAGAGTAAGAACTATTCGAATAGTCATGTCCACGGTTACAAGACGACCGCTTGATGTGTTAGTCAGTCTATGTTAGCATCAAACTTGGAAAATATGGTTATAGGATCATGTGGTTATATCATGACTTAGGATAGTCATGGATGGATGGGTTTATATGACTTGGTTTTAGTCATGAAAGATGGTATGCTTGTGTAGCATATTTATTTGGGCAATGGTGGCCCATTGTTGATATTAGAGCACGGGCTAGTGCTCATTTTTACTTCCATTTCAGAACTATAAGCTTGCTATCCTAAATTTTCAGATTATGTTATTTCTCAAAATGCTTATAGTTTCAAGTTATTATTCGCTCAATAAACTTGGCTTTATGCAAAACCAGTTCAACCTAGCCATATTCCTTGATGCAGAGACTAGCATTGCTCCTTTTTAATATTAATATTGTGTAAGTCTAGCTGAGTACTATTCGTACTCACGTTGTATTTTTTCAGGTGAGGACAACGACGATGATGATGTAGTCTACTATTATCCCGCCGAGGGTGGCGAGAATAATGTGTAGTTGAAGTTAAGTTCTGGCCCAGTTGGTTGCCTTGTGGTGGGGTTTGGCACCACTGGTTTTATCCTTGATGTTTATATATATATTCCGCTGCTATCTTTTGTGTTACTTTGTGATGAATTAGGGTGTGAACCCTCTATGTAATATATATATATATATATATATATATATATATATATATATATATATATATATATATATATATATATATATAAAACCCTGCTGCATTTTTATCCATCTTTAGAGTACTCGTGATGTTTATCGATTGCTAAGATGAACATGTGGGACTAGAGCTTTTCTGGGCTAGTCACACATTAGTAAGAATTTAGAAATGATGAGATGCATGGATGTTGATTTAACCGTAGACCATGTCCCTAGAAGTGTGTATCGTGTTTGGTCGCCACCTTCGTGTGGTTTGATGGGCACACTTCGCCGTTTTGGACTGGTGAATCAACTCTCCAAATATCTCTTTATTTCTGAATTCGGCGCGTTGGATTTGTATTGCGAATAGGTAAAGATTATGGCAAGGCTGTGATGAGGATGGATGGTTACTGCACTTATTTGGTTTTTATTCGAGACCCCATCCATCTAGATATTTTGCGTTGTCGTAATAATTACTCTTCACAATGCACTTCCGGGGTGCCCACAGCGGTTGGTATCAGAGCAATACTGACTGTAGATTAGAGCTTAGCTTGGTGATTGCAAAAATACTTACGAAAGGTTCAAATAGAACTATTTGTGAAAACACTTAGGATGTGTGATCCTTTTTGTTCCTCATCCCTTTCTAGTGTTTATCCTCACCTTCCTCTAATTTAATCTTCTCACCTGGATCTGAATTAATTGGCAGCACAACTCCATTCTTCCTTCATTCAAATACTAGTTCGATAAAAGAAGCCCGTAAGCTGAGATTAAGAAAGTTCATTTTTATTTCACTTCTGAAACAAAATTTTGTAATCAAGTAAATTATACTGACTCCTTATTGTTTAATAAGTTACCCATAAAAATCTTACAAATTTTGAAAACCCACAACTAAATTTTAATACTCTCCAAAAGACGTGTTCTGAAGATTCTGGAACAGCCAGCATTCAAGATTTTCTACAGAGAGTTCTACTTCTTATCTTACCTTGCCAATTTTTCTGGAGGTCACCAACTACATCAGGAACCTTCACAAAAATTTCCAAAATTTAATCTCATCTGTAGCCCCCTCTAAAAATTCATGAAATGGCTGCTGTCCGGCAGTCCTAAAAATTACAGATTCTAGTTTTCTGTAATATGAAATGTACAATCATCAAAAATTCACCAAACAAATTGTTAAAGGGTACTTCCAGCTGAGAGATGCTCACTACAAAATTACTTAGATATTTACAATGGCCATATGATTATTGGTTTAATTGGATCTTTGGTCTTTCTTCTATTTCAACGGGTAGTTTGCGATCCTAGTTATCCCCTCATAGGAACGTGTTTAGTTCTTGTTGATTTTGAAGTTCTTGTTCAGATTGTAGGAGTAGTGTGAGTATACTTGATTTTTCATTGGATCTTATTGAAATGCATCATGGCATGCTAGGCTAACCATATCGCCATTTCAATGCATTTGGTGATTTCATTCGCAATAGTAGTTCTGTAATTTTGTGATTTCATTCGCAATAGTAGTTCTGTAATTTTGACAGTAGATTGTAGACTCACATGGGAAGCACCATGAATTAACCTGGAATTTTTAGACCAATACATCATTGAATAAAAATTCAAATAGAATACCTGGTCATGTTCTGAAATCTGTAATTGACATACTTCCTATTTTTGTGTAAGTTAAACCATAGGTGATAAAATCCTGATCTTTTACCAGTAGCTCGTAGACTACTCCAGTAAGCTTCGTGAATTTCTTTGGGATTTTTAGATGACCGTATCATGATTAAATAATCCACACATTAGATATGTTCAGAATCTGGAATCTGTAGGTTACCTACTTAATATATTTGTACAGCCCAAACCATGAGTGATAAAATAATTATTTTTGGTCAGTAACTTAGTAACCTAGTGAGGAAGCCTTGGAAATTTTCTGGGAATTTTTGAACCAGTAACCTAGGGGATAAAGTTCGAACAATTGCACCTGATAGACTACCACAGCACTGCACTGCCCACCTTGTTTATTTTCTTTACAGAAATCTACCTATATAAAAATTCCAATTCTTTCCCAAAGCCGATAGAACTCTACATAAAACTTGAATATAAAATTTTTGTAATTCTTATCATATCTTTAGGATGACTTTAAGGCTTAGTTTCGTCAAATACATACCCAGAGATCAGATCCTGGATTAGTGGAATCTATTACCATAAGCCTGAACACCCTATTGCATTACCTATGGCTTGCGCCATTATATCAACATATTGCACCGTTACGCATGTGCATCATCATAAAACTACATGAGCAATACATCATAACATGAGAGTGTCATCCCATTGCAATCATACATTGCACCATACTCTGCATTGCACCATGTTATAATAATCTTGCACTGCACTGTGTCACATAATGCATCATTCATTTGAGCAATTCTGCATCATGACAACCATATGCAAATGCACCATAACATGAATTACACCATTACATCAAGCATTTGCACTGCACCATGTCACCACTCGCATCATACAATGGAGCATCTGCACAATATCATTTCATCTTGTGCATGGAAATGATGTGCTATCCAAAGCATTGCACCATATGACCCATCGTGGCATTAAATTATGGTTGCACCACATTATGCATGGCTTCTTGTCATTCATAACTGCATTGCATTATCTAGCATATCATCCATAATTGCATCATGATTATCCATAACACCTTATCATTTATAGTGGCATCATGGAGCCATACATGCCAACCTAGAACACTTCGGCTCAGTTTAACCCTATTCTAGGTTACCCAACTCAAGTTAGAGGATTTCTAGTACCACTATTCCTTTTCCCCCACCTATTTACAACATTTCTGTTAGTTAGTCAACCTATGGTTGAGATATCAAAAGCCTAAGTTCATTCTAGCTTGTTCCATCATTCACCGTATCGGTCGGAGGAGTTGAGGGTTCGCTGATCTCATCACCGAGACTGGGAGTGCGGCTGCTAGAGCCGTTGCTGTTTCGGGCGATTGAGAGCAAACCAAACCGAGAGACTTCACCACCTTCCTCATCACATTACCAAGATCCAGCACCTGGATCCTATAAACATCCAATTCTCTAACCCTTATCGTAAGTTAGCTCTCATCTTAAGTTATCTAACTTAAGATCTACACTCCTAATTAAAGCACATAAGACATCAAGTGTATTGATCTACACTTGCTTCACTAGACACCAGTGTACCTTCCATGATAGTATAGTATAACCAGCCATTTGGTCATCCTGGTATCATTAGGTTAATGAAAATCGTATTGCTAAGAAAATTTATAGCAGACCTAACCTACTATATTAGTTGTCCTCCGCTCACCAGTTCACATCCTAAAAATTTTAAGAGGGGGGTAGCATACTAGGTCAACATGTACCATGTATAAATCCAAAGCTTTAGCATACCCATGGCATTCCCTGCTACCGCCAACAAAACTCACTCGACATACTGGACGGATTCTACATTGAGTACAACCTTGTGACGACGGACTATCTTTTAGCTCTTATTAGTGCCTAGCCTTGCCATCACTTTACACCTAAAAGTCTAACTTCAAAGTTCCTAAGCCATGTTGCCCAGGTCTGTAGATCAATGAATAGAAAGCACCTAGGTACATCCTCGATAACTCTATGTAAAGTCAGTATATATGATGGTTGTTGTGCACCCCTTTTCGTCTAAACCTACTTAGGGACCGTGATCCTAATCACGTACCCGTTTATTTAGGGTCTTCGCTCCTAAATGCTTGTAGTCCAGAAAATAACACCACATGAAACTAAGCACACGAAAGCCAGTTAGATCTCTAGTCACATAAATTTCAGAACCCTGTAGTAGCACCCAAGTTCCGGGTAGTGCATGTAATGTGAGGTCCGCCAACTGAATCTACTGTCGGGTGGAACCTAGCTGTCAACCAACCTTAATACTCTAGCCACTCCCATCCTTTGTGTTGAACCTAATAGCTAGCTCAATTTAACTTCCTGACTAGAACGTGGAAATCCTTTCCGCATAATTGTTGAAACTTTAGTAGCCAGTGGGTTACAAAGTCAGGTAGAAATATTGAACCTGATTTGTTTGAAATGGAGATAGGTTTAAATTAAATCCCTGTAAGCAATCCAACCCCTTATCAATGAGCCTTTAGTGAGTTCCCCAACCAGCTTTTTGACCGAATGTTTAGATAACCCAGCCCTTGTAAAGGAGATAAATCTAGACAATCTTGTAGGTCTATATGTCCGAGAGTAACCTCATAGTAGCCCTGCTAAGGAAAACTAATGCCGTTGGTAGTACCATCCAACATGATCTTAGTATGCCAGCCTTGGATCCTACCTTACCTACGTTGTTTAGGTTGATCCCCGATGATTCTTGTCCCAGTTAGATAAAACTTTCAAAAGGATGCCATAAAATCCACATTTACCAGACGTTCTGGCCTTGTGTTGATAATAAGGAGGAAAAAGAGAATCTCAACCATGTAACCATAGCCATATTCAACCTAGCCATATTCCTTGATGCAGAGACTAACATTCCTCCTTTGTAATATTAATATTGTGTAAGTCTAGCTGAGTACCATTTGTACTCACGCTGCATCTTTTCAAGTGAGGACAACAACGACGATGATGTGATCTACTATTATCCCGCCGAGGGTGGCGAGGATAATGTGTAGTTGAAGTTAAGTTCTGCCCCAGTTGGTTGCCCTGTGGTGGGGTTTGGCACCACTGGTTTTATCCTTGATATATATATATATATTCCGCTGCTATCTTTTGTGTTACTTTGTGATGAATTAGGGTGTAAACCCTCTATGTAATATATATATAACCCTGCTGCATTTTTATTCATCTTTAGAGTACTTGTGATATTTATCAATTGCTAAGATGAACATGTAGGACTAGAACTTTCCTGGGCTAGTCACACATTAGTAAGAATTTAGAAATGATGAGATGCATAAATGTTGATTCAACCGTAGACCATATCCCTAGAAATGTGTATCGTGTTTGGTCGCCACCTTTGTGTGGTTTGACGGGCAACTTCGCCGTTTCGGACTGATGAATCAACTCTTCAAATATCTCTTTATTTCTGAATTCGGCGTGTTGGATTTGTATTGTGAATGGGTAAAGATTATGGCAAGACTGCAATGAGGATGGATGGTTACTGCACTTATTTGGTTTTTATTTAAGACCCCATCCATCTAGATATTTCGCGTTATCGTAATAATTACTCTCCACGATGCACTTCTAGGGTGCCCACATGGGCGCTAACTATATCACTTATTCTGGCACAAGGGGTTTATGTCCTTAAAACTTTAAATATATGATATACCTCCAAAACTATCGCATAAAATAACAATTTCATATAATATTCAACATATTTATAATAAGCATGATTAACCTAGAGTTATCAAGGATATATAATAGGCTCAACTCAAGGCATGTCATTACATTTTTAACAATATTAAATAAAAGATGTTATCTATTTCGAAATACTTTAAAAAATTAACTCATGTATCCTATTTAAGTACTTTAAGGTAATACTCTACCCAAAATATGACCTAGCTCCAGATTAGGTTCAATTGTGTTCAAAAGATGCATAACTTGCCTTCAAGATCGGCGTAGTCGTACTGATCGTCTCCTCCTACGACTGCGTAGACGTATACGTCAGCTGTGAATTCGGACTCCTCGATTGGATCTGCTGCAACGGAATTTATCGATACACAAATAAAATAAATAAACAAATAACTCCAAATAAATGCCAAAAATTCAGAAAGTGCACAGGATATTAAAAGAGAAATTATGGAAGAAATTTAGGATTTTTCCGAAGTCGCGTCGAGTGAAAACACTAGAGCCAAAATTAGGGTTTCATCTACGGATGCTCGGATCGTGATAAAACTGGCACGGATGAATTCGAAATAATTCAAGGAGTCAGGAATAGGTCTCGGATTTTGATTTTGAGGGCAAAAGAGTAATAAACTAGTTGAAACAGTGAATAGAGCCTTTTCTGAATTATTTTTCAATAGGAAAATAGGATTTTCCTGTTCTTCTCTCTCTTCTCATAGGAGCCGGCCGGTGGTCGGAGTTGCCGGCGGCGGAGGAGGTCGGTTCCCGACGATGTGGGACCGGTTTCGGGCTCTGGAGGTCGGGATGACTTCATTCCCTTAGGCTGTTGCGGCTGAAGAGGCGGCGGTAGAGCTGGCGACGGCGAGCAGAAGCTGGCGGCGGCGGTGCTCATGGTGGCGGCGGCTCCGGCAAACTGGCGGCGGGGCGCGGTGGCTGGGGAGCTTCAGGGCGGCAAGGGGGAGCGAGAGATGGCGATGGCTTGGGCTGGGGAGAGCTGAGGCGGCGGCACGCCAGGCGGCAGGCGGCGGCCGAGACAGAGCGGCGCGGCGCGGGCGGCGCCGGCGAGCTCCCGGCGGCAGTTTCGCCAGGGAAAGAGAGGGGAAAGGGGCGTCTAGATATAGAGAAGATGATGGTCACCTCAATTTGGGATGAGGTTCAACGGTTGCGACGAATTTTGGAACTTTGCCAGAGGCGGCTGGAGCCCTAGCTTCTCCTTTCCGGGCTTTGGCGACGGTGGAGGAAGCAGCGGAGGTCGGGGCGGCTTCTGGGGGTGAAAGAGGAGATGGAGGCGGTCCTTTTCGCTTTTGGCGGCGACTGACGAGGTGCACCGGAGAGGGAGATAAAGAAGGAGGCAAAGGCGGCGGCAGAGAATGGAAGCAGCTTCTAGGCTGGCTCAGGGGAGGCTTCGGGGTTGCGACGCGTGGCTCGAATGCTGTTGCGTGGCGATGGCTAGAAGAAGCAGCGACGGTGTCTCTCGGCAGAGGCGGTGGAGGGAGCATGGGCCGGCCTGTGCTGGCTCGGCCAGAGGGATAAATATGAGAAAAAGGGAAAGAAAAAGAAAAGAAGAAAGGGAAGAGAATAGATCGTGCCGATAAAACGGGTCGGTGACGAGAAAAGAATAGGCCAATGACCCGAGAACGATGCGGACTCGTCCGCGAGTATTAGTATGACAGATGAATGGATTGAAAGATTTGCACTTCTGAAAAAATTAAAAATAAAAAGAAAAAGAAAAACGAACGATGAATGAAGAACGTCATTTTAAAATTGAACGAAAGGATAAACTCAACGTGGATTTTTAAGAATACACAAAAATAAAAATGGTTTTAAAATTTAGTCATTTTTAGGGCTGTTACACAAGTTGGGTACTAAATTACTTTTTAGCACCACATGCCACCCTCAAACTGATGGCAAAACAAAAGTTGTTAATAGAACTTTATCTACCATGCTTAGGGCTGTTTTAAAGAAGAATTTGAAAATGTGAGAGGACTATTTGCCTCATATTGAATTTGTTTATAATCATTCTGTACATTCCACCACTAAGATGTGCCCTTTCCAAATTATCTATGGTTTTGTTCCTCGTGCACCAATTGATTTACTCTTTGCCCCATCCTTGGAGGACAAGAATTTTGATGCTAACCACCGTGCTGATTTGATATTAAAAATTCATGAGCAAACCAAGGCAAACATTCAGTCAATGAATACAAAGAATCAGATTGCAGGTAATAAGGGCAGACGACATGTTACTTTCCAGCCCGGTGACTTGGTCTGGTTACACCTACGAAAGGATCGGTTTCCTGCCTTGCGAAAATCAAAATTGATGCCTCGTGCTGATGGGCCATTCAAGGTTCTTCAAAGGATAAATGATAACGCATATAAACTTGACCTCCCTGCAGAATATGGTGTTTCCTCTTCTTTCAATGTTGCAGATTTGAAAGCATACGTAGGAGAGGAAGAACAACTCCCGTCGAGGACGACTTCGATTCAAGATGGGGAGGATGATGAGGACACTACTTCTTTGCTGCCAACCACGTCCTCTACTGCAGCCACACATCTAGAAATGATGCGAGGACCGATGACTCGAGCTCGTGCACGTGAACTAAACTATGTCATGCTCCTAAGGAATGAGGGTCCAGAAGATGGCAACCAATAAATAGGTGCTGCATCACCTTTCCTTAGGGTTGGAGCCCTGTAATAAGTCTAGTTTAGACAAATTAGGAAAGGATAGGAGGAGATTTCACCTTGCCATTATTGCTGGCCGAAATTCCCTCCCTCCCTCCTATTTAGACCAAGCCAAGCCCCCTTTGTGCACGGGTTTTGCTTTGCTTTTGTTTAGCCCTTGTGCAAACAGATCTGTTCTTTAGTTGTGCCAGACGGCCACCTGTAAGATAGCCATTGTGAACCCCAATTTGAGAGTTTTTCTTTGCCTACATCTTGTTCTTGCTTGTTCTTCCATGGCGTGCAGGAATTGAACTTCGTGTTCAGGTTGATCGTGCTTCGCAGCAAGGTCAATAACCATTTGGAGTTGGTTCAGTGATTGCTAAGGCGCACACGACTTGTTCGGTTGTAGTCGGATCGCGAGAGTCACCTCCTTTCCAATCACTCTCACTAAAAGATGAGGCACTTAGTCCCTATCATGTACCTTGCTTGTGCTTAGCTTTGAGGGATTTGCATCATTGGAGATTGGAAGACGAGAGGAGGAGCTTGCTGGCCCAACACTATGTTTAGTGGCGGCGTCCAGATCGATGCATGGAAAGCACGGTGAAGTCTGCATCAACCTTGACAGCAGGCCTGACTATTTGCAGGAGTTGAGCAAGATCTATTCGTATTGGTCCAATTGCTTAATGAGGAAGATTGTTCTTGCTTTTTCTTCCAGGGAATTGATGGTTCAATAGGTCCACTTTTGCGTGGTCCAGTGCATCAATCTATCAAAGCGTGTGTGTCGAAGGATGAAACTCCGACGGCGGGAAGTCAGGAGACCCCCCTTTGAGATTCGGCCAGGGGAGTGGTTCTCAGGTGAAGCCGGCGTCAAGCGGAAGAAGAGAGATCAGCGCTCGGGGCAGAAACAGAGGGGCCCGAGCTAGAGGATAGGGGTCCGGACCGTCCGAACACGGTCCGGACCGTCCGAACTGTGGAGATTACGTGGGGAAGACGATCAACCGCGCGCACAAGGGAGGCACGAGGATTTATACAGGTTCGGGCCGCCGGAGCGTAATACCCTACTCCTGTCTGTGTTTGGCTATGATGTGGATGAACGTGATATAGTGTTTACAAGGAGAACTTCGGGAGCTCGGAAGCTCACCGGGAACCCAGAGGTGCTTAGACGCTGCTCTAGCAGCGGCCAGAGTCGAGGAAGGAGGAGGAGATCCCTTCGTTGTCTAAGGCTGGAGCCTGAGCTGCTTGCGTTCGTCTACGGCATGGATCCTCCTTTATAGGCGAGGGGAGTCCACAGTGCCGGTACGCGGAAGGAGATATTTTCCGGTGAGGTCTCCTGTGCGCCCCTCCGCCAGCGACACCCATGCTGGAGTTGGAGGAACGTCCCGTCGCTCACCTCCCCGCCTGCCGTGCCCACGCCGGAGCAGGTATGCTGCGGGCGGTAGAGTTGTGGGGATGTGATGGAGCGGGGAGACGTGATGGCGCACGCCTCCAAGTCAAGGGTCTCTGACTCTTCTTGACTTCAGCGCACACTCTTCCCTCAGAAGTCAAAAGGTTTCTGACAGCAGTCGGGTGTCCACGGGGGGCCATTGGGAGACGCCCACACGTGGCAGAGTAGTTGGTCCAGAGCCTGCCGGGGACCGATATGTGGGCCCCGGGCAGGCAGTGAATAGTGCCCGGAGGCAAGGCTCGGGCCCGAGGCCGCCCGGGGCCGTAGGCGGTCGCGCCCCAGGCACGAGCCCGGGGCCGTCAGCGACCGAAGGCAGTAGCGCCCCGGGCACGAGCCCGGGGCCGGTGGAAGGGTGCCCCCCGGGGATCTGCCGTGGCCGAAGACCCACGCGTCCCCAGGGCATGTGGGACCCCCTGTCCTACTTCGCCGACAGTGTGGTTGTGCGAATTCGAGGTGAAAGGTGCGTTGCATGGGCAGCGTGTTGTTCATCCAATTTGTGAGGTTGCACAGCGTTTCCAGATTCTACGTCGAGAAGGTCAGTCGCTCCCCGTATCATCTTGTTATCAGAGCTTCAGTTGTCTCGGTAGAATCTTTAACCCTTTGCTATCAATTTTATTCCTGTCCTATACACAAAAACTCTAAAAAAATTAGCCCCTAGTTTGCATTCTGTTTCTAGTGAGTTTTATTAAGTTCTAGTCCATTAGACTTGTGTTTAGTTGCTGATCTTTGTTTTCCTTCACGTTATCTTTGAGCCTACATCACTTTATCTTGTGGATGTACTCGGATTTACCTTTGTGGTGAAATTTGAATGCTTGAACAGAAACATGGTGGTGTGCTTGACTTTTGTCGCATTCTAAATTTTTAGTACAAGTCATGTTCGGTAATACAGTCATAATTGTTTCATACGGAGTTGGATTTTGGTGTAATTTTGGTGTTTAGATACTTGTTGGAAAGAGCACGTGGTGTTCTACAACTCTCTGTCTTTGGATGAAGTCTCAATTTCGGCTTATATCTTCGTGAACCAATTCTATCCTTTGTGAACACTTTGATCCTATTGAGACTAGCTGTAGGAAGTTGCTCTTGGGCTTTTCACGCGTGTGAATTATATTGAAACATTATATTGGATAGCCATCTGGTGTGCTGATCGTGGTAGCAAAAAAAAAGAAAAAGAAGAAAGGAAAAGGTTCAAAAAGAAAGAAAGCAAAAAAAAAAGGTGCTACGATCACTATATTGATTGACACTATTTTCAGAAGTTATCAATTGGTTATTTGTGCAAATCTTGTAGCCTAATTCTAAGTTTGAGCACTTAGCTAGTGTCTCTCCTTTAACTTTTGCAACACGAGCTTTGGTTTCAAAATCAGATTGTGATAGCTCACCCCTTGGTTGCATAAGTCCCATTTTCGTTGCATGTGAGTTGCTGTACACTTCACTTATATCTTGTGGTTAGTAGCTAGGCATTTTGTTCTAACTTGGATTAGTACTTAACGAAATAATATCTTGAATTCAGAATTGCTAGGACAAACACTAAGCCCTCCAAGCTCCACATATTTACTACTTGTGCAATTGCTCCTGAACTTTGAATTCGCTTAACCATCACTTTTGAGTTGTCTACTACCAGCAGAGTGTGATCTAGCCCCTCATCTTGAGAAGGAAGGGTAAGAACGACTTTTGATAAGAGAGTGGGGTTGATAGTTTCCACAACAATACATAATATTTTGCTGTTGTAGATAGGAAATTTGCACAACTAACCATGTCAGGTAACGAAGAAGAAGATTTGCTGAATGGAGCAAACAATCATGCAAATGACCCAATCAATCATTTATAATTCAATGCTTTGAGAGATGTGCTGCGAAGGGAGATGAACATCAGAATGAATGCACTAGAAGAAAGAACCGATCAGCTATCTGAAAATATCCAAATGACTGTTCAAGATTTTGAGATGCAAGTAAACAACAATATGGATCAATTGAGGCAAAACATTGTTAATGATCTTGAACATGTATTGAGACCATGTTTATTCAGATGCAAATATTGCTTTTATTCTTCTCCTAGGGTTTGTGCTGCCGCCGCCAATCTAGAGAGGGGAATTGGGAGTTCTGCCAAAGATTGTTCTTGCTTTTCCTTCTGGGGAATTGAGGGTTCAATAGGTCCACTCTTGCGTGGTCCAGTGGATCAATCTATCAAAGCGTGTGGTTGTGCGAATTCGAGGTGAAAGGTGCATTGCACGGGTATCGTGTTGTTCATCCAATTCGTCAGGTTGCATGGTGTAGAATCTGGATACACCGTGCAACCTCACGATTGGATGAACAACACATTGCCTGTGCCAATTCCCCGAAAGGAAAAGCAAGAACAATCTTCCCCATTAAGCAATTGGACCAATACGAATAGATCTTGCTCACCGTCAAGGTTGTGCAGACTTCACCGTGCTTTCCATGCATCGATTTGGACGCCGCTACTAAACATAGCATTGGGCTAGCAAGCTCCTCCTCTCGTCTTCCAATCTCCAATGATGCAACTCCCTCAAACCTAAGCACAAGCAAGGTATTACTATTATGTAGCAAACTATTCTCACTAAAACCTATCGCCTATTCTGGGGTTTATCAATGGTGGTATACAATTGGATTACGGACCAATGAAGATCTTTATACAAGAGCTCTTTTTCTATTATTTCTTTCTACGCTATCCTTAATAGGGGGTTGGTTACATCTACAACCCAAATGGAAACCAAACCTTTCGTGGTTCAAAAACGCGGAATCTTGTCTCAATCATCATTTGTCAGGACTTTTCAGGGTAAGTTCTTTGGCTTGGACATGACATTTAGTTCATGTTGCTATTCCAGCATCCTGGGGAGAGTACGTTCGATGGAATAATTTCTTAGACGTATTACCCTATCCCCAGGGGTTGGGACCCCTTCTGACGGGTCAGTGGAATCTTTATGCCCAAAACCCCGATTCGAGTAATCATTTATTTGGTACCACTCAAGGAGCGGGAACTGCTATTCTAACTCTTCTTGGGGGATTCCATCCACAAACACAAAGTTTGTGGCTGGCCAATATTGCTCATCATCATTTAGCTATTGCATTTATTTTTCTCATTGCCGGTCATATGTATCGAACTAACTTCGGAATTGGGCACAGTATCAAAGATATTTTAGAAGCACATACTCCTCTGGGGGGTCGATTAGGGCGTGGGCATAAGGGCCTTTACGACACAATCAATATTTCGATTCATTTTCAATTAGGTCTTGCTCTAGCTTCTTTGGGGGTTATTACTTCCTTAGTAGCTCAACATATGTACTCTTTACCTTCTTATGCATTCATAGCACAAGACTTTACTACTCAAGCAGCTTTATATACTCATCACCAATACATTGCAGGGTTCATCATGACAGGGGCTTTTGCTCATGGAGCTATTTTTTCATTAGGGATTACAATCCGAAACAGAATGAGGATAATGTATTGGCAAGAATGTTAGACCATAAAGAAGCTATCATATCTCATTTAAGTTGGGCTAGTCTCTTCCTAGGATTCCATACCTTGGGCCTTTATGTTCATAATGATGTCATGCTTGCTTTTGGTACTCCAGAAAAGCAAATCTTGATCGAACCTATATTTGCCCAATGGATACAATCGGCTCATGGTAAGACGACATATGGGTTTGATATACTCTTATCTTCAACGAGCGGTCCCAAAAGCGCCTGATTTACGCCGCTGCCTTTACCCACATTGACCATTTTGGGGACGGTTACTAAACCACTTCAGAATCTTCATCATCACCGACTGGCAACGATTTGACCACAAGCAGCTTAGACATACCTTACTGCTCAAGGCAGGCAGCCCCTTTTTTGGCTTCTTCTTACTTTTCTCCTTCCTCTAGACTTTCTTTATTGGGACAAGTTGGATTTCTTGATAGATACATTTGGCCAATTTGGTTTACTCGACAGCCTGGATTTACATTTATTTACTACTCCTTGGGAGCAGATTGACGGACAATCTTCATATATCGATGCCATGGACACAGCTTCAGCGAAAGAGAACCACTCACCGCCCTTGTGACTGAACTAGACTGATATTTTGGAAATGTCTATGCCATACTTATTCTTCTACCCTTCGTGAACCGATGATCTTATGTTAATTTCAGTTTGGAGAAATATCATCTTTCCTGCTTATGAGCACGGAGGATATATTCAGAACGTAAGCTGCATTGGGGCATTTTATCCCAATGGTTATTCGTTCTTCCAAAGAGTTCCTACGATTTATACCGGTGGATACTCATTCACTCGCCTATCAGCAGATGTGTCAATTTGCTATTGTCAGTAAAGTTCAAGACTCATCTAGAGGAGGTAAATCAATGGATACGGGTACGCCTGGTTGAAGCAGCCCCTACACTTCTATGGGTTGTTCCAGCCTCGACTCAGTATTCCGCAATACTATCGCACAATCCTCTAGAATAGTCAGGCCATACTCTTCTAGATTGAACTTGGCCTCGCTCAAGCAATCCATGCTATGCATCACTACAGTTTGCTTCTTCATGCTGGCTTCCACCACAATGCCAAACTGCTCCCTCTGAAAAACCAAGCCCTTCTAAGCAGACAATGTATTATTTGAACTATAAAAACCTATTCTTGCGGCACCTTCTACTTTTGGAAATGGGCAATCAGTCCTAGATTCAATAGCAGGGGGCAGCGGATGAAGTCTCTTTGCGGGTGGATGCCCAGAGGGAGCAGCTAAAGCAACCGACATCGGTTAATCAATAGTAGTGATACCCACATCCCTGCCCCCTTATACTATGCTTTATGCCAAGGAAGTGAGAGCACCTGGTTTGAATATGTAGGTTCGATAGGACCTGGAAGAGCATATAGGTTTTAGTGAAAGATGGGCTTGTTTTCCAATAAGTTCTATTGCGGAAAGTGCACTTCAATAATACTGTGAAAGACTTCTCGATTCACTAGAATAGCGCTTCTTCCGCCTCTCATTCAAGTGCCTTGAGGAGTCAGGAAGCACACAAGAAATTCACGAGAGAGGTACCTTGAGCTTAGGATCCAAGTAAGCATCCCTTTCCCCTAATCCAAAAGCCTATCTAAAGCGTATTTGACAATAGGAGGATTCCACCCCAAATGTGTTAGGATTCGTGTCAACAAGCTTCCATCGCAGTAGCAAGTAATAGACAAGAAAGATAAGGACGTAGTTCCAACAAGTCATCTAATATAGGGCTGCCCGTCCCTCCTGGTGTTGAGGGAGCTAAAGTTGAACTCTCACATACATGTTCCTTAAGGAAGCTAGCTCGCTAAATGATACAGTCCTCGCTGATGGATCGGCAAGTACTCCACGGTCAGCGGCTATCAGCTAACGTTACGGGCCGTTAGTGGTGGTTCATTGCCTATAGTGTTGTAATCCGGAATCCAAGTTTTGTGATAACCGTGTTGTTTATTGTTCACAGCTGGATTGAGCTCAGTTGAGATTGTCATGCTCTGTCAATATCTGTTACTAGAGTTGTCAATCTCAGATGCAGGAGTTGTCAGTTGCAGCCATTCTCGCCTCGCTGTGTCAAGCTTGTGACTTGCGTTGTGGTAACAGCTTGTATCTCGATAGGACTGAATGTAGCCAGGAGTTGTCTTAGGTTAGTCTAATGTGCCAAAACGTTAGTCCATCGGGTCAACCTCTAGGCTATTATTCTTCCTGGCCGGTCTTTGAGAAAGTTGTAAACTTAAGGAGTCTACCCTATCCAATAACTATTTTCCAAAGGCTTCTAGTTAGTAAGACAGGTGTCAGTACCAAATCCTTAATCAGTAGTGGACTGCTAGTTAACGCACTACTAAAGCAGAGTAGCCAGCATGCGCACATCATGATTTGCCAGAGGAGCTCAGCGAATGAAAGAAGCAGGCAGGGGTAGATAGAATTTGGTAGGGAAAAGTGCTTCCTGGCTAGCAACTCGACTGTAACTCCTCTCCAAACAAGCAACAGATTGAGCGCACTAGCGCGAAAGCGTTAGCACGCGCATCCGTTTTCTTGCTTACTTCTTTTGCCGGAAGAGAGATATTCAGAAAACCCGATTTCCAGTCCTGTCTTAAGAACCCGACTCCAAAGAAAGAAAAAAGAAAAGCGGACTAAAAGAGAACAACAAAAGAGAGATCACTTTCGACGATTGAACAACACTTTTATATCCAGATTGGAACTGGACTTGAACCTTCATATCCAGATTTCACTCCACTTTCACTTTCATATTAGGAACGTCGACTTGCACTTTCAATAGTGAATTATTCACTTTCCGGAATTGGCTCATATTCACATAGGCCAAGAAAGACGAATAAGACCTTTAACTCCCTATTTCACGTATAATCGAGAGACTCAGAATATCAGTGCCTTGGGTAAATGCCCACCAAAGGGAGAAGATTACCGAACTTTTTCTGTCCTCTTCGCTTCCTAAAATATTGAGCGAAAAGGCCTAGTCGGCCACCGCTTGCTAACGACGGAAGGCATCGTCAATGAAAGGGTCCTCGCGTGGGACTTAGTTGGAAAGGTAGGTGTTCGGCATGTCCCTCGCTTGTGAACTTCTTTAGTAGGGCGGGTAGCTTTGGAGATGTCATTATGTAACCAGCCCACCAATCTAAGTAACCTTCCAGTGCCTTAATCCCGGATCCTGTTGGTTTCACCTCCACCGCTCCTGTGGTTCTGGACGAGATTCTTGCTGCCTCAGTGGCCATGAAAGAGCACAATCCTTCAGCATTCTGCTGTGGAGCAGAGAGAGTAAGTCTATATCATACTCAGAGATAGATCCCCCAGTGTCCTGGCTATGGATAAGCCTTCTTGGATCCAGCTAGTTGGGAAGTCTATTCTATCTGCGAAAGGTGAGGGAAGTGAATGCAACTCTAAGAAAAAAGCTAAGGCTCGGAGCCAAACAAGAGCAATGAAAAGTGCCTCCAACAGAGAGGGAGTTCCCCATCAAATCTAACCTAAAACTCCTATGAATGTCCTCATAACGAACGCTTAGAGGGATGACAATATTGAGAAGTAGAGGGAAAGACGGGAGCTTATCAAAAAGAACAAAGCCTCTATTGTGGGAAAAGTCTGTGAAACCCGAAGTTCTAGAATAGAAAATGGAATGAAGAAGGGTGTGACCTTATGGCCAACTTGATACTAGCTCCCTAGAGGGGTAATATAGCTCCTAAAGGATGATTGTTTATGGTATATTACCGTAGTAAAGGAGAATTTGACCTGGTGCTGACTTGCTGCTGTTCTGAGAAGGGGGACGGACCTTGCAAAGCTTGACAAGTTTTTTTAGATTTATTGATCCAATCTGTCTATAGATAGGCTTGCTGTGGCAGCATTAATTAATCTCCGCCTTAGCATACAAGGACATGGCTTGCAGCGGGTGATTTTCATACTGTCAGAACGTCGGTGAAAAAATGGGAGTAGAGTTCCTTTTTAACAGGAGCCCCAGCCTTTTTTTTTCTTGACTGTCTGCAGAATGCGAACCTGACCGATCTTCGTTCCTCGGGCACATACTCTATTTGGAGCAATCAATCCGGTGGGGCCAGACGCATCATCGGCAGACTAGATCGGCCTTAGTTAATCCTGAGTGGATCCAAAAGCTTCATGCTTCCTGTGCGGAATATCTTACGCCGGGCTGCAGTGATCATGCCCCAATCCTCGTCTTATTCCGACTGTCAGCTCTGGACCAAAGCTATGAAGTACTTTCGCATGTGGGAATCCCACCCTATTGGATGGTAGTGAAGAAAAGCTCCCGTCACGGGAAATCCAATGTTTTCTTTCAAAAAAGAATAAACTGAAGAACACCAAACTAGCGCCCCAAAGCATGGGATAAGCAATCTTTTCGGAAAAGCTGGAGACAGAGTGAGGATATGCGGAATGAAAGTGAATGAATTCTATTCAAGAAGACTTGATCAAATGGATCCCCTCAATGCTGAGCTTGTTGATGAAGAAAAGAAGAGCTGATAAGCTGGTACACACAGTTTCTTAGTGAATAGGGGACAAGTATCTTGGCAAGAGTTAATTCAAGAGATTGTAGAGAGGTTTGAGGTCAGAAATGTGGTTGGTGTAGTTGATGAGTTTAATCACTTGAGGCAAAGACGAAGCCTAGAAGAGTACAAGTCACAATTGGAAGAATTAGGGCTGCCATGTTGATGTGCAATCCTATTAGATGACAACCTTTTTTCGAGCAAAGTTTTCCTGGGGGGTAAGGGTATTGTAATAGAGATAGATGTTTCATCCAGCTCTGAGAAACAATTCGGCAACCCCGCTCTTCCCTTTGCCTCTTCCACATCTATTTTTTGAAACTTGATTCGGTTGAGTTTGAAGCAAGGACCTAATCTGATAACGCTTTGTTCACCAATGAATGGAGGTGGAATAATTTCTTGAGATAGAGAAAGCTACATCTCGACTTTATTTAAACGAAAGAAAAAGGTTAGTCCTGCTCCTAGACTTCCAATTAGAATAGTAGTAATGGAAAGGAACATGTTTAGGAGAACTTTTATGTATTTCTTATAGCGATCGCTGAAGGTCAGTCAATGCCCTGGCTTCAATGAATGAAGACCGATGGGCTACGAAGTGGAGATGATGTCGTCGTGTCATTGCTCGTGATGTCTTCACCAGGATTTTACTTACCAATGTGAAAGGTACCGTGCCAGTGGTTCTATCATTTAGATAGAGAGTGATCTTTCCTTCTTGTCGAAGAAAGATATGACGTTGGGAAGGGAAAGGGACTAGAAACGTTTTCGTAGCCTTGGGGCGAAGGGCGGAGAGTTCTGTGATCCAGTTCCTTTGAGCATTACATACGGTTGAGGATGGAACTCCTATAGCAATCGATGTGGAAAAAGGCAGCAGCGAAATACAAAGCAGAAAAAGCGAGTGAGATCTTGACCTTTCTAATTATCATTACAACATAGAAGTATTTAATCAATCAGAAAGAGCCCTGGGATTTGACCAAAACGGATAATTGAAAGCTTTCGTCTGCAGTCGCTTGCCTAAGAAAAGGTACCGGGTTGCTCCGTGATGACGAATAAGCAGCCAGAAATGATTGGGGAGGAGACTCTGCATCCATAGTATAAGTTGCTATCCACTTATGCTTGGTTTGTGCTTGACCACGAAATCTTGCCTCCCACCAGATCATGAAAGACAGATGATGATGTCGATTTCTTACTGTCGAGACAGCCTGTCTGAATCCAAATCATCATTCGACTTCCTCCTTTGCAGTGGCGAGGTGTTGATTCCTATACGATCAAGATGTTTTGTTGCCAGCTTCTTTTTATGGGCCTTCTCTCTTGGATGGTTTATTATCCACTGGTATATTGTGAAAGTCTCTACAAATGACGAAAGGACCCATGCCTTCTTTGAAACGATATCCCTCTTCAACGCTTCCGCTAGCCCTAGACTCGGAATACTCTGCTTAAGAGATCCCCTCTCCGGCCAGAGAGGATTTGAGTACAAACATTGATTGGCGGAAGATCTTTGTTCCTATTATTTCAAAGCCTAACTAGGCGCGCAGCAGTGCGTGCGAGCTGCTTTCAAGAAATGCTGGAAAAGAGCCAGTAATCGCTATCAGTGCTTAGAAGCTGGTTGTAAAGAGTCCAGCTAAAAGTACCATAAGCCGCCACAGGTTTAGCCACACATTCACCAGAGCATCTAATCCATCTTTTCCATGCCAAAGGAAAAAACAAAAACCAAATCACCATCTTAGTGTTGCTTAGTGCTACAGGTGCATCCTACTGGGGAGTCCTAACTTCAGTAGTTCTATGGCCACTACATGATGGAATTTAGGCTATAGTACAGACAAGTTATAGGTCCCACAGCATGAGGGGCTTTAAATATACCTCCCAGCCCTTCATCTCTAGGACGTCAAGATACCGACTAGCGTCCAAGCGGTACTATGCACCCCACTTTGGTATACCTCCTAATGAGGAGTACTTGACATGCAGGTGGTGGTTTCCTCCTGGGCGATAAGTTGACTCGGCCCCCTGGACCATGCAACCAAGACTTCCGCACCAGGTTTTTCTTTCTATTTGGGGGACAATTCTAGATATGCAAGACGCCATATGCATAGCAATGCTTAAGCCGTGTAGTGAGTGTGGTGTGTGCTTATTTGAAAAATAGGTTAACCTTAGTTTATACAAACTACACTTTTTCAACAAAGGAAAGAAATTTGGGAATGTTGGTGAATTTTCAAGTCAAGCCATTTATTAAGCCAAAAAAATCCGCTTGATTTAAGGCTTTTATTCCCCTGTGGAGTCGCTTGCTGTACGCCCATTTTGGCACCGCTTGCACATCATTATACTTTGGCCACCTAAGCCAACAAGTAGAAGAAAAGGGGTTTAGATCGCCACCTAAAAATCACTGAAAATTTGGAATAATTTTCCAAGTGAGAAGAGAGGAATCGAGAAACCATGCCAAAGGTGCTTTTCACTCTCTGAAAGCCGGCTTCTTCCCGGGGCGTAAAGAACCTTTTTCTTCACTCTTCCAAGCCTTCCAAACCATCCATGGATTTTCATGTTCGTAAGGGAGGAAATATGTGTGTGTTGTATTAATAAGGACTTCTCGATTTAGCTTGTCATTTTTACGAGGTTTTAGATATCGCAATTTTCTGTGAGATTACTTTCATTTTGACTGAATCACTTGAATTAGTTAAAGGAGACGGGCTTCTGGC